>CM057337.1:274466219-275066219 GCA_030015575.1 Agapanthus africanus
TGAGATTGCATACCTTCTATGAGATAGTTGGATCCCGATACCCCCTGCGAGTAAGAGTTACTCCTGGGAGAGTTTTACACATTACAATTAGCCGATCAAGTAGGTGTCTAGAAAGGTGTTAACGGGGTTACGCCTCTGGGAAAACGAGGTTTACTTTAATTAGGTTCGTGCGAAAGCACGGGGGACCTCCCTCAAAGTACCGACACTGGCCTGGCCGAAAGATTGGCGAACTAGTAGCGTGTAATTAATCCCGGCTAGTCTTTCCTTTTAGGGTTTGAAGGAAGATTTGATTAAAACAGTGGGAGACATCCTGATTAGATATATTAGATAACCAATCTAATCTTGCAAGAGCATACGCTGAGTTTTTTCTTCTCTCTCTCTCCAGCTAGCGACTATATCACGCCTTAATCAAGATAATAATACGGATATATTGACCGAACCCGCTTATTTTACTGAGCTGGGGAACGTTGGTCCCGCTCCAACTTATAATTATTATAAGAACAGAGCAGGAAATTGGGGAATACCAGATTTCCCGTGCCGCCCGAACGAAGAAAGTGCATGTTGATGCATCTTCTTCGGGTGTGTTCATTACAGAGAACTGTTTCTCAGTATCCTTCACGTCCTGGGTATGAGATACCAGATCAGGATCCCGAATATATAATCTGTTACATGGACTACATAAAGGTAGAGAACTGAGAACGGGTGATAAGTTTCATGAGACAGAAAATGGTGCAAGTGTTGCAGCCAAGTCTGTTGGTCACTATCACCCTGTATTACCAGAATACATTGATTCTGAACAAATGTTATTAGATACCGAACCTGATATACAACATCATATCAGTCTCTTTATTAGTAAAGAAAGGATATAATTTTGTATTGTTGGATAATGTTTTGAACATTTCCTATATCAAGAGTTGATCGGTTCAGGAACGTTATCTAAAAGCATTGACGTTCTAAATCAAACTACAGTTCTTAGTATATAGAACACACATAAGAGGAATGGTTCAGAAATGAACGAATCCTTCTTAAGGTATTGTAGACTAGGTCATGTCAATGCAACCCGACTAGCTAAGTTACATTGAGATGCATATTTAAATCTGTTTGAATTTACATCTTGTGAAACTTACCAGTCATGTCACAAAGATATGATGACCATAGCTCTGTTTATTGGAAACAGAGAAAGAGTTGGTGAACTCTTGGGATTGATACATCCTGATGTATGAAAGTCTCCTGTCTACACATGCCAAGACTGGTTCTTTGTACATCATTACATTCTCTGATAATCTATCAAGATTCAGACATGTGTTCCTGTTGAAACATAAGTCCAAAACTTTTGAGATATTCACAGAATATAAGTTAGAAGTAGAGAACCAAATACGGGTATAAGTATTATGTCCTTTGATGAGATCAAAGAGGAGAATACTTGAGCACGGAATTCCTAGACTATTCTAAAGGAGAATGAGATTCTCTCTCAGCATTACTCCTCCGTATACACCACAGCACGTTGGTATATCGGGGCGGAGCAATAGCACCCTATTTGATATGGTGTGCTCTATGATGAGTACTACTGAGTTTCCTATTTCCTTTTGGGAGTTATGCGCTTGAGAAGCTGCATACCTATTGAATAGGGTTCAAATCAAATCAGTTGCCTGCCACTTCATATGTGATATGGAATGGGAAGAGCCCATATCTTAAGTTTGTTAAGATTTGGGGTTGTCCGGCCTATGTCTAAAAGCAAAATCCGGACAAGCTCGGGACAAGGTCAGTTATCTAGAACTGGAAAGGTTCCAGCTATACAAACTGCTGCTGGTGATTTGGTAGAACCAAAGGATTCAATAGTAACCAACGAACCTCAGCCTCTCCGCCGATCTAGTAGGGTTCCTCACCCACCTGAGAGATACTTCGGTTTCTCTATGACAGTGGGAGCGAGGATTGCATCATGAGATGATGACCCAACTAGTTTCGAGCTGGCCATCAGGAGTGGGACTCTGTAAGAATGGCTGGATGCTTATCGATCTGAGATGGAATCCTTATACACCAACAAAGTATGGACTTTGGTTGCTTTATCTGAATGGTTAAATCCCCATCAGGAGCAAGTATATTTTGAGAAGATTACTTGGTGTACATGGAAAAGTTGAGACTTTCAAAGCTATGCTTAAGTCCATCCAGATCCTACTTGCCACGGCTATATACCATGACTACGATATCTGGTGGTTGGGTGTCATGACTGCTTTTCTAAATGATGTTTTAGAAAAGAGCGTCTATAAGTACACAGCCAGAGGGCTTCGTAGACAGTGGGAGCAGCGAAAACGTGTGCAAGATGTTTTATATGATAAAACAGGCATCGCGGAGTTGGAACATCTGTTTTGATGTGGTAGTCAAAGAGTTTGACTTCATCAAAATGGTAGATGAACCTTGTATATACAAAAAGGTAGTAGGGATTATGGTGGTGATCCTCGTAGAGTACGTGGATGACATACTCTTGATAGGGAAGGAGTTTCCTATGCTACGCTCGGTCAATCTCCGCTTATCACAAGGATTCTCCATATAGGATCAAAGTGATACCTCCTAAATCCTGGGTTTTGGATCTATGAGATAGATCTAATTGGATGTTAGGATACTCACTAGTTGTAGTGAGATGGTATCAATAGATCCTGGGGAGAATCACTGGAAAGGTTCCAGGGTGATAAGGACGACTGAATGTCAGTCGCTGGCATTGTCTATACCCTCAGTGGAGGGACGGTATGTTGGAAGAGTTCCAAGCTAGATACCGTGACATACTAGAAGATTAAAGGCAAGATACATCGTTACCAAGGATGCTACCAAAGAGGCAGTCTGGATATATATAAGTTCATGAGATGAACTTTGTTCCTACCATTGTGTGACAATGGAGTTGTGGCTTTAGCCAAGGAACTACCGTCCCATCAGAAATCCAGATATAATTCTTAGGCAGTATCACCTGATCATGGGATGGTTGATCTCCAGGGAGATCGAGGTTAGGAGAGTAGACACAGAGGACGACAGCGCGGATCCATTCACAAAGGCCTTTTTCCCAGTAGAGACTTTTATGGGATGGTTGAGTATGAGATACTTCAACCGCAGCTAATTGTTGGGTATGCGATACCATAACAGATGGCCCTAGTGCAAGTGGGAGATTGTTAGTTATATGTATGCTCTAGAGGCCATTACTGTACATACGATGTATATTGTAGTGGATGCTAGGACATATATAGGGAGGACTTTCTTGCTCGACATGATAGTATGCTATCTGGTTGTACTTTATCTTAACATGTACTCTGATTGTCTCTATATTACATGTTGATAAAGCCCTTAGGATGTGTACTCGACTACTGGGACTATGATGAGATCATACTAGTGGGGCCACGGTAGTCGACGAGTACATCCTATAACTGTTCCTAGTCGAGGGTGTATCGAGATAGGGCATCGATACACCAGAGTAGACTAGCGTATACGCATCTTGACCCATATGATGGGCGATGGATGATCCCATATCCATCGGTGTTTGACATCAAGGATGGTGGACGGATGCTCAGTGGAGACTGGGTACACTGGACGGACTCGCCGAGAACTCCCAGATGGTATTGTACCTCACGTCAGATGGCAGTTCTCCGGTGACACTGGTACAGAGTAGTCTATTGACCCGAGATCGTCATAGAGTCTTGTGTGATTCCCACTGTGCTTTGATTTCCATCATACCACGTCCAAGAGGGCGTGCAAAAAGGTGGCTTTTGGGTACAGTCCCGAATCACATGGAGGCAATGAGCGATAGGAGGGGATTCGTCTCTCCCGGTATAGGGAGTTGATGTTGCGCTGTGTTCGATTGGCTATAACCGGAAATCCCTGGCCAGGGTTGCTGAGATTTACTGGTAAGTGTTATAAGTAGTTTCTCGAAATGTTATAGACCTCAAATCAACACGACTTATCGAGCTACTGGGGTCTGACGTTTACCACCCCTAGGCGAGATATGCGACATATCAGACGACGAGACCGGACTGTACGGGAGTGTTACTGTTTGGATTCACAGGAGAATGTACAGGCTTGCTTGTTGATCTTCTGAGCGCTTAATACCTGGGTAGCTGTTACGTTTAGCTGACCGCTTGCAGCTTGTGGGTGTTTGATATGATCATCACCTACTGCCGGCGTATTGACGATTCTTTAGAGTCCTACACAGAGGTTTCTTGGCTCAGGCAAAACGGAGTAGGAGCACATATGTGATATGTGTGGGACCGAGGATAATACGATATGAGATACCGTATTCTATTCTCGCGATATTTGATATCAGCCGGGTCATCGGATCAAGTGTTGATTCGATGAATCGGTACGGATAAATATTAGTCGGTTATATGCGATATAGCCGGATTGTCGGATCAAGTGTTGATTCGATAATTTAATGTATAATAATATATATGATATATTAAAATTACATTAACTAATATTTGCTCACTAAAAGATTCTTTTTCTCACTCGGGTAATACATTGATATATATGCGATATATGTTAAATGTATTATTTTATTTTGTTACGATAAATATTATATATGTGATATATAATATTGTAACATGATATGATAACTAATGCAACATGTTTTGTGGAGTTTAAACATGATTAGGGTTTGGATTAGGGTTAACACTTCTAGTTGATTCTAGAAGCTTTTCTTTTGTCATGATAAAGATATTTGTGTAGATTTTTATCCATGACTCATACTTAACCCAACCCAAACCCTAGCCCTTGGTTAATTCTCTACAATGGTTTAGTCAACCATGGTTGCATTATTTGATCATATTATTCTTTTCGTTATTCATCAAAAAAAGGTCATGATATTGTTCATCTTCTTCCTTCTTCTTTCTTCATGAAAAAGCTTACTAGCTTTTTCCAAGTGATGAATAAGTGTGAGAAAAAGATAAATAAAGAGAGCAAAAATCCTACTTCATCATTCTCATCTTCCCTTGCCCTTTAGATGAGAGTGTTCACATCATTTCATGAGTGATAGCTTGTGTTAACGAAACTTCAAGGTAGATCATCTTTGTATTGAAGATCGGAAGCAAAGGTTGCATCGTTCTCTTCGTGAAGCCTCTCGAGAGTCCAGAGCACGATGATCGCAGCGAAGGGACCTCAACACGGAGCATATGAAGTGAAGGACCGGATCTACAAAGGTTGTAATCCCTCTCACTTAGTGTTAAAGTGTTTAGCAAGTTAGTTTTCGCCTAATCTCTAGTTTAAAGATCCGTATTCGGGTTGTTCGGCACGGCTAATTTTTTAATCGGGCATGGTTGATGCCTCGTAGACCCTTGTGCGCATGCCTAGCAACCCTACATATTGTTGCAAGTAATAAAGTAATCCTAACTATGGGGCGCCTCGCGCCATCCAGACGATTCCCCCATAGATGAATACATCTACTCACCTGAATGCCTCGCTAATCTGATCCAACCACCGTCTTGCCTTTGCGCCCCGCGTCCGATATTTCCACAACCGTTCTTAGAATTGCATAAATCACAACATAAGATTACAGATTTCTGAAATGACGCAACTCACAATATGAAAAGATCGACGCTCACAAGTTAGGCACAATGTGCACTCGGTGCGCGGGAAACACACGAAAATCGCTAAAACCTTAACTAAAATCGTCGTTTCGGGGCAACCGTCAAAACTAAAACCCGACTAAACCAAACTCCGCATTCACACACCCTAATAGTCATATGTGATGCCATAGCTATCGTCCATATATCCCAATTTGATCACCTCCTAATTTTTTAGAAAATCTAGTAAGCATTGACATAGTAATTTCGAAGCAAATATCGCGATTTAACGATATAGCGATCGCTACATCGCACAAACAACCAATCTAACAAACTAGATGGCCACAACACTTACTTAAACCCACTCATCCTACATCAAACCCTAATTAGAACATCTACCCTTCTCTTGAAATTCACTAGCAAGCAAAGTTAACCAAATTTCACACTTTAGATATCTAATTTAACATATTTAAGCTACCAATTTAACAACTAGATTAAAAATTATACATCCCGAGTTGTGATCCCCTTGCACCTAGCCTCTAAATAGGTCTCCTTTCACCTTGTCTTAAACCAATTTGGGCTTGAGAAGGGATAGCATAAGGGTTAGGTTTGAATTAGTGAAGGAAATGGTGGATTTTTGTGGATTTTTGATGATTTTAGCATGATTTTGAAGCAAAGAATTTGGAGGAAGTGGGAGCTGTTGCTGGAAGGGGGCTCGGCCTGGAGCAAAAGGGAGAGGATAATGAGGGAATGTGTAGAAAATTCTATGAAGAAATCATCTCAAAAGCTCAATTAATGCATGTTACATCAAAACTTTTCAAACAAAAACCCCTTTTTATTTCATTTTTCCAACCCATTTTACCATAAACAACTAAACTTGAAATGGTTTGCTAAAATTTTTGTTACACTTAATTTTAGTTTATAATGGTTCCTAATTATTTAATTTACCCAATTAAATTTGTATTTATCACTAATTAAATGTATTTTTAAAAGCTTAAAATAATATTAAAAATAATTAATTAAGGAATTTTTTTTAATTAACTAGAAAATTTTAAGTGACAATTTAGTGACCAAATTTTAGCAATATCTTATCTAGATTTTGTATAATTAGTCCTATATTGAAAAAATAATCATTTCGACTTTTTACGGAAAAGACTACTAATTTTGCCGATTACCGAAAAACTGCCTAAACGATTTTCGAAGCGTTACAAATATCCATATCCTCGTGCCTCCTCTGATGTTCATTATTCATCGAGGCAAGCACGATGCACTTGGCCCTCGCACAATCTAACTTCCAGGTCTTGCGGATTTCCTTATCCGCATTACTGGGTTTAGGACCAGGGACAACAGGTGCCTTAACAGTAAGGACATACCCCAATTTGTCATAAGTCAAAACCATCTTGACATTCCGCAGCCAATCTTTATAGTTTGGCCATGTAAATATATTTTTTCCTAGTAGTAACTTAAGGCCTGTCATGTTCTGGGTCGCCGCACTTAGGAGAGAGAGAGAGAACACTTTAGCATGATGCTTTTGCAAGTTTAGAGTGGTTTTTAGTTTATCTAAACTGGATGGCTCCCACTGTTTCTCGAATCCCTCCTCAAACCAAAAAGGAAGAACTATCCAGGACTATTCTCACCATACAATACTTGCTTAACCGTTCAGCCAGGCAGGTGTCGGTACTTCGAGGGAGGTTTTCCAACGCTTTCGCGAAGTTCCTTAATTAAATAAGCTCTTTTCTCTGGGGGCGTAGCCCCGCTGACACCTTTCTCGGCACCTACTTGGTTTACAGCATTGATCGTTAAGTGATGAATCTCCTAATGAGTAGCATATACTCACAGTAGGATCGGGATCCAAATATCATCGTGTGATAATGCTGAAGGAATCCTACCAACATTTATCAAACTCCAAATGGTATGCATCTCTTTGCAAATTTCAATTTCTTTAGAAATTCCTGATATAAATTTTTGCCCCATGCTCTTATGACCTTGGCGTTAGGTCAAAATGTCATAAGTCACATGTCAAGTTCTACCCATCATTATCTTGTTAATTTGAACCCATCCGTACATACCCCTGACGTTGGCCAAATGATAATACGACTGTCCTAAACTAACTCATCTATCTACGCAACAAATGAATACCCAGCAGCTACCAAACACTATGCCTTGGCGTTAGGTCAAAATACATAGCTTGAATACTACTGAATACCCAAATGAAATGACGGAGGGCTACGAATAGTTTTGGCGAAACCGTGAATGTAGTGAACTTGATATGATCGAAGAAACCTGATAGCTTTAAAAAGGAGTGGTTAAAGCTCCGCAATTAAAAATATCTTCTGTTTTAAAAATAACCGAGTGGTTTCTTTTAAACTGTTCCAACGATTCAACTTTGGTTTATTTTCTTTGCATTAATATAATGCGTCCCATCATTAACATATCATTGCAGAAAACAACGAAAATACAACGTCCTCTTATGCCATCCGCATTCACCACTGGGCCCTGTCATTCACCCGTTATGTTACTTAACTAACGACGGAGCGGGGGCTGGGCTAGCGCGGGTATAAAACATAAATGACATCTAAATAGCTATCATATATAGATATTGTACATTCGTCAGACGCAATAATAGGCGTTCCAGAGCACAGATGAACATATTGGATTTTCTATGAATCCGCATTCCTTTTGAGCCTGCAAAGAAAGACGGATTACATGGTTGTGATGAATAGCCAAAACCCCACCCTAGACCCCTACGGGTACGGCAAACTACCCGCCAAGTACCCGAAGTGAAGCGGTCTCCCTCAACAACGTGAGTAGGCCACTAAACACTTCAAAGTACCCGGTAGTTTGTGCACCCCACCTTAGGTCTATCCTAGGAGCAAAAATCAGTAAATGAAATAATACAACGGTGGCTACAACAGCAACCTGGATGTGCCCTGCAAAAGAATATTACAACAATTTACAAATTACATTTGAATGAAAGAAACGCTCGTCTCACATCCCCGGCTATCCATTCACGACAATCCAACAAGTCCACAAACATAAACAGTAAAATCATTACAGAAATGTGCAACCCCCTGCCAACCGACATACTAGCTGTTAGGGGAAGTTTACGAACACATTATATAAATCACATATATAATCTAATTAGCCAAATATAGTAGAATTTCGATCAAGCAAACACAATTGATTCTACTCCAAAAACTTCTCTGTGCACCTGAAACTTGAGCAGAAACAAAATATTCCAGAAAGAACAAAATCAACACAGAAGAGTTACTGGGGAATTTTGGGCTGACTCGGCCCCAACTCAGCAGCGGATCCTCGGCGGATCGCTTGGATCGGCCGCAGATCCGCGGCGTTTTGGCCGATTCAGGAACCCAAATTTCTCCAGTATTCTTATATTTTCCTGCATGTAATTTTAAGAGTCCCTGAAAAATTTTTAGACCCTGTTTTAAAAACAACAAAAACTTGGTCAATTTGATGTTTTTTCCAGTTCGTTTTGCGATCGAATTTCTAACGACTTTGCTAACATGTTAGTTATGGTTTAGCGAGGCTCTGATACCACTGTAAGTCGACGTTGTACACCCCACGAGTTGCGGGGAGGCGGAAATATGAAAAACAATCTTTTTCTTTAAACTAACATCGACTAACCGTACGGATCTTTGCTAAACTCTAACTAACATAATCATAGGAGGAATTAGCTACTATGAAAGAAGATTATACCTAATGAACTAAGTCCTTCTTCTTCTCGTTAACCACCTCCTCGTCGGCCTCCTCTTTGTGATAGAAGATCCTCCCGAGAGCTACTACTCCAAGCTTTGCCTCTAACTTGAGGAAACTAGGTTACTCAAAGTGCTAATCAAAGCAACCTAGGTAATATAGAGTGTGATTAGGGATTAATAAGTCTTGCTAACCCTTGATCTCAACACATGAGAGGTTAGGGTTAGGGTTTGAAGAGAGAGAGAGCTTAAGGAGAGAGAAGGTGAGAGTGATAATGAAATGAATTCTTTCTCATTTCCAATATATGATGAAGCATAAAGAATATCAAATAAATCATTTAAATGATATTAACAACCATGCTTCATTTAATATGTGCAATGAATCATCAAGTGAGTCATTAAGCAATAAATGCTCCATTAACTCACTTAAATGATTCATCTCATGAGTCACAAATCCATTTAATGTAAATGCCACCTTAGCCTCCAACTCATCATACTTCTAGAAGATTCTCGAGAATTTACAAGAACGCCCCTCCTATCCGTGAAAACACGGAAATACTTTAGACTGTATAAATCCAATAATCCGATACTAGAATCTGGCTTAAACCAAAGCCGGCTAGTAAAAACTGTCCGAACATCGTACGTGCGTAAAAACACGTATGCGTCCGAACCCTTGTCGTAAAACCATACGACCTCTATATCGTTTCGCCCGAAGCAGGGAAACCCTCTGTGTGGGACTCTAAAAACTCGACTACTACGCTGGCAGTGGGTTTAACCATAGACCGCAAGCGGCACTAGCTGTACGTAACGGTCCCCAGGTAGATGTCGATAAGAAGGCCGATGAGAAAACCCATCCGAACTCCTACTGAGCCTGATGTGACAATCTCAGGACTATCGCATATCGGGCCTAGGGGGCGGCAAGCGTCGGTCCCATAAAAGCGGTATAAGTCATGTCGGAGCGAAGCCCATTACACCTTGAGAAACTACTGGAAAACCTACCAGTAAATCTCGCTTGCCCTGGCCAGGGACTTTGCGTAATGGCTCTCCAGACACAGCGCGATATCAACTCCCAATCCGGGAGCGACGACTCCTGTCTAACCGCCACTGCCTCCAAGTGCTTCGGGACTGTATCCAACTGCTACCTGTTTGCACGACTCCTTTGAGTCGTGGTAGGGTAGCAATCTAAGAACAGTGGGAACACACTCGAGGCGAAGCAGCAGTGTCAGGTATGCGGACTATGCTATACTCATGTCACCTGGGAACTGTTAACTGACGATGGGTATAATACCAACCAACAGTTCCCCGCGAGTCCTGTCCGGTGTACCCGTAACCCAACGAGCACCTGTATACTATCTCCAGTACGACGTACTGATGGCTGTGGAACAGACCATCTCCCCAATTGGGATGAGAAGCGTACACACTAGTCTACTCCGGAGTATCGATGCCCTGTCTCGATAATCCTACGACTAGGAACCTGAAAAAGGATGTGCTTGTAGACTACCCAGCCACCACTAGTGTGACTGCCATCACAACGCTGGTATTCAAGCAAGATCCTAAGGGCTCTATCAATACGTATACACATATTAAGATAGATACAAACCAAGTAGCATACTACCATGTTTAGCAAGACTGTTAATATAACTGTGAATATCCCAAGCTTCCATTACGTAATATACAAGCTAGTATGATACAATAATAGCCCCTAGGGAATATACACTAACACAATGTGGTATCACATACAACATTCTGCACTTGTTTAAATAATTTTTTGAACACTATTTAAAATCGACAGAAACTGAGATTCTGCGTTTCAAGTTTCGGAGTCGTTTCGGTTTTGTAATTCTAACAAATTCCGTATTGATTACTAGCATGTCTCTGATACCACTGCAGGGTTACCTAAGACGGCAGCAAGGTTTCGTGAGGTATCGTCCATGCCAAATTCAAAAGTTTGCCGTTTTAGCTAACCCTAACTTAGAATCGTAAACTAGAAATCGACGGAAAACATATGCAAACACTTTGCAAATAAAAGTGAACAAGAAATATAACCTTTGTATACCGGTCCATAACTTCAATAGCTCTGTGTATTAGTCACTTCGCTGCGATAGTGAACTCCGGACTCTAGAGAGGCTCCCATGAAGAAACGAACGAGCTTGCTTCGATGTCTTCGAGGCCGAAGATGATCTACGTCGAGGAGACACTAACCCAAGTTATTTCTTCACTAGGTCAAGAACATAGTGAAGAGAACACTCTATACTAAATGGTAATTAGTAGAGGATGATGAAGTAGGAAGTGGGCTCACTTTAGAATTGATTTTCTCACATTTTATCTCATACCTCCATTTGAGCTAGAAAGCTTTTGAGGAGGAAGAAGAAGAAGAAGAACTCATCTCATGAGTTTATCCAAATGAATTATGTGTGAGGTTAGAAATACAACCAAGGGTTAAGCATGTCATGCTTAACCCTTGTAGAGAGTTAACCATAAGCTATGGTTAAATATTATGTCAAAATAACTTAAGCAAGACAAATAGAATGGACAAAGTCAAAGATGCCTTGAAGTTTCTGCAAGTTTCAACAAATATAAACCATGACATTTGTCCATAATATTTAAATTACTTAATGATAAATTATAAACCCTAATCTTAACCCTAGCATGGTTTAACCCTCATTAACCCTAGTTGCATTTGTAACCTTGCATGATACATTTAACATATATCACATATATATCGATGTATCCAAAATGAGAAAAGAAATCATAAGTGAGCCAATATTAGTTAATATAATGTAATATATCAAATATATAATTATACATTAAATTATTAAATCAACACTTGATTTAATAATCCGGCTATACCACATATAACCGACTAATATCATAATGTATCATCTTATCGAATCAACACTTGATCCGATAACCCGGCTATATCACATATAACCATCCATGTCACACATCGCGAGAATAGAATACGGTATCACATATCGCATTAATCTCGGTCCCACACATAACACATATGTGCTCCTACTCCGTTTCGCGTGAGCCAAGAAACCCCTATGTAGGACTCTAAAGACTCGTCATTACGCCGGCAGTAGGTGATGATTATATCAAACACCCATAAGCCGCAAGCGGTCTGCTAAACGTAACGGCCACCCGGGTATTGAGCGATCAGAAGATCAACAAGCAAGCATGCTCACACTCCTGCGAATCCAATCGGTAACAATATCATACAGTCCGGTCTCTTCGTCTAATATGTCGCATAACTCGTCTAGAGGTGGTAAACGTCAGACCCCCGATAACTCTATAAGTCGTGTCGATATGAGGCTGATAACGGGTCGAGAAACTACTGATAACACTTACCAGTATATCTCTGAAGCAGCCTTGGCCAAGAACTTCCTGTTATAGCCAATCGAACTCAGCGCAACATCAACTCCCAATACCGGGAGAGGCCAAACCCCTCCTCTTGCTCATTGCCTTCATGTGACTCGGGACTGTACCCAAAAGCCACCGTTTTGCACGTTCTCTTGAACGTGGTAATGTGGAAATCAAAGCACAGTAGGAATCAAAAAAGACTTTATGACGATCTCGGGTCTACAGACTAACATGTACCAATGTCACCAGAGAACTGCTATCTGACGATAGGTATAATACCATCTACGAGTTCTCAGCGAGTCCGTTCAGTGTACCCAGTCTCCACTGAGCACCCGTATACTGTCTCTGATGTCAAACACCAATAGATATGGGATCATCCATCGCCCATCTACATGGGTCGAGAAGCTATATGCTAGTTTACTCGGGTATATCGATGCCTTGTCTCGATATACCTACGACTAGGAACATTTGAAAGATGTACTTAGCGACTACTCTGTCCCTAATAGTATGATCTACATCATAGTCCTGGTAGTCAAGTATTCATCCTAGGGCTTTATCAACATGTAACTTAGAGACAATCAGAGTACATGTTAAGATAAAGAGCAACCAGATAGCATACTATCATGTCGTGCAAGAAAGTCCTCCATGTATATGTCCAAGCATCCACTACAATATACATCGTATGTAGAGTAATGGCCTCTAGGTCACACATATAACTAACAAAATGAGATCTTCTACTGTTGATTGTAGGTTTCTATCAATGGTTCTAAAAACAAAATAGCTATTAGATTTCTTGCCATAGATAAACCAAGCAAAAATTCCAGTCTCTCTCCCTCAATCCACCCATTTTTTACATCCAAAAGATGGATAGAGAGTGAGACACAAGATACAACACTCACTGATGCTCCACGACATACTTTTCCAAATTGGAATTGAGATGAAAGTATGTCATCGAGCGTCGGCGAGTGCTGTGCCTTATATCTCACTCTCTATCTATATTTTGGATGTAAAAAATGAGTGGATAGATGGAGAGAGACTGGGATGATTGCTTAGTTTATTTGTGGCAAGAGATCTACTGGCTAGTTTGTTTTGTGCCTTGTGCCGCACTCTGTATCCATCCCGTGGGTTCTCGAGCATGCGTTTTCTCTTCTCCTCCTGCATCTGTACCCTCTTCGGCTTTGATTTCATGAAGGGGGATGTCGAAAGAAGAAATCGCTAGCGCTCTTAAGGCGAAGATACAGATCATCCATAGTTTGAGGTCTCATGGGAAGAAAGTACCGGATGTAAATTTGATAATTCTTGGTTTCAATACAAATTTCATTTAATTATTGAGAATATTATGTACTAATACTTGTTTATTGATCATATTACACATGTTTACTAGCATCGTGAGATTTTGATTGAGAACACAATTAAGAAAAGGATACTGAAATTACAAGACAAAAAAGAATTTGTGTTCTAAAACGAATTTTTACTTGTGCCGGATAAGATAACCGCTTAAGTCGTATAGTTATTATTTACATAAATTTTGAACATATAATTAAACCTGTGATGTGTGCTTTGTCTATAGAATTTTACATGACTGTATGAAGGTGATGAAGTTTAAAATTCATATCGCGGATTCGTAGGGTTCTTAGAAGTTAACGGCGAAAGCCTTATATTTTGGGATTCTATTCCAGCGTGAAATATGAAAAAGGTATACAAAGCAATAGTTTTCATTCTAACTTGGTACTATACCATATGGCCAGTTGCTCTTTAATTACTCACTCATGTAAACGTGGAAACCACTTATTTTGATACAGTTGTCAGAGATGGATGAGGATGAAGTCCATGCTGATCTTGAGGCGAGGAGAGAGATCATCCAGAGCATAATCTCTCAAGCGAAGAAAGTACCGGATGTAAATTTGATAATCCTTGCTTTAAATACAATTTTCATAATTATCTAGAATTTATATTGTGTACTAATACTTGTCTATTGATAATACTAAAGTACATGTTCAATTTTTCTGAGTTTCCGGATGACGACTACGCCGAGTGAGCTCGAGATGGAGTGGAAATGTACAAAACACCCTCGCATCAATGGATGTTCCCATTTCGCACGTTTTTTTTCTATTTTAACAAGCTGTAAAAAACGATTATAATGAATGAACAATTGAGTTTGTAATTGAATTTATAATTGCGTGCAATCGAATCATATTATTTGTTGATTATTATAATTGCGTGAGATTTGGTGATACTATTATTTTCTATTGCTGCTTATAAATGAAAGCAGCACGCGTACAACGCACACGGGGTTCTCAGATTAAAAAAAAATTACAAATTAGTAACGGTTTTAACTGTTTCCGATACCTCTTTTGTAACGATTAGAACCGTTACCATACAGGTTGGCAACGGTTATACTGGGTAATGATATCTGAAACATATCAGATATCTGCTACATTTGGTAATGGAAACCACTATGGTAACAGTTGGAATCGTTACCATAGTGGTAGCAAATATCTGATATATTTCAGATATCTGCTACATATTGATAACGACAACCTATATTATAACGGTTGCAACTTTTACCATATTAGATCTATCGGAACGGTTGGAACCGTTACCATACTTCTTGTGACGGGAGTTTTCATAATAGTTGTATAACGGTTAGAGCCGTTGCGAAATACCCACTCTCTAGTAGTGACTTCTGATATTTTCGTGGTATTTCATTTCAAACATCCAAACCCTAAATCGCAACCGTACTTACTAAGATACAGCCATATATGGGATCACATTTTCCAAACCACATAATAATTTCATTAAAACTAGATCATGATCTATAACAAAATACCACTGTATTGGGAAAGCATGAAGGATGTATAGTTACAAATAATCCGACTTCGACAAAAACATATGACCTACTTATTTAACAAAGTCAAATCTCCATACCTAATTAGCCTTTTTTAATGTATAGTACACTCAAATCCCTTTCAATATGCATGGAAAAGTTCTAGACGTCAATGAATGTGCCTACTCTTGTCTTGACAACTTAGGACTTTTAACTGCCCATTTCCGACCGAGACACTTGCCGACTATTGACCGCTTGACTTATTGAACTAACCCCCAACTACTCATAGATTCACTTCCAATGGGTCGACTACAAGTAACATCTCCCTAATATTTAATTTTCATTAGCATTAAGCAGAAAGATGTGGTCAAAATATGATGCTAAACTAGATTGGCTCGCAGCGATAATTAATTAAGGCTGCCCGCCTAAATGAAAAAGCAGAAAGAAGAAAAACAAAAAAAGTTGTCCGGCTGCATCTAGATCAATACAGCAAAAACCAAAAATGAATTCATATGACTAAATCAATGGTTGAATATATGCATTTTGCCAAAAAATCAAACGGTGGATATAAGATGTGGGTTGACTGAATTGAAACACACCACTGAGGCAAATTGTTTTATTTATATTTTCGACTAAAATGAGGTACACACTAGTACAAAGATGGATTGTCTTTACGGATGATAAAATCCGTTGGGACAATTAAGTAATACCCCTACGGATTACTCCATAGGGGCAATTAACTAATACCTCTACGGATAAGACCGTAGGGGCATATATAAATAAAAATTTGTTAAAATTTAACATATACAGTTGCCTATACGGTGCCGCAAGATAAGATCCTACGGATATATCCATCGAGGCAATTTCAAGATTTAAAAAAACCACACGTGTTATTCTCCCCGTTACCACAGTATCCTAATTCCCTAAATAATTCCCCCCCAAAACTTCCCCGTGCTCATCGCCTCCTCCCTCGTTGGCTCCGACCTTCTCGTCGCCATCTCCGACCTCCTCGTCTTCATCGACCTCCTATGACCTCCAGCGCTGCATCCAACACCTCCAAGCCGCCCTCTTCATCAACGTCGAGCTCCTCCCCGGTTTCCTTGTCACCGTCGAAATTGTCAACTGGTTAGTTAATTTAATAATTAATTTAATTTTTTTCGTAAATTGAATTTGGTGGGTAGAGCTTCAATTTGGGGATTTTGGTTTGTGGTGGTGGTGGCTGTGGTGGTGATCGCACGCTTTTGGCGTGTCGGATGTTCAAAGAATTAAAGTGTAACCGCGATCAGGACGGTATCGCTATGCAGCTAGCCGGTGAGCACGGGTCGGTCCACAGGGAGATGGTGGTATCTTACCTTCTTGTCTTAGACGAGTTAATAAAGAATCTGTATGTTTGTTTGATCTAACCTATGTGTTTATCTGCAAGTATAAAGTTGTTAAGAAAGGATACAAGATTATAAGCTAAAGAAATCCGTACTCAAAACCTTTGAGCCGAGTCTTGACCAATTGAAGCTAAGCAATCGGCAACAACGTGGATTAGGGGATTTAAGCGCGGTATTCGTGGAATCCGGCTTATTTACCCTTGTCCTTCCGTTCTTGTCTCTTGCTTTTGCCTCCGGCCAAACCGAACGCAACCGGTCGCGGTTAGGAATCACCGTTACCTTGTCAGGGTACGGTGCCTAACGGAGCGCTTGCGTATGGTTTGGGCGAAGTTCAAATGGAAAATAACGGGAAAAGGAATTGGCAAAGAAATGTTAACTTATAATACCGTATTTCTTCTTAACAATAATAATTACATCATTCACAAAATGAATAAAAGAGAACAAAAAGAAAAGAACAAAGAAAAGAAAAGATTACAAATAATTAAGTGCAAGGAATTTAAGTGCATGAAATAAATTGCAAGTAATAAAAAGCAAGTAATAAAAAGCGAGTAATAAAAAGAACAAGAAATGAAAAATGCAAGAAAGTAATTACAAGAACCGTAGAACTCAAAACAAGTATGGGATCAATAGCCAACCCTTAAACTTGCAAGCTCAATTAAGAGGTTGCAAGATCAAGGGAAGGGTAGAGAACGCATGTGAATTGAAGTACTAAGGAGTGAACAAAATACGACCCTTGAGATCAATAACTAACCCTTAACCATTCAAGCTCAATGAAGAGGTTGAATGATTAAGAGAAAGCAAGAATCTCAAGGGGAAGAAGAAACACAAGAGAATGATACAAAACTCTCATCTTCATTGATCTCCCACTCAAAAGCTCTCACTACAATTTCATGGAAAAAGAATGAAGAAGAAGAAGAAGAACTATACAAAAGACTACAAAGGAGGAACAAAAAAATGACCCTTGACTTTGGCAAGTTCTGCTGTATTTATAGGCAGGGAGTTGAAGATCTAGGGCAACCACCAGAGCACATGGGAAGTACCCAAAATACCCCCAAAATACGACAAGGTGAGGACTCCACATGGCCGCGGATCCGCGGCCAATACCCCATATTGGCCGTGGATCCGCGGCCCTATAGTGGGATTAGGGGCTGTGTTTTCTTGTACGGCCCTGATCTGCAGTCCCCTGTTGTCTGGTACACCTATTTTCTGAAAATACTTTCACAATTCTTCCAGAATTTCTGTTGAGGAAAGGTGGACTTTTTGTGGATGTTTTTGTCATGATTGACTCGAGCTCCGCGTAGATTTCTTGGAACTTGTTGTTGCCATTGAGCCTTGTGCATGAAGGTGACATTGATTTGACATTTTGTCTTCCTAAACTGGTATCTGGCAACATACGGATGACGAGCGGAGACCGTGTTTTCTCAGTGGTTGGCAGGAACCCGGATTTTGTCGTGTTTTCCATGAATTTACCGTTTTAGAACCGAGAACCTGTATCCTGCAAATATATAACAAACACGGATTAAAAGCACCTACCTATAAACAACCGAGCGTAAGAATGGGCGGTATAAAATGCAGTATTCTGTGATGAACAAATACCCCCAAACTTAACTTTTGCTCGTCCCGAGCAAAACCAATTATTCACAAAAATAAAATGATAACCGCACTTTCGCAGGGAACGCGATTGCACTGAGCACGTGCAACAAGCCGTTAAACCTCTAGGTGTCCCTAGTAGGAGGAGTGTTGTCTCCTGAGGGTTTTCAGCGGATACTACCCACAAAATCCGGTCAAGTTGGTTTTGTAAAATAACTAAGATTCAAACCCTAAAGTTTTGTTTTAGAAAATAGCAATTCTATAATCCTAAGTCTAGACCATCGAACCTTTATTTTTCACACCTCGCTTCTTATTTAACTACAGATTTTATATGTCTTTACGTGTAGTGCAAATAGTGTCGTTAAGTTCCAGAAGGATCGATTAAAGTCATCATGTCGCACAAAAAAGCCCAGATAACAATTTTAAAAGGATCACATAAGTTTTATAAAGAGTTAAGCATTTTTCAAGTTTCGTTTTCCAGTAAGGTTTCAACTTCAGAATTTCTATCTTCCTTAACAGGAAACTAAGTCGTATTTTTCACTCCACCTTTTTCTTGTTTTCATTTCATACACACCTCTGTGAACGTGCAATAATCTTTATCATAGAATAAAACCTTCATATCTCCGTTAAAATTTTTTTTTATAAAAGCCTGTCTTTTATCAAGATTATTCTCACACAAAGAACCGTTAGGAATTTTAACTCGGAGAGAACACTTGCTTGACTTTGTTTTAAATTGGACTTTCTAGGCTTCTTAGCGAGGTTTGGGCCAATGCACCCAAACCAGTTGGTTTTAAGGCATTAGGTGTAGAAACACCCCAGCGGACTTAATTACTCAAGTTACCTAGGTCCAAAAACAAAAGACAGTTTGACGTGAAAATCAGATGATTCAATACGAACGGAGATATAACCGGTAGTTCAATTATTTTTTGGATAAAAGACGTGTTTAGTGGGTTTGGTGTGTAATTATTCCAATCAAGTTTTAGATGGGTTATTTTTCAGACTTAGCTCCAATTACGGCATCAATAACATTCCTTCATATTCTCTTTACTTCATAAACTATTCTTGACATTACTTATTTCAGAACAAACCTATTTGATCCTCAGAAAATCATTTATCTGTTTAAAAGTTTAAACATGAAAGACTTGTCATTTAATTCCAAAAATTCACGACACGTGTAGTGTGATGTAAAGACGTATATCAGCTATAGTTAACTTCAAAGGAGAGTTATCTTTCAGGTTTTCAAAATCTAAACATAAGATTTAGTTATTCCTATTTTTTCAAACAAAAACCGTCGAATGTTGAATCAGAGTTCTTCCACAATCTAACTTGACAAAAAAGTTTTTATATTTTTAGAAAATTTTCAGATTTTTATGGATTTTATGGATTTAATATGCAGATGCAAAATATACATATGAATGCGAAGGAAGAAAGCTTACCGAGCACACCCCCAAACTTAAACTTGACAGTGCCCTCACTGTCAGGCTATACCAAGAGGGTCAAAATTGCCGGTGCTCCCTAAAAACAAATTATATACAAAACAAAAAGGAAAACAAAAATATATACAAAAAAAGTGTCCCCCCCAAATTTAAGTAAAACAGTGTTTCCACTGTTAAGCGTTGAAATTCAGGATTTAGGGGGGAAAGAACAGTATCAAGCTATACAAGGCCTTACACAGGCCAAAAGTGAGCACCAACCATTCAAAGATTTTATCGCTATAATGTACCGGTTGGTGGAAGAAGGCATAGAGGAAAGAGATGGAGAATACGCGAGACCATATGCGGAGAGAAGCGGGATATGGTCTCGGTATATGAGAGGAAGAAGAATGGCGGACGGGAAAAAGAAGTGGAATATGAACTTGAGGGTGCAAGTGGAGTAAATAGATTAGCACAATTTGGGATGACCGATGTGTGAAAAGCGATTGTGCTAATATATTTACTCGTCGAGAAATGGGGTCAAATCCCTCAAGATTCGTGAGAAACCATGGGTACGCCGAACTTGGTAAACCAGACATATGAAATGTAAGTGATACGGGTTCTTGCAAGGTCGGAACGATGGAAAGGATGGAGGGAAGTGGTTGAGGAAGGGTATCGGTTAAGGTTTCGGGAGGGTGTACACAGTCAATGAAAGGAATAGGATGAATTGGAAAATCCGACTCATCAATTAAAACTGGTTCATCCTCAACACTATCCTCAATATTCTCCTCAAAATTAAGCTCATCCATGCTCTTCTCTTCAAAGTCCAGACGCATATGGGGTTCGGGAAAAACATTTAATGACTCGGGATGATGATTTGAAGAGACAAACTCAGCCAAATCTACGGGTTCATCATCCAAAATATCCCCAGCGTCAATATCCTCAATCAAGTGAAAATCAAAATTCTCTGACACCTCATCAAAAGCATGGATATTAATCGATTCTGGTTCTAAGATATAGGTGTAGAGGTCAAAAGGATTAGGTATGGTTTCACTTGGAAGGGACCCTTCACAATTGGGCAAATCAAACACTACGAAGTCGCACAACTCATTCATCATTCTATCTTCAATTGATAAATCATATGGGATACTCGATAGACTTTCAAAACAGGAGTTGTGGGATTCAATTTGGGACGGGTAGATTTGATTTGGAAGGGGGTACATCTCACTCTCTCCACTCAAATGCACAGCCTGTCCTGCCGCCTCATCATACATTGGAAAATGTGGAGCTAGTTGAAAACTAGCTACCGGGTCACTAGGTTGTGTGAGGGCGGCCATGGACGCATCCAAATCCATCATCTGTTGGTACGACGCTACCCTAAAGTCTTCCAACGACTGTTCCAGACTAGACATGGGTTGTGACGGGGTTTCAGTAAAAGATTCAAAGTTGTTTAGATACTGAAAACTCCCAAATAGCGGTTCTGAAGCAATGTCTAGGGAAGGTGAAAAAGTAGGGTAGGATTGGTAGGAGTTGAATGGCTGGACAGGAGCAGGATCAACATTTGGATAGGAAGATGAATGGAATTGTTGATCCCAAGAATTTGAAGTGGTGAAAGGAGTGAAAGATCGGCTACGGAATTGTTCTATACGTTCTGCAATAGACATAGGTCTTGGAGTTACAACATGACTCGAAGAAGGGGTATCAACGTAAGAAGGGGTGAATGTTTGAAATGGTTGATACGAAGTGGATTGCGGAGTCAAATTGTTTGTCCTAAACGCGTCTATCCGATCTTTCAAAGAGATTTTGGGCATGGAGGGATCGTTTGACGTTCGGCCAAAGCAAGAACCGTAAGAAGTAATGTCTGGTTGTGGGTACCAAAGTTCGGCAAGAGTTTTGCGAGGTGGGGTACCCATGATATGAAGAGAGAAAGAAAGAAAGGCAGAGAAAAGGAGGGGGAAAAGAATGTGATTTTTTATTTTTTTTATTTATTTTTTGATAATTTTTGTGGGCAAGTGTGTAGCTTTTTACAAGTTTGCAAACTGCGATTGTGGGGAGCAAAGTGTGCATTCAAGGCGCCATTTGATCGCACGCTTTTGGCGTGTCGGATGTTCAAATAATTAAAGTGTAACCGCGATCAGGACGGTGTCGCTATGCAGCTAGCCGGTGAGCACGGGTCGGTCCACAGGGAGATGGTGGTATCTTACCTTCTTGTCTTAGACGAGTTAATAAAGAATCTGTATGTTTGTTTGATCTAACCTATGTGTTTATCTGCAAGTATAAAGTTGTTAAGAAAGGATACAAGATTATAAGCTAAAGAAATCCGTACTCAAAACCTTTGAGCCGAGTCTTGACCAATTGAAGCTAAGCAATCAGCAACAATGTGGATTAGGGGATTTAAGCGCGGTATTCGTGGAATCCGGCTTATTTACCCTTGTCCTTCCGTTCTTGTCTCTTGCTTTTGCCTCCGGCCAAACCGAACGCAACCGGTCGCGGTTAGGAATCACCGTTACCTTGTCAGGGTACGGTGCCTAACGGAGCGCTTGCGTATGGTTTGGGCGAAGTTCAAATGGAAAATAACGGGAAAAGGAATTGGCAAAGAAATGTTAACTTATAATACCGTATTTCTTCTTAACAATAATAATTACATCATTCACAAAATGAATAAAAGAGAACAAAAAGAAAAGAACAAAGAAAAGAAAAGATTACAAATAATTAAGTGCAAGGAATTTAAGTGCATGAAATAAATTGCAAGTAATAAAAAGCAAGTAATAAAAAGCGAGTAATAAAAAGAACAAGAAATGAAAAATGCAAGAAAGTAATTACAAGAACCGTAGAACTCAAAACAAGCATGGGATCAATAGCCAACCCTTAAACTTGCAAGCTCAATTAAGAGGTTGCAAGATCAAGGGAAGGGTAGAGAACGCATGTGAATTGAAGTACTAAGGAGTGAACAAAATACGACCCTTGAGATCAATAACTAACCCTTAACCATTCAAGCTCAATGAAGAGGTTGAATGATCAAGAGAAAGCAAGAATCTCAAGGGGAAGAAGAAACACAAGAGAATGATACAAAACCCTCATCTTCATTGATCTCCCACTCAAAAGCTCTCACTACAATTTCATGGAAAAAGAATGAAGAAGAAGAAGAAGAACTATACAAAAGACTACAAAGGAGGAACAAAAAAATGACCCTTGGCTTTGGCAAGTTCTGCTGTATTTATAGGCAGGGAGTTGAAGATCTAGGGCAACCACCAGAGCACATGGGAAGTACCCAAAATACCCCCAAAATACGACAAGGTGAGGACTCCACATGGCCGCGGATCCGCGGCCAATACCCCATATTGGCCGCGGATCCGCGGCCCTATAGTGGGATTAGGGGCTGTGTTTTCTTGTACGGCCCTGATCTGCAGTCCCCTGTTGTCTGGTACACCTATTTTCTGAAAATACTTTCACAATTCTTCCAGAATTTCTGTTGAGGAAAGGTGGACTTTTTGTGGATGTTTTTGTCATGATTGCCTCGAGCTCCGCATAGATTTCTTGGAACTTGTTGTTGCCATTGAGCCTTGTGCATGAAGGTGACATTGATTTGACATTTTGTCTTCCTAAACTGGTATCTGGCAACATACGGATGACGAGCGGAGACCGTGTTTTCTCAGTGCTTGGCAGGAACCCGGATTTTGTCGTGTTTTCCATGAATTTACCGTTTTAGAACCGAGAACCTGTATCCTGCAAATATATAACAAACACGGATTAAAAGCACCTACCTATAAACAACCGAGCGTAAGAATGGGCGGTATAAAATGCAGTATTCTGTGATGAACAGGTGGTGGGTGGTGGTGCCTGTGTTTCATTTTGGGGTTGTTTGGGGATGTGGTTGGCGGTGGCGTCTGTGTTGGTGGATGTGGTGTGTGGTTATGGTGGTGGGGTAAGGTGCTGGGGAAGGTTGATGGGGACCGGGTAGGTCGTGTGAAGGGCCGGGAAAAGTAAGTTTAGATGAGATTGGTGGTGATGGTGAGGGGAAGAAAAAGAAGATTGGTTGTGGGTTAGAGTTTGATTTGGTTTGGTTAGGGTTATGATTAGGGTTAGGGCTAATGGTTAAGGGTAGGTTTAGGATTAAGGTTAGGATCAGGGTTAGATTTAGGGTTTAGTGAAAAAAAATCGGTAAGGGTAGTTCAGTGAAGAATTTATAGGAGGTTAGGGGTAATTAGGTCTAGGGTTAGGGTTACGATAGTTAGGGTTAGATTTAAGGGTGAGGGTTATGGTTATGGCATTTTAGTGTTAGTGTAAGTGTATGTGTGTGTGTGTGTGTGTTTGTGATATATATGATGATATGTATGTGTGTGTTTGTGATAATGTTGATGATGATATATATATGTGAGAGAGAGAGAGAGAGATAATGTTGATAATGATGTCTCTATGTGTGTGTGTGTTTGTGATAATGTTGATGATGATATATATATATGTGTGAGAGAGAGAGAGAGATAATGTTGATAATGATGATATTGATCTCTCATATTAAACAAGGCCAAACCAAAATTTTAACTTAACCCCAGAACGAAATCCAAAATTTTAAACTTAAAACTAGAACCAAATCCAAAATTTTAAACTTGATTAAGAAAACCCTTAACTTTAAAAAACTTTACCCTAAACTAAGAACTTCAAACCTTTGAAATTGAAATGTAAACGTAAAACCAATTCAAGTTAAATCTTATAATAAGTGTATATATGATAATCGATGATAATATGAAATTTTCATATGCTCATCGATAATCTATGTGAAAATCAAAAGCGTGCCTTAGTTCCCGTTTATCGGTTAACATACGTTCAATATTCGTCGTGACATAAAACTATACGAAGATTGTTAAATATCGGATAGTATCGTTCAGTGCTAACAACCGTCGTTTGGTTTATGTGACGAGAAAATTCAATCGTATGATAACCGATAGATTTGTCCAGTTTGTACAAGTTCGGATGTGACGAGAAAATTCAATCGTATGATAACCGATAGATTTGTCCAGTTTGTACAAGTTCGGAATATATAAAGTAAACACTTACATTCACTTATTTTTTCATTCATTTCGAATTATTTCGTCGGTACTTTTCCGCCGGTTTTCCGTGTACAAAAATAGATTAGATGTTCAATTTAATGTTTTTTCACAACATTGAAATGATTATCTATTCTATTACAGTATACTCAGAGAACATCGGGGAGGTGCTGCCGAAATTTACTCGAAACGGATGAAAGCACAAGCGAATGGGTGTTTGCTATATACATTCTTAATAGGATAGAAGCCTTACCCCCGACAGCCGAAACACACACATACAACATGAATACACAACACACGCACACATAAAGCATATACACACTTACAACACTACACCTAAGTGAAATCATAAATTAAAACACACATA
Organism: Agapanthus africanus; assembly: GCA_030015575.1. Taxonomy (NCBI): domain Eukaryota; kingdom Viridiplantae; phylum Streptophyta; class Magnoliopsida; order Asparagales; family Amaryllidaceae; genus Agapanthus; species Agapanthus africanus. The sequence goes on from CM057337.1 coordinate 274,491,453, forward strand.
CACAGAATACAACTCATACTTGGGTATCTTCAAATATAACTTTGTTAATCGATAATTTATCCTTTTCAAGAGCAAACTTGCCCATACGAATTTTCTTCTTTGTTAATAAGCATCTCGTTCTTAGAATTCTCAATATAGTCACCGTGAAAAACCAACTTCTATAATTTACAATTTATATGTTATACAGTTTAACATGGCCCATGAGTACATCAGAATTAAAGACAGAATGTATGCGGATTGGCAACAACGCATGCAATCTAAATTTTTCCCAGAAATTACTGCTTTCATTGAATTTACACACGCATATAATAAGATCGTGTTAGAGAAGATTCTTTGTATGTGCGATAAATGCGGTAATAAGTTCAGGAAGAAGGTAGAAATTGTAGAGATTCACATCATTAAACATGGTTTTACTATATTTTATACAACTTGGCTATATCATGAGGAAGGAGAAGAAGAAGACAGTAATGCGGCGGAAAAAGAAGGAGAAGTTGGTAATGCGGCGGAAGAAGAAGAAGATGATAATTTCTTTCCAGGAAATGAAATGGAAGATATGATAGAGACTGTCCTCGGTGGTAGTAATCCTACCGAAGAAGATATTCCTTCCGGTCAAGGACCGCTTGTGGATAAGTATGAAAAGTTCATGAATGATGCTAGAAAACCAATTTATGGGAATGCAAAGTAGTCCACCCTATCATGGTTCGTCCAACTTTTCCAGATTAAGTGCCTAAATGGATAGAGCAACAAGTCATTTATGATACTTCTGAAGTTCCTGAAATATTCTATGCCCCCGAAAAATAACGTGCCTGAGAGCTGGTACAAATTCCATAAGATGATGTCTGATTTGAGTCTGAACTGTAAGAAGATTTATGCATGTCCTAAAAATTGCGTGTTATACCAGAAAGAGAATTCATATTTGAAATTGTCCAATATGCGGAGATACCAGGTATAAGCCGAAAGAATTTGATAAGAATTCTAATATACCTGTTATGATAGCACGATACTTTCCCATAACACAGAGCCTGCAGAAGCTATTCAGGTGCAAGAAAACAGCCGAGGCAATGATTTGGCATCACCGTGCTGCTCCAAGTGAAGATGGAAAAATGATTCATCCAAAAGATTCACCAGCATGGAAGAATTTCGATAGGAGGCACCAAACATTCAGTAGTGATTCCCGCAATGTCAGGCTCGGACTGGCTAGTGATAGTTTCTGCCTATTCAACTATATAGCTAGAAGCCATATTACATGGCCCGTTGTAATGATGGTTTATAATCTGTCGTCTTGGTTGGTTATGGATCAATCCTACTTTATGATGCCGCTTCTTATTGACGGACCAAACTCACCGGGAAAAAATATCAACGTCTATCTCCGACCTCTGATCGATGAGTGAAAATCTTTATTCATTGATGGTGTAGAGACTTACAATGCAAAAACAGATACAGCATTCACGATGCGTGCGGGTTTAATGTGGAAAATTAATGAATTTTCTTTGAATGGAATGCTATTAGGTTGGTCCGTATATGTTCACAAACCATGCCTTTACTACCTTCAAGATACAACATCGAAATGGTTGAATTTTAGCAGGAAAGTTTGTTATTACGGTCATCGGCGTTTTCTGCCACTAGACCATCCTTACATGTTAGACAATGCTCACTTTAATGGTCATCAGGAGATTCTTAGGCCTCCGGTCTCATTATTCAGAGAGGACGTGATTGCTCAGTGGGATGGTTACAATAACGTGACTTTCGGGATAGATCCGGTAAAATAGGACAAACCACCCTACTAGAACAAATTAAGCATTTTCTACGATCTTTCTTACCAGTCAACAAATTTAGTGCGTCATTATCTTGACGTCATGCACATAAAGAAGAGAGTATCCGAGCACGTACTTAAATTATTTTTGTGTAAAGACGGAAAATCGAAAGACAACTTCCGTGCTTGGATGGATCTTTAGGACTGGGAAATTAGAAGTGAATTTTATTCTAAACCGATAGCGGGTAAACCATCCAAGTTTGTACTTCTCAATACCGCGTATCATATATCACAACCGGAGAAGAAGAGATTTCTGTAGGTGTTGCATGATTTGAAAGTTCTCACAGATTTCTCAGAATTATTTAGCAAGAAGATAAAGATTGTGAAAGGCAAGATCGATGAATAGAAAAGTCATGATCACCATGTTATTATAGAGCATCTTTTTCCCATTAGCCCTCAGGACTTCTTTTCCTAAATCGGTTGGTCTAGTAATTAATGACCTTTGTTGTTTTTTTAGGGAATTGTGCACTAAAAGCTTGGATGTTGTGACGTTGGAGAAACTAGAAAATTCTATTTCCTTGATACTTTGCAAGCTTGAGAATATTTTCCCGCCGTCGTTCTTCGATATCATAATACACCTGACGGTTCATCTTACAACCGAGGCTAAACTTGCCGGACCGGTACAATATCGATGGATGTATCCCGTAGAAAGGTACGTTGAATTTTTCGTTTCACGCATTTTGTAAAATTATTGTCGTCTTATATGCCTGTATTTATTTATTTAACATATTTTTTTAGGTACTTCTACACTCTAAAAAAGTATATACGCAATAGAAATCGACCAGAGGGTTCTATCATGGAAGATTATCTTCTAGATGAAATAACCACATTTTTTTCTCGCTATCTAGACGAGAACATTGAGATGATATTTAGCCGACCTCGGAGAATTCACTACGGGCCATATGGTAAAACTGATTATAAGAGAGTAGACTCCATGTTTATCAACAAGATATATCGGTTTATTCTCCTCAATAGCGTTTATCTTGAAGAAACTAGAGAGTAAGTTTTTTTGGATTAATTGTTATATTTGTGTGTGTGTATGAAATGATATAATGTTGATGTCAAAATTTATTATTTAGAACATAATTCATATTGATGAGGTACGTGAGGGGCATCTTGATTGGAATGACGAACGATTGGAAAAATATCATCCGGATAATTTTTGCGATTGGATTGCAGATTATTTAAGTTATTCGAATAACATGTTATTGTGACTAGACTTAATCTAAATTTATATCGTTATGTATTTTCTGTAAAATTTATTTTGTCAGATCTATGACCCGAACTTGTTTGTATTATTAGAGAAAGATTCAAGATGTTTAGCTCAGTTTCATAGCATGGAGGTTGCATACTATAAAAGATTCGGTGTCTTTGAATACAAATTTGAAATTAAGGACATAGACACATATTTTACCACTCAGAATAGTGGGATTGCGACCGTAGAATCGGATGGTGTGATTTATTACGGATACTTAAATTGCACACTTGGTATTCAAGATCCCGGACAATCAGAACCGTTTTATATATTTCAGTGTATTTGGTATGATACACGAACCGATACGGATAAGTGGAGAAACAATTTCGGGAGTTGGAAAGATGAATATGGATTGACTAATGTAAACATACTTCGATTTTACGGTCAGGACGATCCATTTATCTTTTTGCAACAAGCAATTTAAGTATACCACTCACTTTTCTTGAAGCATCCAGGATGGAGTGTCATATGCCGATGGAAACCCATGGATGTTTACGATGTCCTAGAATTCGAGGATCGAATGGAGGACATCGATAAGGATGAAGAAGAGAGAAGTCTTAGCGACTGTTTATCTCCAAAGACGGGTTGTTTTCGGCTGATCTTGAAGTTACGTAGGTTAGGAATGATATCAATGATGAAATCTAAATATATATGTCTAATGCGTCTCCGAAACGAAAAAAGGTTATCGGTAATGTTATATTATTACTTCACATTTTCAACAATCTATACATATATTGCATGCATATGTAATGATTATACTTTTTCTAGGTCTGATGACGACGCCATGAGTAGCGAGGGGCGACAAGAGCACGGGCAGAGTCAGAGCAGTTCTACCATCGAGGGAGCTACGTAGGGAGCTCCAGAAGGCTGGTCTTGCACCCCGATCCGTAACCCCTTTGGATGACTCCTTCCGTGTATACTTTACTACACCTCCATATATATTGCACCCATATTCATTTCGAATGTAATATTATAGATATATACACATATTTATTTTAATGTAACTTATATAGTTAATTTTTAATTGTCTAATTGTAGCTAGTACATCCACATCTGAGGCAGAGCCCATTACCGCACCTGTAGGTATGTTTATATATCTTATATTTCATGCATATTGATTTAGAATGTTATATTATAGATTTACTCACATTCTTTTTGTAATTACTTATATTGATTGTTTAGCTGTAGGTGGTGCCTCCACATCCCGGGCAGAAGCCACCACCGTACCTGCAGGTATGTTTATATATCCTATATTGAATGCAAATTGATTTAGAATGTTATATTATAGATATACACACATTCATTTTGCAATTACTTATATAATCTATTTTTTATTGTCTAATTGTAGGTGGTGCATCCACATCCGGCGTAGAGGCCACTTCTGCTACTTCCGTACCCTCTGCATAGTCTGTAGGTTAGTATTCTTAAATATAAAATCTTTTTCACAAAAGTGATGATGACTTGGACACAATAGCCTATCCATAGGGCTCAAATGCAAATAATTTAAGCTCTCAATTGGTTTTACCTTTTAGGTGGATGTAGTCAGCCGTTACTTTTATGAAAATTAGTTTTTTTCATTTTACATATCTTCTTAGAATGATCATGAACTTCATGTAATTTTAATGTCAATGTTTATTTTCTAGTTGGAGGGGATGCGTCCACGTCCGGGTCACCGACTGTTCCTCACCGGAGGAACTATCGTCCCGCTCGTGCTGCCACCCGGGCCCAGGCTCGTGCTGCTATCGCTGGAGGTATATATCGCATTTCAATTTTCGTTAATCCTTAATTTCTAAATACCGTTTTGTCTTAATATTGCTTGTCTTGATATTTCTTGTAGATATAGGACAGCCCCACCTCGAGAGGGGGACTCGAGGGCCGAATCAATCCCACAGGCTGAGGCTCGATAGAGCAAGGGGGAGGCACCATTCCCCATCTTCTTTACCCCCGATTATCACTATACCAGCGATTATGCTGAGAGATTCGTCTGGTATATGGGGGATGAGAGCAGCATCCAAAAGAAGTATCTTCTTCACATTGAGTGCGACGATCAGCGCCGATGCACTTTTGCCCTCTTTTAGGATCAGGCTTGGGTATTAATATATATTTTCATTTGACTTATCAAATAAATTTATTACTATTTAATACCTATAATTTAAATACATTATTTTCTTGTATTTGAAGTTGGATTACGACATTCAGCCTGTACCCGACCGTGAGCACCCTGACAGATTGCTCGATCTTCACGCTTTTTACCCGGGCCTTATGAAGAGCATGCAATCTATGGTCTGATATAATAGGGACGAGCTGAAGATCGATTGCTACATGCTATGGCTGGTAACCCCCGAGGCGAAGAGAGCGGCTTTCCTACATTCTTTGGCCTTTGCCAGAGTCGATGTATACATAGCCTCTCTTATACCGGTATTATCAGTTAGAGCGCAAACAGGTTTTTAATTTAAATGTAATTCATTATTATATAATTTAATTTTTTTGTTGTTTAATTAGAAAACTAAATCTGATTGTGTTGTGTAGAAACATGCCGATCATTTTAGTGATATATGCCCTAGAGGCCATTATTGTATAGTACTAGATTGTATATTATATTTTGGAAGCTTGGGATATATACAGATATATAGCAGTCTTGCTCAATATGATAGTATGTTATCTGATTTGATTCTATCTTAATATATGTATATGTTTCTTTTAACATATCGCTAATATATGTTGATAGAACACTTAGGATGTTTGCTTGATTACAAGCGTTGTGATGGCTGTCACACTAGCGGAGGCTAGGTAGTCTATAAGCACATCCTTAAACTTGTCCCTGGTCGTAGGATTATCAAGATTGGTGTAACATTTCAAAAAAATAAAATATTATTTTTGGAAATTTTTATAATTAAATAATATAATATTGAATATTTTAATAAGACGGTATAATTAAATACCGATAAATTTGAGAAAAATTTGGAAAATTATAGAAATTACCTAAAAGAGGGTGTTTTATGTGAATTATGCAATTTTAAGTTTTTATGATTGATTATATGCTAATTTAGTGCTAATCGCGATTAAAAATCGCTAATCACGCTTTAAACTTGTTTTGTGCAAACATCCACCATATCTTTTTTTTACACTTGTAGCATTTTACTACATGTTTTGGGTGCATGGCTTTTGTTTTAGGGTTACTATTGAGGTGGGAAGGAAAATAGAAAAGAAAAAGGAAATGAGTAAAGAATTAGATATGGTTATGAGAGAGAAAAAGTGGGTAAGGGGCCAACCATTGGACTTGGCCATTCCCTCATCATTTCTTCCACTCATTCCTCTCCCCTCTTCTCTTCTTCCTGCTGCTGCTGCTGTTCTCTCCCTCCCCTCTTCATCTCCCCAAAACTCCATGCTAAACACCATGAAAATCAACTCAAAACACAAATCCCATTTCATTAAAAAGATGCACAAGCTCAAGGGAAGCACATTGGACCAAGAAAATTCGAATTTTGGACACTTTGAGCAACTCAAGAAAATTCTTGAGTTGCCAAAGAAGGTAACTTCTGCACCATTAGTGTAGTGTTTTAATTCTTTATGCATCCATACTTGTTTCATGTCGATATTGAGTGGTTTTGTGGACTTAGGAAAACTCTATTTAAGGGTTTTGAAATTCTTGAGTGGTGATGTGAAATTGGGCTCAGTAGAGACCATACAAACCCCCTAGTGCTAGAATTCAGACCTAACCAAGAGACTAGAACCCCGGAATACGGATTCAGAAACCCAATATCAGAAAATTGTGGATTCTGTGAGTGTTTTATGAAATCTGCTATCACTCGGAGACTCTGAAAATTATTTTGCAAACACAGAGAGATGTGCAGACACCCAGGAAGCTAATTTTTATATTTTTGCGGCGCTGCAAATTTTTGCAAAGAAACCTACAACAAATTTTCTATTGAAGCAGATTGAGGAAGAAATAAGAAAGTCAGAGAGGACCTGAGCAAATTTCATGCATTGAAACCCTCAGGAGACCGCGGATCCCCCGCAGTTATGCTACTTGGACCGCGGAAACGCAGTGGTTCAGATAAATCACTGGACAGAAAATTTATACAATGCTTCTGTTCACACCCTGAGCCCTCTGGAATGCTCCGAATAATTTTCCTCTAGCTCCAATGATTCCAGATTTTCTCGCAACAAATCACAACGAATTGATCAGTGTTTTGCGCGAATTTTGATCTAAAAATTATGATGGAATAAACTTTTCAACTCAAATTTCAAAAATGAACAAATTAGCACACTATCCCCGGCAACGGCGCCATTTGATTGAATGAAATTTCGGTTCGTGTCGGTAGAAAATGTATAGAAATCACAACCAAAGAAATTTTTTGACCGCAATCAATAACGGTGTCGATTGTAGCGCGTTAGCGAGTGCGGATCGTCCACAGGGAAAGTGTGATCCGTTCGTAATTGAATTAGATGAATTGAAAATTAAAGAAAGAAAAGAAAAAACAATTCAATTTAAGATTTAAAAGTGAATTCAAGAATCATCTAGATCTAAATTTAATTAACAAGAAAACATTTAAAATCAAGAATCAAGAATTGATGATATCCATTCCAATAATCAAGAATCGAAGTAAGGCTCGTAGGAATCGATCGAATCTATAGACGTGATGAAATCTATTGATTACGTATTCTTATCCATCGATGATTTGATACTATATCGATGATGATCAACGAGAATTAGGGATTTCTTGCGGAAACAAGAGTTTCATCATCTATCCCTTGCCCTTTCATTGATTTCATTCACATTCTAGCCTCTAGTAAATTCAAGAATCGATCGTGGATCCCTAATTAAGAGCGAACAAAATCAAGAAAGTATCGCTCGAAACTAGGTCGTCGATTCTTCAATTTGCTAAAGTTTACAAAACTCATAGGACTTAAGAATCGTTTCAAGATTTATAACATCATCATCTATTGATTCTCTCGACTCCTTCACGACCGGAGTTTTACTCAAACATCATAACAAGAAACACAATCAAGAATTGAGATCGAATCATGATGCAAGAATGTAAAGAAAGCAAGATTAAAGATCTTCACCTTTATTATTCAACAATTCATTACACTTCGCTCAAACACTAAAAGAAATTGAGGAGAGAACGAGATCGTCGAATTTAGCGTCGCATCGTCTCCATGAGTCGCGGATCGTCTTGGATCACTTGCTCGGTTGAAGATCGGCTTTGCTCCAAAAGGATGGTTGATTTCTCGCTTAATTTGGTACTCGGTGTTCTTGATTTTTGGCTTTGGATTTTGAATTGGGTATTAGGGTTTACAAGTTGTGTCACTCAACTTGTGTTGGGAATTGATGTAGGAATCAACCACCTTAGAAGTGAAGCCTTAGGGTCCCTTTTATAGCTTTGATTAGGATTAGCTTCCTTTAGAAGCTAGCTTTAGTTTAGCTTCCCTTGTAAGCTTGGTAGTTAGGTAGAAGCTTCTAGAGGTAGTTAGTTAGGCTTAGCTTCCTTCATAAGCTTGGAGGTTAGGGAGAAGCTTCTAGGCTTAGGTAGTTAAGTAGCTTGCTTTGGAAGCTTGAGAGTGATTAGCTTGAACCCAAAGCCTTGCTGTTCTGGCAGAAGTTTCTGGAACTCTCTGGAAATTGCAGTAGCTTGAATGAGTGTAAGCCTTAAAATAAGAATACTGACATGAAGCTTTGCTGACGTCATAAAGACGTTGCAGCGGATCCGCGGCGCCAAGGGCCTTTTGGCAGCGGATCCGCGGCCAATTAGAAGCTTCACCGTATGTAAATTCTGCTGATGCTTGCTGTTGGCTTTAGGTATATTTTCTGGTATGTTAAATCTCATAATTCCTTCTATATCACTACCAGATCACAAGTCTTGGACTTGGCGTATTTTTAATAGCACTTTTCACAATTTTGGCTCTGTTCCTGGAATTTCCTGCACAGATTCTCGAGACAAGTGTTGCGCTTACACAAAGATAATGCAATGCAATGATAAACACTCAATTTCCCTCAAAATGTCGGTTTTAAAGTATAACACAAGTTATTTGGTATTTTACGGCTATTTTGCTAATATGTGCAATATTCATACCGAACACTTATAGATGAGTGCAAATAGTAGGGAAATTGACGTGTTAAAAATGCAATATTTTCGACTGATCATGGGACAAGAGGTTCGTACGAGATGCTGACGAGCTGTTGTTACTCCCCGTTAAGATTAAAGGTCGGATATGTCTACAGAAGCGTTGGGATGTGACCAGTTTCCAAGGAAATGCTGTGCTGAGGACGCAGATGTTCAGAGAGCGAGAAAATATTATGCAAGAGTACCAACCTCCGTACAGTTCGGCATGGGTGAGATCGGAAGAGACCTTGAGCAGGATTCCTTCCAGGACACAGTTGCGATAAGATTTGCACTCAGGATCAGATGTGTAATGTGTATTCAGAGGACCAGGGGTCGGCGCCAGTGACGTGCTGCTTTACGAGTGGCCGTGAGGATTGACCGGGAGATGACCAGAGAAGTGCCAGGACGGAATTGTCCCCGTTAGCACACCTGACAGGGCCGATTAGCCGATGGATTGCGAGATTAGTAATCCACGGAGAAGATAAGGGCCCGGAGACAGAGGACGCCAGACCGTGAGCAGGAGGCAAGTAGATATCTTGCGCTGCTAGCATTGGATGCACCGACACCTTCTCGACTTTGCAGGAGGATATATCGACGACGGTATTTATGATTTATGATTTTGTGATTCGATTATCACGTATCCGTCACCTTAGATTTCGGTATTTTGGGCGATCTATTTGCATGATTTAGTCTTGATTGCTGAGTTCCATGATATTTGTTTTCGTACACCATGGTTGCACCTACTGGGTATTCATGTTGATGCACAGTTATTGCACCTGATATCGTTTTTGTGCCTTGGTTGCACATACTTATGACTTCATGGATTTCTTACCATTGGGTTGATTTTGTGCACATGGTATACACACGATTTGGCTTTTTGCACTCGGTATAGCTTATATGTGCTTGTAGTGCATTGATATCTGTTTTGTGCATGCTGATGCATATGGTTGTGAGCTTATATACCGCGGTATACCTGGTTCGGATTGAGCGTATTGTAAACCGTCAATTTTGACTCTGATATTGATGTTGATTTCTTGCACTCCATGCATTTGATTTGGATTTTTCGCATGTTTGACGCTTGATATTGGATTTCGTGATTTCGTGCATGTTGAATGCGCATGATTTAGATTTTATTCGTGCATGATGGATGCACCTGATTTGGATTTTCGCGCGTGTTGAGCGCATGTTTTGAGATGCGATTTTGGTGCACACCAGATGCACCAAATCGGGATTCTTCGTGCATGACAGATGCACCTGATTTTGCTGTCAGGCACACACGTTGCCTATGACAGATGTTTCGTGCACACCCGTTGCACCTAGATGTTGTTTCTGTGCACATGTATGGCATATATATGGATTTTGATTTCCGTGCGCACCAGACGCACGGGGTATTCTTATATACATTTTGGGATCGATTCCTTTTAGAGCAGTATGTTTTTATGATATTTGATATATGTTTTCATACTGAGCAGGACTAGTCAGAGGAAAGTACCTGGATATATTTTGCATGCATTGATAGTTATCGAAAGGATTTCCAAAAAGGGAACTATAGTCTCAGTATTTACCTACGTGTCTGATATGACACGACACGTTTAAAATAAGGGAACCCTTCTAAATTATTTTCAAAACAGCGGAACGTACATATTAAACAAAAGATATATACATATATGGTTATTTTCTTACAATAGACGTCTGCCACTGTGCAGTGTTATGCGCATCGTACAGCGACGTAAAAAGGTTTGGCATGCATTTCCTTCAGTTATTTACATATATAGATTTGATGTGTACATGTATAATTTTGATGTATATCATACTGGTTTTATTTTGGATTTGACAGTTGTGTCTTTACTATGACTTCGATGATTGCGGGATGCTTGACGGAACTTTGTTTTTGAGTTATTTGCTCATTGTTCATGCGCATGCATTGCGCTATGATGCGTCTTATGTATTGATGATTTTGGAGTCCCGACGACTTGGACTTGTATTGAAATATTTTAGAATTTGGGGGTTTAAAATTTAAATTCGGGGACCGAATTTCTTTAAAGGGGGAAGATTGTAACATTTCAAAAAAATAAAATATTATTTTTGGAAATTTTTATAATTAAATAATATAATATTGAATATTTTAATAAGGCGGTAAAATTAAATACCGATAAATTCGGGAAAAATTTGGAAAATTATAGAAATTACCTAAAAGAGGGTTTTTTTTAATGTGAATTATGCAATTTTAAGTTTTTATGATTGATTATATGCTAATTTAGTGCTAATCGCGATTAAAAATCACTAATCGCGCTTTAAACTTGTTTTATGCAAACATGCACCATATCTTTTTTTTTACACTTGTTGCATTTTACTACATATTTTGGATGCATGGCTTTTGTTTTGGGGTTATGATTAGTTTGAAAACTTGTATTTACCGCAATCAGAAACGGCGTCGCTTTGCAGCTAGCCGGTGAGTACGGGTCGATCCACAGAGATGGGTAGATTTCTTATTGTGTCTTTACGAGTTGATTCCAATTGTTGTTTGGATTGATTTAATCTAAAATACTAGATCTATCACTAAACTAAATTAATCTAAATTAAAGTCTTGCTAGGGTTAGGTTTAGGGGAAGTTTGGAGATTAAAGGTTTCCTTACCGCTTTCATTGCCCTATTTTAGATCTATTAGATGTTACGGTAATTATCAATAAAGTGGATCCGAATCTTTTGGGAAGATGTTTCTTCCTCTAGATTCGTATCCTTCCTTTGTTGATAATTATCCTAACCCCCATGGAAAACACGCGCAACCGGCCCATTATACTACGGTTCATCGTTACCTCGAGGGGGTAGGATGCCGTAGGGAGCGGTTGTGCGTGCATGCATGGAGTTCTAACTCTTAGGTATGGATGTCATGAAAGGGGTGAAAGATCTTATCTCTCAAACCTTTCCCTAAGGCTAACCCTAACAAGCGAGGAGACTACTCGCTCATTAGTGGATGATAAGACATACTAATTAAAAGAATTGAAACAAAGACATAAAATAACTTACTAGGTTGACGGCTCCCTCCAAGCAATATAGAACAGATCTGAATAATACTCCCAGCAATTCTGAATTTTATTGATTGAAAAGAGGCATCTGGTTTTACAATTTTTGATTACAATTTATAAGCAAACATGAAAACTAGGGTTACAGACTCTCGCACATGTGCAATTACATATTTACCCACGGAAAATCCCAACACCCGCACCGACGCACCGACAGAAGAAAAATCCACCGACGCGGGCATTAGACGGCCGCGGAACCGCGGCAATGATGTGCCTTGGGCCGCGGTTCCGCAGCCCTTTGGTGGGCTTAGCTCACCAAACTTCAGGGTATGCTTTAGGGTGTCTTTTCCTCTCTGTTTCTTCAGTACTTTTCTCTATTTGGGTTCTTGGTCTTTTCCAGATCTTTCAGTGAAAACTTGTAGCGATCTTCTAACCGTTCACTTTGACATTTCGGACTGCATTGCCTTATACAATTGTAAATTGTTCTTCGTGACTAGGATCCGTCTACTTGTTGGTCAAAAGTCCCTTTTCTGTATCAACTTTCGTCTTTTTCACTGTATTTGCTCCAAGACCCTGTATCCTGTAATATGCAACAAACGTGCGTCAAGAGTACCTGTTTATTTATAAAACGGATAAGAATAGGGGGATGAAAAATGCAATATTATGGTCTGAACAAATACCCCCAAACTTATCTTTTGCTCGTCCTCGAGCAAACTTATTTTTATTCACTAAAATCCTAACCACACTTTCGCAGGGAAACGCGATTGTACTGAGCACGTGCAACAAGCCGTTAAACCTCTAGGTGTCCCTATTAGGAGGAGTGTTGTCTCCTGAGGGTTTTCAGCGGATACTACCCCTAAAATCCTATCAACTCGGCACATTAACTTTTGTTCTCCAATTAGGTTTTCTAACTAAGAACTCTATTATCTTTTTACTCGCAAATTATCCACCCACATTCTTCACACTTCCTAATCATCTAACTTAAGATTATATATGTTATGTAGACCTACTTAGCTTTTGGCATCTCTTAAGTCTTCCTTCTAGGGTTTCATCTCTACTTAGGAATTTCTATCAACTCTACTAAAGATACAAGTTCTATCTTTCATTCCTTTCTTTCATCTAAACTCTAATCACATATCCCCACGTGTATGTAAATATCACCCCTACACTTGGAAATTCAAATCAAGCAATCGTACTCTCGTCCATTGTCCAAAGCACTTATTAATTCGTTAATTTTGAATTTCGCTTACACATCCTTCATGCGACCGTTAATACTTCTTGAGGTACCAACAACCGATTACAAGATGCGTTAGCACTTTAAAGCATACTTCCTAGTTTTGCAACACCCAAGGCTTTAGCAGTGACTCCCAAACCAGTTGGTCTAAGGCACTAAGTGATGAAGCACCCTCGCTAAATATTTTTCTATTTTTGCAGCCTTAAGTAATCACAAAAACCAGTGTCCATTTTTTTATTCTTTATTCACTTTTTTTTTCCTTTATTTTCATTGTACTAAGGACTTTAGACAAGAGCACTTCAAGGTCTCTTCTACTATTCCAAGTTTCAAAGTGCGTGATTGTGCAAATTGTAGGGTATACATTTTCAGAATCTAGACTTAAGCTAGGAACTATTTTTCAAACTTATACTCTAATAAGAACATCAATACACTTCCCTCGTTTTGACTTAGCCCAAGAAGTGAACCCAAAATTTGCCTATTTCTAAATAAACTACAAGGCATATACTTTCTACCGTTAAACTTTGAGGAATGTTATTTTTAGGGTTTTTAATTCACTAAATCTAAGATCTAGTTGCTCCTAGCTAGTTAACCTATCTGTCAAACTCAAATCAAATATGGCCAAAATTGAATACAATTATTTTTATAATTTTTGAAATTTTTCAATTTTTTATGGGTTTTCAAATAAGTATGCAAATGCAAAAAATATGTACAAATGAATGCGAAGGAAGAAGACGTACCGAGCATACCCCCAAACTTGAACTTGACAGTGTCCTCACTGTCATGCTAAACCAAGAGGGTCAAAATACCGGCACTTCCCTGTTTATTTATTTATAATTTTTTATTGTTAAGAAAAACAAAAATATATACAAAAAGGCTCTCCCCCAAACTTCATTTAAACTATGTTAGACATTACTGCCAACCCTTGCATAGACCAAACGTTAACACCAACCAGTTAACGACGCCATTACCCCCAAACTTCATTTAAAGATTGTGGAATTATTTAAGCAGGTTAGCATAAATATACCTCTCTTGGATGCTATCCAACAAGTCCCTTCATACGCGAAAATCTTAAAGGGCTTATGCACCTCGAAGAGAAAGGCATCTCAAGTACCCAAGAAAGTGCTAGTGGCCAGTGCAGTGAGCAATGCTATTAACCACCATCAAACCTTACCCCAAAAACGAAAGGACCCCGGCTATCCTACGATTTCAATCACAATTGGGGATAAGAAAATTAATCGAGCACTTTTAGATCTTGGGTCTAGTGTTAACCTGATTCCCTACTCCGTGTACGAACAATTAGGGGTTGGAGAGTTGAAACCCACTCGTTGTACTCTCCAAATGGCTGATCGATCAATCACCCATCCAAGGGGTCAACTAGAGGATGTGTTGATCAAAGTTGGGGAGTTCATATTCCCCGTTGATTTTATTGTTATGGATACAAAATCTGTTGCTAACCCAAGAAACCAAATTCCGGTGATTCTTGGTCGACCATTTTTGGCCACTTCCAATGCAGTAATAAATTGTCGCAATGGCTCCATGACTCTCTCCTTTGGGAAGATGTCTAGTGGGTTCAATATTTATAAGATGGGAAGTCTGCCCCCCGTGCCTAAAACTAGTACACGAGAAGTTTGCTCTATTCACGAAATCACGCAGGAGGACTGCGAGCTTGAAAGATTCTTGTTTGATGAAAACAGTTTTGACGCCACTAGTGCGTCCCTCCTTGAGCCTACCACAGTTGACACAACCGATATGGATTATGAATGTTTCACTTTTTCGGATGATGACGACTCACAACCAGAATATGAGTCTTTTGAATTTGTGGATGAGTTAGTTGAATCATCCGAATCGGTTGTTTGCAGTGATTTCGAACCTGTGTTGGAATCCTTTGAGTTCGAGGTAGATTCCGCAATGATTCTTTCGCCTCCGAAACTCGAACTCATGTCCTTACCGCCTCACCTTAAATATGCTTACATAGGTGAGAATGAGACTTTTCCCATTATAATATCAGCCTCTCTAGCCTTCGAGCAAGAGAACGCTATTTTAAAAGTCTTACAAGATAGGCGGCAAGTTTTCGGTTGGACTATGGCGGACATCGAGGAGATTAGTTCCCTGATAATTGAATATCATATGAAATTGATAGAGGACCCACAGGAATATTTTGGGGATATTGTGGTTAGTCAACCTCCTCTTTTAGAAGTTGAACCAACCCCATTTCTTTTAATAAGCTACGAGAATGCCAATATTCCACTGATTGCTGATCATTCGCATTCTCGTTTTGATTCATCACCACCTCCTGTCTATTCACCTCCACACTTTCCATACCACCACTTCTATCTTCCCCAATTCTTTTTGGACCGCCACAACTTATTCTTCCACCAGCCAATACTCTTTACTGATAATTTTTTTCAACTGGTTGGTGTTGACTTTTGGGCTATGCAAAGTTTGGCAGTAATGTCTAACATAGTTTAAATGAAGTTTGGGGGAGGGCCTTTTTGTATATATTTTTGTTTTTCTTAACAATAAAAAATTATAAATAAATAAATAGGGAAGTGCCGGTATTTTGACCCTCTTGGTTTAGCATGACAGTGAGGACACTGTCAAGTTCAAGTTTGGGGGTATGCTCGGTACGTCTTTTTCCTTCGCATTCATTTGTACATATTTTTTGCATTTGCATACTTATTTGAAAACCCATAAAAAATTGAAAAATTTCAAAAATTATAAAAATAATTGTATTCAATTTTGGCCATATTTGATTTGAGTTTGACAGATAGGTTAACTAGCTAGGAGCAACTAGATCTTAGACTTAGTGAATTAAAACCTTAAAAATAACATTCCTCAAAGTTTAACGGTAGAAAGTATATGTCTTGTAGTTTATTTAGAAATAGGTAAATTTTGGGTTCACTTCTTGGGCTAAGTCAAAACGAGGGAAGTGTATTGATGTTCTTATTAGAGTATAAGTTTGAAAAATAGTTCCTAGCTTAAGTCTAGATTCTGAAAATATATACCCTACAATTTGCACAATCACGCACCTTGAAACTTGGAATAGTAGAAGAGACCTTGAAGTGCTCTTGTCTAAAGTCCTTAGTACAATGAAAATAAAGAGAAAAAAAGTGAATAAAGAATAAAAAAATGGACACTGATTTTTGTGATTACTTAAGGCTGCAAAAATAGAAAAATATTTAGCGAGGGTGCTTCATCACCTAGTGCCTTAGACCAACTGGTTTGGGAGTCACTGCTAAAGCCTTGGGTGTTGCAAAACTAGGAAGTATGCTTTAAAGTGCTAACACATCTTGTAATCGGTTGTTGGTACCTCAAGAATTATTAACGGTCGCATGAAGGATGTGTAAGAGAAATTCAAAATTAACGAATTAATAAGTGCTTTGGACAATGGACGAGAGTACGATTGCTTGATTTGAATTTCCAAGTGTAGGGGTGATATTTACACACACGTGGGGATATGTGATTAGAGTTTAGATGAAAGAAAGGAATGAAAGATAGAACTTGTATCTTTAGTAGAGTTGATAGAAATTCCTAAGTAGAGATGAAACCCTAGAAGGAAGACTTAAGAGATGCCAAAAGCTAAGTAGGCCTACATAATATATATAATCTTAAGTTAGATAATTAGGAAGTGTGAAGAATGTGGGTGGATAATTTGCGAGTAAAAAGATAATAGAGTTCTTAGTTAGAAAACCTAATTGGAGAACAAAAGTTAATGGGCCGAGTTGATAGGATTTTGTGGGTAGTATCCGCTGAAAACCCTCAGGAGACAACACTCCTCCTACTAGAGACACCTAGAGGTTTAACGGCTTGTTGCACGTGCTCAGTGCAATCGTGTTTCCCTGCGAAAGTGTGGTTAGGATTTTAGTGAATAAAAATAAGTTTGCTCGAGGACGAGCAAAAGATAAGTTTGGGGGTATTTGTTCAGACCATAATATTGCATTTTTCATCCCCCTATTCTTATCCGTTTTATAAATAAACAGGTACTCTTGACGCACGTTTGTTGCATATTACAGGATACAGGGTCTTGGAGCAAATACAGTGAAAAAGACAAAAGTTGATACAGAAAAGGGACTTTTGACCAACAAGTAGACGGATCCTAGTCACGAAGAACAATTTACAATTGTATAAGGCAATGCAGTCCGAAATGTCAAAGTGAATGGTTAGAAGATCGCTACAAGTTTTCACTGAAAGATCTGGAAAAGACCAAGAACCCAAATAGAGAAAAGTACTGAAGAAACAGAGAGGAAAAGACACCCTAAAGCATACCCTGAAGTTTGGTGAGCTAAGCCCACCAAAGGGCCGCGGAACCGCGGCCCAAGGCCCATCATTGCCGCGGTTCCGCGGCCGTCTAATGCCGCGTCGGTGGATTTTTCTTCTGTCGGTGCGTCGGTGCGGGTGTTGGGATTTTCCGTGGGCAAATATGTAATTGCACATGTGCGAGAGTCTGTAACCCTAGTTTTCATGTTTGCTTATAAATTGTAATCAAAAATTGTAAAACCAGATGCCTCTTTTCAATCAATAAAATTCAGAATTGCTGGGAGTATTATTCAGATCTGTTCTATATTGCTTGGAGGGAGCCGTCAACCTAGTAAGTTATTTTATGTCTTTGTTTTAATTCTTTTAATTAGTATGTCTTATCATCCCCTAATGAGCGAGTAGTCTCCTCGCTTGTTAGGGTTAGCCTTAGGGAAAGGTTTGAGAGATGAGATCTCTCACCCCTTTCATGCCATCCACACCTAAGAGTTAGAACTCCATGCATGCACGCACAACCGCTCCCTACGGCATCCTACCCCTCGAGGTAACGATGAACCGTAGAATAAAGGGCCGGTTGTGCGTGTTTTCCATGGGGGTTAGGGTAATTATCAACAAAGGAAGGATACGAATCTAGAGGAAGAAACATCTTCCCAAAAGATTCGGATCCACTTTATTGATAATTACCCTAACATCTAATAGATCTAAAATAGGGCAATGAAAGCGGTAAGGAAACCTTTAATCTCCAAACTTCCCCTAAACCTAACCCTAGCAAGACTTTAATTTAGATTAATTTAGTTTAGTGATAGATCTAGTATTTTAGATTAAATCAATCCAAACAACAATTGGAATCAACTCGTAAAGACACAATAAGAAATCTACCCATCTCTGTGGATCGACCCGTACTCACCGGCTAGCTGCAAAGCGACGCCGTTTCTGATTGCGGTTAACAAGTATTTTTGGACAAAAATCAAATGGCGCCGTTGTAGCGTTAACTGGTTGGACAAAAATATATACAAAAATTTATCAGTGAGGAGTATCGGTTGGTGGAAGAACAGGTCGTAGCGATCCATAAAGAATTGGGGAAGATAGAAGTGGTGGTATGGAAGGTATGGAGGTGAATAGACAGGAGTTGGTGATGAATCAAAACGAGAATGTGAATGATCAGCAATCAGTGGAATGTTGGCATTCTCGTATCTTCTTAAAAGAAATGGGGGTGGTTCAACTCCTGAAGGAGGAGGTTGACTAACCACAATAACCCCAAAATGTTCCTGTGGGTCCTTTATTGACTTGGCATCATCCATCAATTTCATATGATATTCAATTATAAGGGAACTGATCTCCTCGATGTCCGCCCTAGTCCAACCGAAAACTTGCCGCCTATCTTGTAAGACTTTTAAAATAGCGTTCTCTTGCTCGAAGGCTAGAGAGGCTGATATTATAATGGGAAAAGTCTCATTCTCACCTATGTAAGCATATTTAAGGTGAGGCGGTAAGGACATGAGTTCGAGTTTCGGAGGCGAAAGGATCATTGCGGAATCTACCTCGAACTCAAAGGACTCCAACACAGGTTCGAAATCACTGCAAACAACCGATTCGGATGGTTCAACTAACTCATCCACAAATTCAAAAGACTCATATTCAGGTTGTGAGTCGTCATCATCCGAAAAAGTGAAACATTCATAATCAATATCGGTTGTGTCAACGGTGGTAGGCTCAAGGAGGGACGCACTAGTGGCGTCAAGACTGTTTTCATCAAATAGAAATCTTTTAAGCTCGCGGTCCTCCTGTGTGATTTCGTGAATAGAGCAAACTTCTCGTGTACTAGTTCTAGACACGGGGGGCAGACTTCCCATCTTATAAATATTGAACTCACTAGACATTTTCCCAAAGGATAGAGTCATGGAGCCATTGCGACAGCTTATTACAGCATTGGAAGTGGCCAAAAATGGTCGACCAAGAATCACCGGAATTTGGTTCCGTGGGTTAGCAACATGTTGTGTATCCATAACAATAAAATCAACGGGGAATATGAACTCCCCAACTTTGATCAACACATCCTCTAGCTGACCCCTTGGATGGGTGATCGATCGATCAGCCATTTGGAGAGTACAACGAGTGGGTTTCAACTCTCCAACCCCTAATTGTTCGTACACGGAGTAGGGAATCAGGTTAACACTAGACCCAAGATCTAAAAGTGCTCGATTAATTTTCTTATCCCTAATTGTGATTGAAATCGTAGGACAGCCGGGGTCCTTTCGTTTTTGGGGTAAGGTTTGATGGTGGTTAATAGCATTGCTCACTGCACTAGCCACTAGCACTTTCTTGGGTACTTGAGATGCCTTTCTCTTCGAGGTGCATAAGCCCTTTAAGATTTTCGTGTATGAAGGGACTTGTTGGATAGAATCCAAGAGAGGTATATTTATGCTAACCTGCTTAAATAATTCCACAATCTTTTCCACTTGTGCAGTTGGTTTATTGGGACTCAACCTGTTTGGAAATGGAGCATTTTGAAAATTTGTTGAGTCAAATGTCTGTGGAGTAGAATGTGGAGTAAGAACGGATCCCAGTGTGGATGTGTTCGTGTTGTGAGAAATGGGTCCGTTCGAGTTAGAAGAAGTAGAGCCGTGTGAAGGATGGAGAATAGGCTCTAAAGAAAAAGGTGAAGAAGATAGTGAAGAAAATGAAGAAAGGGAAGATGACGATGGAGAAGAAGAAAAAGAAGAAGAAGAAGAAGAAGAAGAAGAAGAAGAAGAAGAACCACCGGCGGGAATGTCATCACTGGTTCCCACATTATTTTGCAACACTCTTCCGGATCTCAACGTGGTCACCGCATTTACATTGTGATTGGGATATGCGTTTTGTGTGTGACCGGGATTGGGCAATGGTTGAGATGGAATCTTTCTCTTTTCTCTCTCGCTCAACGCAGCAGTTAATTATGCAATTTTTGCCTCAATAGATTTGATACTTTGATCGTGTGAAGCATTGTTATTCATCAAAGACTGAACATAATTTTCAAATCTTGCTGCGGATTCAGTAGATTGCTTGAGAAATGCATCTAGACTTTTTTCTAGCGAGATAACCTTATCATCATTTGGTTGAACAAAATTGTTTGTTTGATTTGTATAAGGTTGTTGTTGGAAATGTTGCTGGTTTTGAGTTTGTGGAGGTGCTTGCTGTTGTTGTGGAGGAGGAGGTCTTTGGAAATTGTTATTTCCTTGGACTTGTTGATTTTGGTTCCAAGCGAAATTTGGGTGACTCCTCCACCCCTGATTGTATGTCGAAGAGTACGGATCGTTTCTTTGTCGTTGCTGAAATGCAGCATTGACTTGATCTTGTCCTTGAATAGGTGCATTATAAGGACACTCTTCGTTGAGATGTGATGGGGCCGAACAACAAGCACAAACAGTTCGTGGAGGTAAGGCAGTGGCAGGAGAAGACGATGAGATTCTGGTCTCAATGGTTTCTAGCTTTTTCATAAGTGCGGCCATCTCGGCCTTCATAGCAATCGACATATCTACTTAATGTATGCCTGCCCTAGATTGACCACTAGAAGAAGATGATGTGGTCTTGGTACTCTCCCACTGAATTGTTTGCTCACTAAGATCCTCAAGAAACTGCCACGCTTCGTCGCTAGACTTGGAGAGAAAATGACCTTGACATATGGTTTTTAGCAACTGCTTCGTTGCCGAGATCAGTCCCTCGTATAATGTTTGGCAAAGTTGCCAACTTTCGATCCCATGATGAGGACATTGAACGAGTAGGTCTTTAAATCTCTCGAAGCACTTCCAAAATGGTTCGGAAGGAAGCTGTGAAAATTGTATAATCTCGTTACGGATTCTAGCAGTTTTGTGATGAGGATAGAACTTTTTCAGAAAAGCTCTCACAAACTCGTCCCAATTTCTAATGGAATGTGATGCGGTGCTATATAGCCACTTCTCGGCTAGGTCACATAAGGTGAAAGGAATGACCCTTAGCCTTATAGCGTCATCACTTAATTGGGTCGTTTTCATCATAGCGCACACATTTTGGAATTTATTGATAAAGATATATGCATCTTCAGATTCCAAACTATGAAATTTTGGCAGCATATTGATGAAATGTGGTTTTATTTCAAAGTTGTCCCCATTTGCCGGTGGGGGTGAAAGACATGTAGGTAAAGAAGTGCGGACGGGGTAAAAGAGATCCTGGAGCGCAACTCGTGCGGGCGCTACAACAGGCGGAAGATTTGGGTTATTCACACCTAACGGAGGTGGAATCATTCCCGTCGGTAAGGTATCGTTGGGGTCGTGTCCCGACATACCTTCGAAAGAAGAATTTGAAGGTGGAGGTAAGGAAATGGAGGGAATTTCGACGAAGGGTTCGTCGGTCGGTACCAACGAAACACGGACTAATCGGGCGTTAGTATCTCTAGTCCAAAGTGACATACACTAAAGGAGTAGTGTAGTCAGAAAAAAAAAAAAAGAAAAACAGAATGTGGGGGTAAGATAACGTCAATGGAGGGAAGTGATGGAAGTGAGTTGCAAGGTTTCTTAGCGACAAGTTGCAAGTTTTGAAAAGATTTTTTTCTTTTTTTTTATGTGAGAGTTTTGCAAAGAAGTTTTGAAAAGAGACTCGTGACACAAATGTATCAACCACACATGCACAATCAGGCCTAGATCTAGGGTCACCTAGGTCTGCTAGACAGCTCCTAACTAGGGCTAGAAATAGGACCTCAAACCGCCTCTTCACTGACACTGCGGCCAGGTAAGTGGGAAGGAACCACCACTACAGTGGGCCTAATTAATAACCACTAGCCTAGACACCGCAATGTCAGTTAGGATAAACGGTCGATGCCTATACTAGTCCTTTTCCTATTGAGCTCGATGTCCTTAGGTCTGAGTCTAATATTTTTTAATTAATTGTGGTCAATGCACATGCTTCAGGTGTTTTCTGGGGTCCTGGGAAGGGTGATGAAATCCCCACCCAATCTGAGTTTGGTCAATTAGCCCCTTAGAGTCCGATTAAATTATGCAAAACAATATAATTCACTTGCAATCAATTTTTTAGCGCGGCGCAAAGAAACCTGCAGAAAATCTGTTATTTAGAAGGGGAGAGAAGATTTTTAGCGCAAAGAATTCCTGCAGAAAGTTTTCACAAAAGATATATGGTAGGTTGCAGAGGGGAAGAAAGAGAAACAAACCAAATAATTTTTAGGTGGTGACGTGGCCAAACAGCCGCGGTTCCGCGGTGGAATGGAGCGATCAGAGCTCCAAAAAATTTCTACCTGTCTGTTGTTATATTTGCTCTCTGTTCTGATATGATTTTTTCTGGTTTGCCCTCTGTAAAATTCCAGATTCGAGACTCTTCGCTGTTCCTGCAAAATTCAAAAGATACACCCTTCAAACAGATAAAAATTGATAAATTTTTTTTTTCTTCAGATTTTTATAATTTTTAAAATTTATATCAACCCAAAATTACACAGAAAGAAATTTTACGCCATCCCCGGCAACGACGCCATTTGATTAGTTTGAAAACTTGTATTTACCGCAATCAGAAACGGCGTCGCTTTGCAGCTAGCCGGTGAGTACGGGTCGATCCACAGAGATGGGTAGATTTCTTATTGTGTCTTTACGAGTTGATTCCAATTGTTGTTTGGATTGATTTAATCTAAAATACTAGATCTATCACTAAACTAAATTAATCTAAATTAAAGTCTTGCTAGGGTTAGGTTTAGGGGAAGTTTGGAGATTAAAGGTTTCCTTACCGCTTTCATTGCCCTATTTTAGATCTATTAGATGTTACGGTAATTATCAATAAAGTGGATCCGAATCTTTTGGGAAGATGCTTCTTCCTCTAGATTCGTATCCTTCCTTTGTTGATAATTACCCTAACCCCCATGGAAAACACGCGCAACCGGCCCTTTATACTACGGTTCATCGTTACCTCGAGGGGGTAGGATGCCGTAGGGAGCGGTTGTGCGTGCATGCATGGAGTTCTAACTCTTAGGTATGGATGGCATGAAAGGGGTGAGAGATCTCATCTCTCAAACCTTTCCCTAAGGCTAACCCTAACAAGCGAGGAGACTACTCGCTCATTAAGGGATGATAAGACATACTAATTAAAAGAATTGAAACAAAGACATAAAATAACTTACTAGGTTGACGGCTCCCTCCAAGCAATATAGAACAGATCTGAATAATACTCCCAGCAATTCTGAATTTTATTGATTGAAAAGAGGCATCTGATTTTACAATTTTTGATTACAATTTATAAGCAAACATGAAAACTAGGGTTACAGACTCTCGCACATGTGCAATTACATATTTTCCGTCTACGGAAAATCCCAACACCCGCACCGACGCACCGACAGAAGAAAAATCCACCGACGCGGGCATTAGACGGCCGCGGAACCGTGGCAATGATGGGCCTTGGGCCGCGGTTCCGCGGCCCTTTGGTGGGCTTAGCTCACCAAACTTCAGGGTATGCTTTAGGGTGTCTTTTCCTCTCTGTTTCTTCAGTACTTTTCTCTATTTGGGTTCTTGGTCTTTTCCAGATCTTTCAGTGAAAACTTGTAGCGATCTTCTAACCGTTCATTTTGACATTTCGGACTGCATTGCCTTATACAATTGTAAATTGTTCTTCGTGACTAGGATCCGTCTACTTGTTGGTCAAAAGTCCCTTTTCTGTATCAACTTTCGTCTTTTTCACTGTATTTGCTCCAAGACCCTGTATCCTGTAATATGCAACAAACGAGCGTCAAGAGTACCTGTTTATTTATAAAACGGATAAGAATAGGGGGATGAAAAATGCAATATTATGGTCTGAACAGGTTACTATTGAGGTGGGAAGGAAAATAGAAAAGAAAAATGAAATGAGTAAAGAATTAGGTATGGTTAAGAGAGAGAAAGAGTGGGTAAGGGGTCAACCATTGGACTTGGCCATTCCTTCATCGTTTCTTCCGCTCATTCCTCTCCTCTCTCCTCTTCTTCCTGCTGCTGCTATGCTCTCTCCCTTCCCTCTTCAACTCCCTAAAACTCCATGCTAAACACCATGAAAATCAACTCAAAACCCAAATCCCATTTCATTAAAAAGATGCACAAGCTCAAGGGATGCACATTGGACCAAGAAAAATCAAATTTTGGACACTTTGAGCAACTCAAGAAAATTCTTGAGCTGCCAAAGGAGATAACTTCTGCACCATTAGTGTAGTGTTTTAATTTGTTATGCATCCATACTTGTTTCATGTCGATATTGAGTGGTTTTGTGGACTTAGGAAAACTCTAGTTAAGGGTTTTGAAATTCTTGAGTGGTGAAGTGAAATTGAGCTCAGTACAGGCCACACAAACCCCTTAGTGCTAGAATTCAGACCTAACCCAGAGACTAGAACCCCGGAATACGTATTTAGAAACCCGATATCGGAAAATTGTGGATTCTGTGAGTGATTATGAAATCTGCTATCACTCGGAGACTCTGAAAATTATTTTGCAAACATAGAGAGATGTGCAGACACCCAGGAAGCTAAGCCCAAAACCCCAGCCCCTGACTCCTTTTCTAGGCCACAAATTTAATCTTTATGGCCATAAATTGCGGCCAGATCAGGGTAGAATTGGTTCGTGTTGGTTCTGTGATCCCTTAATCAGTAAAATAGACCTTTGGCATATGCAAAATTGACCAATTTAACCAAGGGTGAAATCTGGGACCATTTTCAATAGTTGTTGATTTGATTTGGGTTTTCGGGTATTTTAAATTTTGGATTTGCGTCTTTGTGTTTTACCTCAATCACTTGATGTTTGTACGACGATATCGAGGATTGTTTGATGGTTTTGAAAGCGTAGTCCATAGGTTCTAACCTATAGGCCTTAGCGCGTCGTTTGGTTTTCCCGATGTGATTTTAATGTTCATTTGCAATTGTGTTGTCTTGTAGCTACCTTCTCGAGGGCTTCATACGATGAAGAAGATGAAGGCGACACCGACACCGACACGCAGGATTCAGGTGAATAGATTATATCTATGGGGGAAGTCGGGTGGATGGCTTATAGCACCCCCACAATTCAATACTTAGTATACTATATATATATATATATATATATATATATATATATGTATGTATGTATGATAGCGTTATGTGTGACTTGGACATTCTAGATATGATTAGGTGTACTATGGTTAGATTAGGGTTTAGAAGTAAACTAGTATGGTTTCCTAGTTGTGAACCCTAGAATAGCTTTACACCCACACGCACGCACATGCTTATCTGTTACACTTACACCTGGATGATGAGGATAATGGATGATATTTGGAGATGAGTCGACAAGATTGGATATAGTGCCATGAGATCGGTGATATGATGCGATTCGTATTTGAGATACGACATGAGATTTTAGCGGGCCTTTGGACGTGTGTTTCACACACGCATTTATATTTATATAGATGGTATCGATTTGTACTAGACTTAGATCAGTACCCCAGATCATGAGATATGATGATAAGGATACCAGATAATTGATGAGATGAATGTGATATTGACCCGTACCCAGCTTTTGGGATGCCGTATGATGATTTACCGTATGAGCTTTATTGATGATAGATCCGTACTCTTGACTCGAGGATGTTATATGATATTGTATCGTACGCGGTACCTTTGAGGCGGGATCACTAACTATTATATATATATATATATATATATATATATATATATATCGGCTCAGATTTAGGTGGTTTCCATACCCCTCCTGATTGACTTGTTAGTTAGAGCTGTAGTTTTGTTAGTAGATGTTAGACTAGGCCGATGTCATACCTTTTTCAAAAACTAACGAATCGGGAGTATTTTAAAGACAGGCAAAGGGATTCTACGGATATTTTCAAAAGACGCATCTGTTCTTAAAAATACAGTAGCCCTTATTTTCCTGAAAACTCCGATTCTTCTTCTTTCAAATGGAAAATCAGTATGACATAGATACATTGGTGTAGATTCTGCACTGTTGTGTTTATTATTCATTTGCCGCATATTCTTGCTGTTCGCATCGCATTGCATGTTAAATATGTTTATTGTTATATTAAAACCATGCTGTTAGGACACCAGCACCATTATCGATGATGCGTATGTTCCACGTACACCTGCTTGCCGGCTCACACACTTCATCATCGATAATTGCCATGTCACTACACAGTAGGATTATTGTATCAGGATATGATCCCATGCATGGCATACTTAGGTACTTATATATTGTACACTCATACTTGTGCACATACCTATTGTACACACATACTTGTGTACTTACTTATTGTACACTCATACTTGTGCACATACCTATTGTACATTCATACTTGTTTACTTACTTATTGTACACTCATACTTGTGCACATACCTATTGTGCACTCATACTTGTGTACTTACATATTGGACACTGATACTTGTTCACATACGTATTGTACACTGATACTTGTGCACATACCTATTGTACACTGATACTTGTGCACATATCTATTGTACACTCATACTTGTGTACTTATTTATTGTACACTCATACTTGTGCACATACCTAGTATACTTACATATTGTATACTTATATTTTGTACACATACATACTTGCACATACATAGATGATTCTGTCTTGATTTTGGAGATTTGGGAACCGTAAGATGTATTTTGAAACTGTATTCATTTTAAAAGAGCGGTTTTCCTCAATATGTGCATATTACTATTCCATGTTGCATGATATACTGATATGCTTACATTTCTTTTACATGTCGGATACATCATGCTTTATGATTATAAGCATTGAGATATGTTGTTTCCATGGTATTTCTGGATTTGGGAACCGTGGGTATTTCAAAAGAGAGTATTTATTGTTTTAAAAACCCGGTTACCCTTGATATGATATTTTAGTGCGTCCACCATGTGTTTTCTCGGTTCTGAGAGCGACATGTGAAACCCGATTCGAGGAGAGGTAGGCTCCGTCTGCGGGTACATGGTGGACCCGGTGAGGTACCCCGGGGCAAGAAGACTCGTATATATTAGACGGTGAGCCTGGCAGGGGAGTACTACCTACCGGTGATTGTTTTTTAGTTCGGCGGATATCTGGGGGATACCGAACGGAGTTGAGAGATGAGACAGGCCGATCCGGACTGACGGAGCCCTATGTATATGAGGATTTACGTGCCGATGCTAGGCACAGGTTTCATGATGTTTTCGAGTGTCGATGCTTGACACTCAGGTTCCATGATTTTGATATGTCGCGAGCGACACATGTTGATTTACATCCTCATACTTCCATGCATATGCTTATGATATTTACATTCATGATGCTTATTGTCATTGGGTGACACGTGGGCGATTTCCACATGCATATAGTTGACATTGATGAAATTGATCACACAGTTAGATGATTTCCACATACATATAGTTGACATTGATGACATTGATCACACAGTTGGATGATATCCACATACATATAGTTGACATCGATGACATTGATGACATAGTTGGATGATATCTACACATTCATAGACTTCATGATATAGCTGACACTGATTACATTGATCATATCTCATATTATGATATGTTGCTACCTGAGGCACTGACACGAGCACTTGGTACTACACTTATGTATAGATGTTTAACTTGGCCATCCTTTCATGCTTCAGACTTATTCATTTGAGATTTATATGTATATATTTGATCGTATTGACCTAGGATTGTGTCATGCATACGATTTCTGCTCTGTGATGTTTTCTATTCACGAGTTGGCAACTCACCCCCGTTGTGCCACGGTTCTTGCAGGTTTTGCCGTACAGCTTTCATTGCGGCTTTTCTGGCACACTGCTTCCTTTCTGGGTGATTGCATTGGTAGGTGGGTTCACTCACATCGTGACCACCCTTGTATTTATTTATTCAGTTGTATTTAGTAATTCCATCAACCAAACATGTATATTGTTTCAGACTTAGAAAAACAGTTGTGTATTATTTCGACCATAGAGTCGCGCGCTGTAGTATTATGGTTTTCTTGATATTTTGAGTTTCTTTTGAGTTTTGATCCTCGCCCTTCGGCGTTGTATATTATAATGCTTGCGTGCTTGTGACCGTCGATTGACGAAGAGCTAGCTCCCGCTTGGGGATGCCTTTTATCATTGTATATATATATTATTCTTGTTGTACCCCGTTCGGGGCCAGTATTTACAAAGAAAACTCTGCCGAAATTTTCAGAAAAGACTATAGATTTTAAAAATGCATATTCGGCTTACTTATTTAAAAATCTTGCTTTTAAAACATGTTTTCTTTATTTCTTAAAAAACTAGTTTTCTTTATTTATCCCTTAAAATGGTTTTAGATTTCTGGGCTTTTATCTTACTTGAATTAGATGAGGTCCTATAGACTTCATATGATTCAAAGGCCAGTCACGTGCTATTTCAGGTCGTGACAATTGGGCATCGATACTCCAAAGTAGACTAGTGTATACGCTTTGTTTCCCCAATATTTAACCTAATAAAAGAGCAAAGCTCTATTGGAATTTAATAAGGCAGCGCCTCACGTGCTCTTCATGAGGGCGCCAGTGCCAGAGCCAATCTTATAGGATTAAATCCTATGGTGGTGCCTCACGTGCTCCTCAGGTGAGCGCCAATGTGCAAAGTACAGAAGAGTTTATTACATAAGAGTTAAACTCTTAGAAGGCACCGCACGTGCTCCTCACATGGGCGCCAATGTGCAAAGCACAGAAGAGTTTATTACTTAAGAGTTAAACTCTTAGATGGCGCAGTATGTGCTCCACACGCGGGCGCCAATGTGCAAAGCACATAAGTACCTATCATAAGAATTAAATTCTTAAGTGGCGCCCACGTGCATAACACGTGAGCGCCAGCGCCCAAGTTCAAATCAGTAGAATTAAATTCTATATTTCCCTAACAAAAGTTGGGATATTCTCTGTTAAACAGAGTCGTTAATCAAAAATCCAATGGAGATGATAAATCATCAATATATATAATTAGGAGAAAACATCTCCCGGATCTTTCTAAATAAGAAAGATACTTTTGGTTGGATCAATGATCCAACAATAGAATAAAATTCTATTTTTAGGAATATATTCTCTCAATCTTTCCAAACAAAAAGACTGCCCTCTGTAAAACAGAGAACTCTTGGATTAAAAATCTAATGGTGATTATAAATCACCACTTGGTAGAATAAATTCTGTATATGGAAAATATTTCCCCAAGAACAACATATTCTGTAAAAACAGAGACATTTGGATCAAAGATCCAACGGTAGGTAAAATTCCGCAAATCAATTTTGAGATCAATTAAATCAATTGGAATCTCTTAATGCGAGATTTTCTTAAAACCAATAAACAAAATGCCTTTACTATATAAAGGACACGAGACTTAAAGTCACGATGGAAGAGGGAGAGAAAAAAAAAGACAAAGAGAGGGAAGAAGACAGATAATCATAGACCCAAGAACACCGCCCCACAGAGAGAGGAGACTGAGGAGTGACACAAAAATACAGTAAACTCTTGAGAGAATAGAGAATTTAATTCTCAAGCAAGATTTTCTTCCTTAAAACCCTAGGTAAAGAAAACATCGAGATCAAGATATCTCATTTACCTATCATATCATATATAAGGGTTTAACCCTTTTAAAAAGAACTTAGTTCTTTATCTGGATCTGAGATCCACAAGACAAATCTCCCACAAGTTGAGAATTTAATTCTCATCGGAAAGATCTTGTTCTTGAAAATCAAAGATTCAGAGAGGAACATAACTTGAAAAGAAAGAAGATGGAGTCCATATAATCCAGGAACTTAGTTCCTTCAAATCAAGAACTTAGTTCTTTGAAGAACCCGATCTAAGATCCATAAAACAGTGATTATGATGAGCATTAATGGTCAAAATGCCATTGACAGAGGTTTAACCTCTTTGAAAAAATCAACCAGAGATTAAAATCTCCATAAAATAAAAAATAGTGCCTCATGTGTAACCCATGTGGGCGTCCCCTTTTAACAGCGCCTAGCGCCTCACATGAAAAACATGCAAGCGCCCAAAACAAAAGGTCAGCGCCTCACATGAAACGCACATGGGCACTGAATAAAGTGCTTAGCACTTCATATACAGCCAAAACGGCTAAGTGCTCAGCACTAATTGGGCAATGCCCAGCGCTACACGTGCACCTCGTGTGGACGCCATAATAAGTGCTTAGCACTTCACATTTAATCAAATGACTAAAGTTTTTTCAACATTTATTGGGCAGCGCCCGTGAGTGAATGCTTCATATATCATATATGTGAGCATCAGAACACAAATAAGTGCTTAGCATTTTTACATAAAAAGTATGGGTTGAACAAACAGAGCCCAAATAAGTGCTTAGCACTTTAAAATAAAAGAAAAGACTAAGCAGACTAAGCCCAAATTGGCTAACTCTCTGAAGTTTTTGTTAGTGTATATGCCCTAGGGGCCATTATTGTATCATACTAGCTTGTATATTACTTAATGGAAGCTTGGGATATTCACAGTTATATATCAGTCTTGCTAAAAATGGTAGTATGCTACTTGGTTTGTGTCTACTTTAATATGTGCATATGTTTCTTGTAACGTATCATTTATACATATTAGTAGAGCCCATAGGTTCTTTGCTTGATTACCAGCGTTGTGATGGCAGTCACACTAGTGGGGGCTGGGTAGTCTATAAGCAACATCCTATACAGGTCCCTGGTCGTTGGATTATCGAGACAGGGCATCAATATTCCGGAGTAGACTAGTGTGTACGCTTCTCATCCCAGTTGGGAAGATGGTCTGTCCCACAGCCATCAGTACGTCGTACTGGAGATAGTATACAGGTGCTCGTTAGGTTACGAGTACACCGGACAGGACTTGCAGAGGGAACTGTTGGTTGGTATTATACACGTCGTCAGTTAACAGTTTCCAGGTGACATGAGCAAAGCATAGTCCGCAGACTTGACACTCCTACTTCGCCTCGAGTGTGTCCCACTGTTCTTAGATTGCTACCCAACCACGGCTCAAAGGAGTCGTGCAAACAGGCAGCAGTTGGGTGCAGTCCCGAGCACTTGGAGGCAGTGGTGGTTAGATAGGATTCGTCTCTCCTGGTATTGGGAGTTGGTATCGCGCTGTGTCAGAGAGCCATTACGCAAAGTCCCTTGCCAGGGCAAGCGAGATTTACTGGTAGGTTCCAGTAGTTTCTCAGGGTGTAATGGGCTACGCTCCGACACGACTTATACCGCTATTAGGGGACTGACGCTTGCCACCCCTAGGCTCGATATGCGATAGTCTTAGACGAACAGACCGGAATGTACGGAGATTGTCACATCATACTCAGTAGGAGTTCGGATGGGTTTCCTCATCGGCCTTCTTATCGACATCTACCTGGGGACCGTTACTTACAGCTAGTGCCGCTTACGGTCTGTGGTTAAACCCACTACCAGCGTAGTGTCGAGTCTTTAGAGTCCTACACAGAGAGTTTCCCTGCTCCAGGCGAAACGATATAGAGGTCGTATGGTTTTACGACAAGGGTTCAGACGCATACGTGTTTAAACGCACGTGCGACGTTCGGACAGTTTTTACTAGCCGGCTTTGGTTTAAGCCAGATTCTAGTATCAGGTTATTGGATTTATATAGTCTAAAGTTTTTCCGTGTTTTCACGGATTGGAGGGGCGTTCTCGTAATTTTCCGGGAAGCTTCTAGAAGCATGGTGACTTGGGGGTTAAGGTGGCATAAGCATTTATTGCTTAATGACTCATTTGTGTGATTCATCCTTAGAGTTAATGCTTCATTTATTGAGCTTATGACTCATGTGATGAATCACACAAGGTGAATGCATCAACCATGATGATTAATCATTTATATTTTTTATTTAATAAATTGTTATGGTTGTTATATTCTAATGAGTTTATTTTTCAATATCATTCTCATCATCACCTTCTCTCTCCTCAAGCTCTCTCATTCTTGAAACCCTAACCCTAACCTCTCATGTGTTGAGATCAAGGGTTAGCTAGATTAGTACATCCATAACCTCACTCTATATCCTCTAGGTAGCTTAGATTAGCATTTTAAGCAACCTAGTTATCTCAAGTAAGAGATCAAGCTTGGAGTAAGAGCTCTCGGGTGGATCGTCTTTGACTCGAGGAGGCCGTTGAGATGACGATGTTCCAAGGAGCCTACGAGGAGTGGAGGACAGCGATGAAGACCCGAAGGATATGTAAAGTGAGGTATAACTTCGAATCCGAGTAGTTAAACCTCTCGTAGTTTGCTAGTAACGGTTTAGATACGATTCATGCGCTCAAGTCCGTGTTACGAAGCTTTGATAATCGTTTTTCATATATTCCGCCTCCCCGCAAGTTCGTGGTGTGCGTGACATGGACTTACAGTGGTATCAGAGCCAACTAAACCATTACTAGCTTGTTAGAAACTAATTAGAATTTCGATCGTCGGAAAACACAAAAACAACACCCCGAACCCCTTATCAGTTTCTGTTAATTTTAAAAGTGTCGAAAAAAATATTTGATATGCCTTAAAATTCACAGCAGGGAAATATAAGAATACTGGGAAAATACGAGCCCCTAACTCGGCAAGATGGCCGCGGATCCGTGGAAAGATGGCCGCGGATCCGGGACACATCCAGGTTGCGGTTGTAGCCACCGTTCTATTATTTCATTTTACTGTTTTTGCTCCTAGGATAGACCCAAGGTGGGGTACACAAACTACCGGGTACGTCGAAGTGCTTAGTGGCCTACTCACGTTGTTGAGGGAGACTGCTTCATTTCGGGTACTTGGCGGGTAGTTTGCCATACCCGTAGGGGTCTAGGGTGGGGTAATGGCTGTTCATCACAACTGTGTAATCCGTCTTTTGTTGCAGGCTAAAAGCAAACGCGGATTTCTTGTATATCCAATAATGTTCATCTGTGATCTGGAATGCCTATTATTGCGTCTGACGAATGTACAATATCTATATATGATAGCAATTAGACGTCACTTATGTTTTACACCCGCGCTAGCCCAGCCCCCGCTCTGTCGTTAGTTAAGTAACCTAACAGGTGATGACGGGACCCAGTGGCGAATGCGGATGGCATAAGAGGACGTGGTATTTTCGTTGTTTTCTGCAATGAGAGGATAAATGATGGGACGCATTATTATAATGCAAAGAAAATAAACCAAAGTTCAATCGTTGGAACAAATTTAAAAGAAACCACACGGTTATTTTAAAAGATCAGAATTTTTAATTGCGGAGCTTTAACCACTCCTTTTAAAAAATATCAGGTTCCTTCGATTATATCAAGTTCACTACGTTCACGGTTTTTGCCAAAACCATTTGTAGCCCTCCGTCATTTCATTTGGGTATTCAGTAGTATTCAAGCTGTGTATTTTGACCAACGCCAAGGCATAGTGTTTGGTAGCTGCTGGGTATTCATTTGTTACATAGATAGATGAGTTAGTTTGGGACAGTCGTATTATCATTTTGGCCAACGTCAAGGATATGTACGGAAGGGTTCAAATTAACAAGAATAATGATGGGTAGAACTTGGCATGTGACTTATGATATTTTGACCAACGCCAAGGTCATAAGAGCATGGGGCAAAAATTTATATCGGGAATTTCTAAAGAAACTGAAATTTGCAGAGAGAGCATGCCATTTTGGAGTTTGATGAATGTTGGTAGGATTCCTTCAACATTATCATACGATGATATTTTGGATCCCGATCCTACTGTGAGTATATACTACTTATCAAGAGATTCGTCACTTAACGATCAATGCTATAAACCAAGTAGGTGCCTAGAAAGGTGTCAGCGGGACTACGCCCCCAGAGAAAAGAGGTTCTTTAATTAAGGAACTTCGCGAAAGCATTGGAAAACCTCCCTCGAAGTATCGACACTGGCCTGGCTGAACGGTAAAGCAAGTATTGTACGGTGAGAATAGTCCTGGCTAATTCTTCTTTTATGGTTTGAGGAGGGATTCGAGAAACAGTAGGAGCCATCCTGTTTAGATAAATTAAAAACCACTCTAAACTTACAAGAGCATCATGCTAAAGTATTTTCTTCTCTCTCTCTTAATTACAGCGACCTTGTAACCACGACTAGGTTACATCTAGATAACAAATTGACTGAATCTGATTTATATGACTGGCAAAGGTCAGTCCAGATGTCCATTGTCTATGACAAGCTGGACCACCCTATTACTACTCAAGATCCCGCCGTCCCAGGTCCAGTTTCCACCGTCGCGGATATGGATATCCGTCAGACAAGGGAAAAGGATAAAACGAAAGCCAAGTGCCTCGTGTTAGCTTCAGTTGATGGTGTATACCAGAAGCAGCACGAGAAGATGGACTCAGTTTCCATCTTTCTCCATAACAAAGATTTATATGGAGAGAAATCTCATATCGCAAGATATAAGACCTCGACTGAATTAATTCAAGCGAGGTTGGTCGTCAGGTCATCTGTAGGGGACAACGTCCTTACAATGACTAGCTATATTGATCAGCTCATGGACCTGAAGACCACGTTGGAGAACAAGTCAGATACTGACTTGATTCTACAGTCTCTACCTTCTACCCTAAAGGAAACCAGGGAAGTAGAAGGAAAGAGAAGGGCAAAAGTTTCGAGACTGGATATAGTAAAAGAGGGACGTTCCTATTGTTATGGGATTGAGCATTGGCAGAAGGATTGCAGGGCTTTGGAAGCCAGTAGCCAGGATACGAAGCATGTTGTGGCTTCAGCCTCAAGTGTATTTGTAATTGAGAACTGTTTGTCAATTAACTCTACTTCCTGGATACTAGATACCGGAGCAGGATCTCATATCTGTAATTCATTACATGCTTTGAAAAACCATAGAGTTATGAAGGTAGGTGATTTGTCCCTCAGAGTTGCAAACGGAATGAGCGTGGACGCTGAATCCGTGGGAGAATATCGCCTAGGATTGACAAGTGGGCAAATATTGATTCTACATAACTGTCTATATGTACCTAGTATGACTTGTAATATCATATCAGTATCCTCACTTTCGAGAGAGGGATATGATTTTACATTCGTAAGCGATGTAGTTCACATCCACCTAAATCAAGTTTTGATTGGGTCCGGTACATTAGATAACGGCATATACGTATTGAGTCAAGCTCAGGTTTTCAATGTCCAGAACACACTTAAAAGAAAGTCTCCGGAATTAAATCAGGCTTTCTTATGGCATTGTAGACTAGGTCACATCAATGAGAGAAGCTTGACTAAGTTACATAGAGAAGGATATTTGAATCCGTTCGAATATCAATCTTATGCTACTTGTGAATCTTGTCTCATAGGAAAGATGACAAAGACTCCGTTTACTGGACATGGAGTAAGAGCAAGCGAGCTCTTAGGACTCGTACACAGTGACGTGTGCGGTCCAATGTCTACACATGCGAGAGGTGGTTATTCCTACTTCATTACTTTTACGGATGATTTCTCTAGGTATGGATATGTCTTCTTAATGAAGCATAAATCCGAGGCTTTTGAGAAATTCCAAGAATACAAGAATGAAGTGGAAAACCAAACAGGCAAAAGTATCAAAACACTGAGATCTGATAGAGGTGGTGAATACTTAAGTGCCGAGTTCCTGGGTTACCTAAAAGAGAATGGAATTCTCTCTCAGCTTACTCCTCCATACACACCACAACACAACGGTGTATCAGAAAGGAGGAATCGAACCCTATTAGATATGGTTCGTTCCATGATGAGTAAGGCTGAGTTACCGCGATCTTTCTGGGGTTATGCGCTGGAATCAGCAGCGTATCTTTTGAACATAGTTCCTACCAAGACTGTGCCTACCACACCATATCAGATGTGGAGTGGGAAGAAACCCTATCTTCAGTATCTGAAGATTTGGGGATGTCCGGCTTTTGTTAAAAGGCAGCATGCGGACAAGCTCGAGGCACGATCAGTAAATTGTAAGTTTGTGGGATATCCAAAGAACTCAAAAGGGTATCTATTCTATTACGCAGAGAAACAAAAGGTTTTTGTTTCTCGTAATGCCCATTTTCTA
Source organism: Agapanthus africanus (assembly GCA_030015575.1). Classification (NCBI taxonomy): domain Eukaryota; kingdom Viridiplantae; phylum Streptophyta; class Magnoliopsida; order Asparagales; family Amaryllidaceae; genus Agapanthus; species Agapanthus africanus. The sequence continues at coordinate 274,528,125 of CM057337.1, forward strand.
GAATATCAGTTTTTAGAAAAGGAAACAAGTGGGAGCAAAATAGAACTGGAAGAAATTTCAAAACCACAAACTACTACTGAAAGTATAGTAGATTCAGAGGTTTCAGAAGAAAGGGACATCCCGACGCCACTCCGCAGGAGTAGTAGGCAGTCTCATCAGCCTGAGAGATACTACGGTTTTCTCATAGACGGGGATAGAGAGGATTGCACTATTGACTATGATGAGCCTACTAGCTTCCAGCAAGCCATTCAGAGCGGCGACTCGGTAAAATGGTTGGATGCAATGGGGACCGAAATGGAGTCCATGTACACTAACAAAGTATGGACTCTGGACATTGCTCCAGATAGGGTAAAACCCGTAGGATGCAAATGGATCTTCAGAAAGAAAATTGGTGTAGATGGACAGGTTGAAACCTATAAAGCTAGACTTGTTGCAAAGGGTTTCCGTCAAAGACCTGGTTTGGACTATGACGAAACCTTTTCTCCAGTGGCTATGCTCAAATCCATTCGGGTCCTTCTTATTATTGCTGTCTTCCACGATTATGAGATCTGGCAGATGGACGTAAAGACGGCCTTTCTAAATGGAAATTTGGAAGAGAGCGTCTGTATGGATCAGCCAGAGGGATTCATTCAGAGTGGGAGCAGCGGTAAAGTATGCAAGTTGCTTAAGTCCATTTATGGCCTAAAGCAAGAATCTCGGAGTTGGAACATCTGTTTTGATGATGCTGTCAAAGAATTTGACTTTATCAAAAATCCAGATGAACCATGCATATACAGAAAGATTGTAGGGAGAGCTGTAGTATTTCTCGTCTTGTACGTGGATGACATTCTCCTAATAGGAAATGATATTCCTATGTTACAGTCAGTCAAAAAATTCTTGTCACAGAAATTCTCCATGAAAGACCTGGGAGATGCCACCTATATTCTGGGGATCCAGATCTATCGTGATAGATCTAAAAGGATGTTGGGACTTTCGCAGTCCAGATACATAGACACCATATTGAAAAGATTCAGTATGGAAGATTCTAAGCGCGGTAACCTACCGGCTTGTCACGGAATCACCCTCTCCAAAGAGATGTCTCCCAAGACTGATTTGGAAAGGGATCGCATGTCGATTATACCCTACGCTTCAGCAGTAGGCTCTATAATGTATGCAATGTTATGTACCAGACCAGATGTAGCATACGCATTGAGCGTAGTAAGCCGGTATCAGGCAAACCCAGGAGAGAATCACTGGATAGCAGTAAAGAACATTCTCAAGTACCTGAGGAAGACTAAGGAGATGTTCTTGGTATATGGCGGAAAAGACCTCCAGATGGAGGCCTTTGCCGACTCCGGCTTCCAGAGTGATAAGGATGACTCCAAGTCCATGTCGGGTTATATCTTTACCCTCAATGGAGGGGCGGTCTGTTGGAAGAGTTCTAAGAAGGAGACCGTTGCTGACTCAACGATGGAAGCAGAGTATATAGCTGCTTGCGATGCCGCAAAAGAAGATGTCTGAATGAAGAAGTTCCTCACAGAACTTCAGGTAGTTCCTACCAGTGTTGGTCCAATACCTCTATATTGCGACAACAACGGCGCTATAGCTTTAGCGAAGGAACCCAGGTCCCATCAGAATTCCAGACACATCTTAAGGCGGTATCACCTGATCAGGGAGATCGTAGATCATCGAGAGATCGAGATAAAGAGAGTAGAGACGGAGAATAACATTGTTGATCCATTCACAAAGGCCATTCCTCAGACGCAGTTCGAGAGGCTATTCGAGATCATAGGTCTACGATATGCCAGCTCATGGCCCTAGTGCAAATGGGAGATTGTTAGTGTATATGCCCTAGGGACCATTATTGTATCATACTAGCTTGTATATTACTTAATGGAAGCTTGGGATATTCACAGTTATATATCAGTCTTGCTAAAAATGGTAGTATGCTACTTGTTTTGTGTCTACTTTAATATGTGCATATGTTTCTTGTAACGTATCACTTATACATATTAGTAGAGCCCATAGGTTCTTTGCTTGATTACCAGTGTTGTGATGGCAGTAACACTAGTGAGGCTGGGTAGTCTATAAGCAACATCCTATACAGGTCCCAGGTCGTTGGACTATCGAGACAAGGCATCGATATTCCGGAGTAGACTAGTGTGTACGCTTCTCATCCCAGTTGGGGAGATGGTCTGTCCCACAGCCATCAGTATGTCGTACTGGAGATAGTATACAGGTGCTCGTTAGGTTACGAGTACACCGGACATGACTCACAGAGGGAACTGTTGGTTGGTATTATACCCGTCGTCAGTTAACAGTTTCCAGGTGACATGAGTACAGCATAGTCCGCAGACTTGACACTGCTACTTCGCCTCGAGTGTGTCCCACTGTTCTTAGATTGCTACCCTACCACGGCTCAAAGGAGTCGTGCAAACAGGTAGCAGTTGGGTGCAGTCCCGAGCACTTGGAGGCAGTGGCGGTTAGACAGGATTCGTCTCTCCCGGTATTGGGAGTTGGTATCGCGCTGTGCCAGAGAGCCATTACGCAAAGTCCCTGGCCAGGGCAAGTGAGATTTACTGGTAGGTTCCAATAGTTTCTCAGGGTGTAATGGGCTACGCTCCGACACGACTTATACCGCTATTAGGGGACTGACGCTTGCCTCCCCTAGGCTCAATATGCGATAGTCTTAGACGAACAGACCGGATTGTACGGAGATTGTCACATCAGGCTCAGTAGGAATTCAGATAGGTTTCTTCATCGGCCTTCTTATCAACATCTACCCGGGGACCGTTACGTACAGCTAGTGCCACTTGCGGTCTGTGGTTAAACCCACCGCCAGCGTAGTGTCGAGTCTTTAGAGTCCCACACAGAGAGTTTCCCTACTCTAGGAGAAACGATATAGAGGTCGTATGGTTTTACGACAAGGGTTCGGACGCATACGTGTTTAAACGCACGTGCGACGTTCGGACATTTTTTACTAGCCGGCTTTGGTTTAAGCCAGATTCTAGTATCAGGTTATTGGATTTATACAGTCTAAAGTTTTACCGTGTTTTCACGGATTGGAGGGGCGTTCTCGTAATTTTCCGGGAAGCTTCTAGAAGCATGGTGACTTGGGGGTTAAGGTGGCATAAGCATTTATTGCTTAATGACTCATTTGTGTGATTCATCCTTAGAGTTAATGCTTCATTTATTGAGCTTATGACTCATGTGATGAATCACACAAGGTGAATGCATCAACCATGATGATTAATCATTTATATTGTTTATTTGATAAATTGTTATGGTTGTTATATTCTAATGAGTTTATTTTTCAATATCATTCTCATCATCACCTTCTCTCTCCTCAAGCTCTCTCATTCTTGAAACCCTAACCCTAACCTCTCATGTGTTGAGATCAAGGGTTAGCTAGACTAATACATCCATAACCTCACTCTATATCCCCTTGGTAGCTTAGATTAGCACTTTGCGCAACCTAGTTATCTCAAATTAGAGATCAAGCTTGGAGTAGGAGCTCTCGGGTGGATCGTCTTTGACTCAAGGAGGCCGTTGAGGTGCCGATGTTCCAAGGAGCCTACGAGGAGTGGAGGACAGCGATGAAGACCCGAAGTACATGTAACGTGAGGTATAACTTCGAATCCGAGTAGTTAAACCTCTCGTAGTTTACTAGTAACGGGTTAGATACGATTCATGCGCTCAAGTCCGTGTTACGAAGCTTTGATAATCGTTTTTCATATATTCCGCCTCCCTGCAAGTTCGTGGGGTGCGTGACATGGACTTACAGTTTTTCTTGCAGCAGAGCCCAAATGCTCTTTTGCTAGATCTTAAGTAAAAATGACCCTAAGATGTTGTTAAGTGGATCTTCGTCTCAAATTAGACTAACGTATCCTTAGCAAAAACAAATTGAGTCCCAAATGCTCACATACATTTAAGTTGATCTTAATCTCAAACTAGATTAATGGTCCTTAAATAAAACAAACCAAAATCTAAAATATACGGATTTGGACTAGTCCACGCCCTACGGGCGACGACATAAAATAGTCTCCGTATACAATCCACGGGCAACCAAACAAACAAACTGTACACACGACACGAAGTGAACTGATAGAGCAGGAGAAAGTGGTTATCGCAATGTGGTAACGTAATTAACTGCAGGGGCTTGCGCCTGCAGTGAAGAGCGTCCCCATAATAAAAAAACCCTCATAAAATGAGAGGGGATCTGATGAAATCTGTTACAGCAGTCGCGTCTGTCCAAACCTCCAATATATGGTGTTATAAATCAACTTGGTATCTTCATAGAGGTGGATGGATAAGTCCAAATAGCATCTGCCCCCAAAGTTCAGGTCAGACGTCCCAATGTCCCGGTCCATCTTTCGGCGGCAAACAGATTCTGGCACACCCGGTGGGACCTTTTTCTCTTTCCACTCCACACTTCGTGTGTCCTGTTCGCGAATAAAATCATGCTTCTCTACGGTTTTCCTTGGATTCGTGGTACTAAAATTTAGTGTCTTGCTCCTGTGAAGAAGAGAAAATTGATGGCTTCCAACTGCACAACTTGCAAAAGCAACTCCTGCTCCGTCCCAACTGGAGGAGTGACTTATGGGTCCATCGCGGCCTCCATTTTCTCAATACCAGTGGGGCAAGTTACCCAAGCCACTACTGGATTTTTCTTCGGGACCATGGTCCCACCAGCGAGTTTCGGTGGCCCAGTGCCACAAGATAAAGCTCCCAAGAGGTCGGTCTTCGATCGACTTGCAACCACAACGGCCCCTCTCAATGGGTCGTCCAAACCGTGTGTCTCAGTCTTCAACATGCTGAGCTAAAGCTCAAACGGGCCTGCAAAGAGGCTCGTAATACCTGAAGGGGTTGACCCAAAACGGATAGCCTTCCCAACTCCTCCTGTAGGTGAAGTCGTCAAAGGTGCTTCCCCTACCAAAAATTCGGTCTTCGAAAGATTGGTCGTTCCTTCTCAAACTCTACCAAGGACGTCGGTCTTCAATAGGTTGATGCCAACAACAGCCCCTCAGCAAAGCCGGGGGCATGAAGAAGCAGCTTTCAAAACTGAGGCGATCCCTGCCGCGAGGCACGCTTGACATCGCCACTGGCGCCGAGTGAGAAAAGCTTGGGGCAACTCCCCCTCTGGACTTACCTCACCAGCTCCAATGGTAGAAGTTGATGCTGTTGTTCCAACCGGGAACAGCTTTGATCTGCTCAGGAGGGTACGCAAGAACTCTCAAACGGAGGTACTAAAGAAATCGCCTCTTCCTGCAGAAGTTACTGTGCAGGCAAAACCGGAGCAGCCCCATCAGCAGCTCTCCTCGGAAATTTACAGGGTCTGGCGGAAAGTTCAGGACTCTGTGTTCAACAAAGATTATTCTCCTCGGCCGAACAAATCAAAGCCTCGGCAAGAGAAAGACCATCCCTCCGTAATACAACGAGGGACATCTTCTACACGGGTGCTTGTCATAACGCCTCCTTCAACTTCGACCTCCCATAAAAGGATGAGGCCGGAGAAAATTCCACAGTCGGCGGCAAATTCCAATGGCGATGGACGCAAACGCCCCAAGCCTTGGGGCATGATCATGCATACGGTGTACATGGCTTCCGGGAAAGAAGAAAGCCATGCTTTCATAGCTCATCGACTGCAAACTCGGTCGCTGACAAAAGCTCAGGAGCAAAAACAAAAGCTCAAGGAAATGCTGACCAAAATAGCAGTACTTACTGGACAGAAGAAAAGTTCGGAACTAGAAAGTGAACAGCGTCATGAGCAGGAAACCGATACAGAGTTCCAGCGAAGAGTGATTGAAAGAAAAGATAAAGAGGTCGCTGAACAAGCCGTTAACATAAAGTAGATGACGCTCTTGTTTCAGGATATGGTCGGAATGATGATCCAGCCAGAACCCCCAGTCGAGGATCCACCGATAATCATCGAGGATGACAGAGGGGAACATCAAACCCTCTTCCGTCTTTATCAACAATCAAGGAGGAAACGATCTCCAAGGCTACTCTTGATGATTATATAGCTCAACAAATAAGAGCTCATCAAGCTAATGAAGCGGTTGGCCAAACTATCAGAACCGGGCTACCCTATCTACACTGGTATGACTAAATCAAATACCCGTCGGGATATACAATCCCCAAGTTCCATGTGAATAAGGGGACAGGCAATCCATACCAGCACGTTACGCAGTTCAGAGCTGTGTGAGGCAACACTGGAGGCGACGACAAACTATTGCTTCGCCAGTTCGTTGGCAGCCTTTCAGAGACGGCTTTGAATGGTACTCGGAGGTCCCAAATGACTCCATAAGAACATTCACAGAAATGTAACTGCTATTCACATAGCGGTTCGCCAGAACGAGCGAGCGCACCCCGATCACGGCATTAATCAATACCAGGGTAAGGCTAGGAGAAACTTGTGTCCAATACGCTATCCGGTGGCGGAACCTATGGTCAAAGTGTGAACAACGCATCGAAGAATCCCCAACCGTGGGCTTGTTCATCGGGACCCTAGATCCTCAAATGATTGTGTCCTAGTTCATGACATTCTACAAGCCAACCCCCTTCGAAGCTATGATTGATAAACTGGCCCAAATGGACCAGATGGGCCATGGGCCTTCCTCCTCAAATAAGGACCCTCGAAATAACAAGGGTAAAGAGAAAGCGGCCTTCGTTGCCAACACACAAAAACAACCGAGTGGCCCAAAATTGCTTTCTTGCCAAAACAACGTGCGACCATGCCTATCACTAGAAGAAAGGCTAGGACGCGCTTACTCGTTTCCCCATGACAAGACGAGGAGACTATTCAAGTTGGCAGTGCGCAACAAACTCATCCGTTGCCAGACCCACAGCGTCCACCGCAACCCGGCGACGTCAACAACCCTAACTACTGCTCCTATCACATAATGGAGAGACACCCAATTGAGGATTGCTATGTCTTCAAGAACTGGGTCAAGGACCAGTATCAATAGGGGAAGTTCGCGCTATCTGAGAACTGGAGGGTGAACCCACCCCAGAAGCACACTCCCGAAAAGGTTGATGCACCAGGGGCATCATGCTTGCTCATGGAAGAAACTCTATGGGAAGTCGTTCTTTCAGCTAAAACCAAAAGAATGTTGAAGGATCTATAGGCATGTTCGGCAGTCAGGTGGAAAAGCCCTCTTGAACCTGAAATCATTGAAGAGATGCTGAAACTGCGTCCCGTACTGAAAATTATTGACAAAGGGCAAAATCCTCAAGTCAAGCCTCCAAAGTCATCGAAGAAAAAGAAGAAGACCAAGAAGCCTGTGCAACCTGCCGAGTATGACGACAAACGCACAGATCTATAAAGGTATATTGATGCGCTGGAGGAGTACAACCAGAAGGCGCGGACACCAGTCACCCTTGAAGAGTTCCTCAAGCATATTCTTGAGAACGAAGATAGAGACAACGATGAAGAAAATGACTCATCATAAGAAACCGAAGACTATGTAGCATGTTGCCATATGGTCTCCTATTCGTTGTTAAATGACGAAGAAACTCGCTCAGCGTCAGAAAAAAATGCAAAGGAACTAAGGGCAGGATCGGCGCTAAAATTCTCGGAACTGCCAGAAGACCCGATCGATAGGCTGTTAAATGAAGCCTTTCGAAAAAGCAAAGCTGATTGAGAACGCGAAACAACCATATACGAAAAGGCTAAGCGTCAGCGTCAGGATGAAGAAGTTGCGGCGAGGATGAGTCGTAAAGTACTCCAACCAAACCGAAGCACACCTGCCACAAATAAGGGCAGGAATAAGACAGAGAAGCGGTTCGCTAAAGCCCTGACAATAGGAATGAAGTTGCCACCTATTGTAGGAAACACTCCCGGGGTCATATGCCTCGACGAAGAGGATTCACATCCAAACTACTGCCTATATCATCGGAGGGTTACCCATCCCAACGAAGAATGTAGTGCCTTCAAGAAGTAGTGGCAAGGATATGTTGCCCATCAAAAACACTTCAAGAGGATAAAGCGCGAAGCTCGTCGGCAGCAAAAAAGTGCGACAGATGCGCGTGAAAAACGACTGGCAACTGTCATATGGTTTATACCAGTCCGGAAGGGGAAAACCCTAAGTCTTTACCTTCGGGAGCGATTCTGATGACGAAATAACCCTTAACCCTCTCTTCAAAAACTCCACCTCCGAAAAAGAAGAGGAGGAGAAGAACTGTGAGAACATTCAGCTGCATAATCGCACGCTGCCCGAGAAGAACCTTGGACCTACAAACAAAGTTTCGAGCAATAGAGACAAAGGGAAAGAAAAAATCCCTGAAGAAATCACCCTCGGTGATGGAGCTGTCAAAGTGCTCGCAGCCAGGGACCCGCCTAGGAGAAACAAGGTGGATTACAACGTTCTAGCACATCTGAGGAAAATTCTCTCACAACTAAGCATATTGTGTTGGGTTACAGCAGCGCCCTAGCTATCAAACCGTGGCCAAATGCGGAACAAAAATTTAATAAACTGGCGCTACCATGACCCGATGCCCGGATCTACCCTAAACCCTATACTAGCAATATGTAAAACTAGAAGTTAGATGGTTATACCGAGTTGATCCGTGCCCTTCGGTCTTAAACCATCATCCCAAGCTCATAGAGGCTCCTTGATCGAATTTGGTAGCCGGTCTTCCTCGATCTACGATGATCCACCTGAGGGAAACGGCGCAAGGTTCAGCCTCGCCGAGCAAGGCATCCGACGCTCCAAGATTGCTAGCAATGGAGTGTGGAGGTGTAGGAATGTGTCACTATAATTTTCCTCTCATCGCAATGCTCAAAAGAGCAACTCAAGAAGATGAAGGAGGTGAGGAAACATGTGGCATGAGCAACTAAAGAAAATGGCTAAGTCTCCAAGTGAGAATAGAATGAACCGTGAAGCAAGTGAAGAAATCAAAAGAAGAAAAAAATGAGCATGGCCATGTCAAGAAGTGGTTGCCCTCTCTCTTTTTCCAATCATGCAAATGAAAAATATCTCCATCAATTTTCCAATAAACAATTGCATGCCATACCTCTCTACATGCCATGACCCATGCTCATGCCAATTCACCGTCCACCTCATTTCCATGATTGGTTCGTATTATGAGATACGAAATGATATTATAGCGGATCTTTAGGTGATGTGTTTTCATAGACCCTCATATATATGTTGATGGTATCAAAGTGTACTAGACTTTAGATCAGTACCCCTAATTCAGGATATGATGATAATGATACCAGATGAATAATGAGATAAACGTGATATTCGACCCGTACCCAGATTTGGGATGCCGTACGATGGATTTACCGTACGAGATATAATTATGATGAAAGATCCACACTCTTGACTCAAGGATGTCATATGATATATTGTATCGTACGTGATATTATTGAGGCGGGATCACCGACTACTAGATATGGATATCGACTCAGACTTAGGTGGTTTTCCTTACCCTTTCGATTAGTCTGTTAGTTTAGTCCTGTAGTTTACTTAGTAGATGTTAGACTGGGATCGAGTGATACTTATTTCCAAAACTAACGAATCATGAGTATTTTAAAGACAGGCCAAGGGATACTACGGATATTTCAAAGGACGTACATTATCTTAAAAACACCGTAGCCCTATTTTCTAAACACCACGATTCGTGCTATTTCAAATGTCAAACGGTATGACTCGTAAATATAATGTTATTCCTGTTGGATATAGTGCCCTCAGATTCAATTGTTGGATCACAGGCACGTGATTGCAATGATTGAGGGAGGACCTATACCGGTAGGACAGTCTTACTCAAGATGATAGTATGCTATCTGCTTTATCTTTATCATCGTGTACTGCTTTAGATGACCTTACAGGTCACTATTGCGCGTTGATAAAGCCCTTAGGATTCTTGCTTGACGGCCAGCAGTATGATGGCGATCATATACGTGGGAGCTGGGGTCTATAAGCACATCCTTAAAAGGTCCCTAGTCGTGGGAGTTTTCGAGACAGGGCATCGATACTCCAGAGTAGACAAGTGAATACAGTCGAGACCCCGACGAGGGGCGGTGGCCGGTCTCACAAGCCACTGGTGTCAGTTGTTTCACCTAAGATTTATACAGGTGCTCATTGGGTTATGAGTACACCGGACAGGACTCGCCGGGAACATCAGTTAAGTAACCTAACGGGTGATGACGGGACCCAGTGGCGAATGCGGATGGCATATACGTACATTATATTTTTGTTCTTTTCTGGTCTGATTATTTGATGGGACTGCGTTGATTCTGATCAATGCAAGGAAAGCAAACCTATTTGATGTTGTTGGAACCAATTTTAAAAACTGACATTACAGACGTACGCTTTTGCTTTGCACAGCGGTATTCGGTTATGAATATCCAACACCTCATTCGACGAGGCAAGGGTCGAGATACCTTCATCGGGAGTGCCCCCTTGAGTAAAAGTTTGCATCAACATAATAACTTTACTATAGTCGATTCTTTTGCTTTGCATCGTGGTATTCAATTTGGAATATCCTGCATCTCATTCGATGGAAAGAGCCGAGATCCCTTCATCGGGAGTGACCTCTTTAGCAAAGGTTTTCGCAACTATATATTTATAAAAGCTATCAGGTTCCTTCAACGATATCAAGTTCATTACGTTAAAGGTTTTTCGCCAAAAACCATTCGTAGCCCTCCGTCATTTCAGACGGGTAGCACTTAGTATTCATGCTATATTTGTTGGCCTACGTCAAGGCATAGTGTATGGTAGCTATTTGTTACTTTTCTATTGTATAGATAGATGCGTTGGTTTGGGACAGTCGTACTACTTTGTTGGCCTACGTCAAGGGTATGTACGGGTGGGTTCAAATTAACCTGGACAATGACGGGTAGAACTTGACATGTGACTTATAATTTGATGTCCTACGTCAAGGTCATAAGAGCATGGGATAAAAAATTACATTGGGAGTTTCAAACATGCAGGAAACTTGCCAGGCATGCGCATATCTTCTGGAGTGTGATAACTTAAGTGGCTTCCATCAAGTTATCATGCGATGATAGTTGGATCCCGATTCTCACTGATGAGTAGGATTACTCCTCGGGTGATTTTAGATGATCCCGACTAATTCTCCTTTTGGGTTTGGAGGAGAATTCGAGGAAACAGTGGGAGCCATCCTAATTAGATAAAGTGATTAACCATTCTGATTTAGGTTAGAGTGCACGCTGAGTGTTTCTTCTCTCACTCTGGCAACGACCATGATCCGCCCTAAACTAAAACTCATGAACCCAGTTAACCGAACCTTCTTAAAACACTTTGGCTTTTGGAATGTCACGATGTCGCATATATCCTTGCCACTTCTATTTAACCTTTGCATTTCTCCAGAACACCCCGTATCACTACGAACATCCACTCCTATTGGATAAATCCATCATATTGTTACATGTGAACTCGAAAGAACTTGTTCCAGATTTGAGGATGGATTCTGGTTCTGGAGAGATTGAATAAGATTATTCGGTTGTCTTTTCCCTTTACCTTATCTCAGTTTGTGAGGGCTCCTAGGATTAGGAGAGGGTACACCTATTGAGCTTATTGGATAGTCTTCCTCCAAATCATAGGCAGCTGCCGAATGGTAGGGAAGGAAGAAAACCAATTAGTCTAAGTGTGGTGTACAGAAGATAATAAGTAAAGACAAATAAAGGGATTAGAATAACGGCGAAGAAAATTGCGACAGCTATCATTCACGATAAACCCATGTATACCTGTCACTCCCACATCCACTTTGTATTTCTCCAGAACACTTCGTATCACTATGAACGTCCATAATGCTTGGACATGCCATCGTATAGTTACATACGAACTCGAAGGAATTCGTTTCAGATTCAAGGATGGTTTCCGGATCAGGAGAAATAGAATAGGATTATTCAGATGTCTTTTCCCATTACCTTCTCTCAGGTTGCGAGGGCTCCTGGCATAAGGAGTGTACACCTATTACGCTTATTGCATAGTCTTCTTCCAAACCTTAGGCTGGTGCCGAAAGGTAGGGAAGCAAGAAAACCAATTAGCCTAAAGAAGGTGTACAGAAGGTAATAAGTAAAGACGTAATAAAGGGATTGGAGTGAGGGCATGGAAGTATACGGTTACTGTCATGAATCAGGATAGTGGAAGATGCATTACTAGGAATACCCGGATACCCCTTCGAAACATTTTCATGTTTCAGATTTACTGTGCAATGATAATTGATAACTGTTTTCCCAATTGGATTCTAACTCCTGGGTACGTATTTACCAGATTCGTTTCTCACATCTGTATGGTTTTACAGATGATGAGTGGGAGTAAGTTATTGGGAATTAGGTGATTAAATCCTCATTATATCGAAATTCGTTGTAATTGGTGATATTTGAGGAAATCGTCTGGGTTTTTGCCGGATGGCAAATATTTGGTTTTGAATATCCATTGTTATGCACCAGTTTCAAACTGATATATCTGTACGTTTATTTTATAAAGTGAGATATAACTTTTTTAAATTATGTCTGTGACATTTACCTATATCAGTTGATGGTTAGGTAAGGTGCATTCAACAGCGGTGTAATTCTTCTTAACCATAGTACAGTTTTCAACCTACGATACACAGGGTTTGAGTCGTTAAACTCAGTGGACTTATACAAAGTATTGTATGTTGTCCAGTGTCCATTAGGACAAAGGGGTTGGTGCTCGTACTATATTTTGATTACTTGTGACGTCTCCAGTTCTGGACAAGTATTTCGTTGAAATGCAAGTTCCAGATATTGAGAAGTTATAGGTATAAGAATAAAGTAGAGAACCATTTGTTGGAAGTATCAGGATTCTTCGAGGCAGTCGAAGATGTAGATACTTGTGTTTGGTATTCTGTTGATAGTAAGGGTTTTGAGAACTTGCTTCTCTTTCGGGTTACTCATATATGGATGCACTCCTAGTTGAGTAATGTTGATTGGCCTCATTCCATTTATTTGATATGCAATGGAGACAGCTGCATGATTTTGAATCTGGTTCCAATAAAATTAGTGCATTTGTTTCTATATGGTATATAGAATCAATTTGTATCTTAACGATGTTAAGGTATAGGGAGCTGTCCAGCTGATGCTTAAAACCAGAATCTGGACAAACCCAAGATACGTTTCAGTAATGGCCATTTGTGGGTTATCCTGGTCTTTGACGAGGGTTAACTTTCTACCATCAGGAAGATCAATAGTTATATTGTTCTTGACTCACAACAGTTTTAGTAAAATGGATTTTTTCAGAAAATAGAAGTGGGAGTATGGTAGAACTGGAAGTGATTCCAGAACCGCAAACGATTGCTGAAAATTTAATAGAACCTAAAGATTCAATTGGATTTGACATTCCATTGGCCACTCCGCAGTTTTGGTGGGTAACCTCAGGCACCCGAGAGGTACTTCGGTCTTCTCAGAGACGGTGACAGTGAGGTTCTTGTTTACCCAGACTTACCATTGCTACTGTTCTAAACCATAAGACCCGGCAGGATGATGAGTATATCGTCGTTTTAAACTAGCTTTAGAAGTGCATGTGTATATGACTCAGCCAGAGGGTTGTTTTAGTCAGTGGGAGTAGCGGAAGCATAGTGGACAAGTAGCTTATGTCTATTTATAGACTGAAGCAGGTGTAGAGGAAATAAATCATCTATTTTTGATGTGACAGTCATAGGCTTTGACTTCATCAGAATAGAAGATGGATTTGGTAAGAAGGTACTAGGGTGTGATGTCCTGGTATTTACGATGACATGTAATTTATAGGAAGTGAAATTCCTATACTATAATCGGTTATACTGTGGTTATCACACAGTTGTTTCTCCACATAGGACATGGATATAATATCAGATTTTCTGGTTACTAGATCTATAATTTTAGATCTAGATTTAGGAAGTGTCCCAATTTGGGTACTTGATACTATTCTAAAGTGTTTTAGAATGGACGACTCTTGGCATGGTGGTGTACCTGCAGGTGATGGAGTCACCCTCTCTAAAGGTATCTTACAGACTAAAGGGGAGAGGGATTAGCATATCACTTGATTAAACAATTGAGTTAATCATGAAATGTCAAGTACCACACCAGATGTTGTTTTTTGCACTAGCTGCAATAAATATATATTAATCCAATCCTGGAGAAATGTAGGGAAGTAGTTTATGAACATAAATGGATATTCTAGGGATATGGTAACGACAGCCTCATTAAGGAGACAGTTATCATTTCAGGCTTCCAAGGTGGCCTGGATGACAGAGTGGCTGTTGGAGTTATAGTTTTTCCCTCTTCTGAGGGACAGTATGTTGGACAGCTTGTCTAAGCGGATGCTGAGGAAGGTATGGCGCAGTATACTAATTAAGTTCAGTAGATGATACAGTCTAAGAAATTTGCTTGATTTGGAGTTCATTTAAGAACTGGGTCCCATCAGATATCCAGACATATTCAAAGACAGGTATTGCTCATTTCGGGAGATAGCTTTCTCCGCGAAGTTGAGATATAGAGAGATACAGAAAAAACACTGGAGCGGATCTACTCACTGAGGCTATTTCTTGAACGCAATAGTTTCGCAAACGAGCTTTGTGAAACTGCTTAGTAGAGAAGTTGGGTGTTCGGTATCACATGAGCTGTGAGTATGCGACGCCGCAATAATTGGCCTTAAGTGCAAGTGGGAGATTGTTGGCTATAGTGCCCTCAAGGCAATTATCGTCGTCGCAGGCAGGTGATTATGATGATTGAGAAAGGACCTATACCGGTAGAAAGTCTTACTCGAGATGATAGTATGCTATCTGGTTTGTCTTTATCATCATGTACGTGTTGATAGAGCCCATAGGATTCTTGCTTGACTACCAGCATTATGATGGCGATCATATACGTGGGAGCTGGGGGTCTATAAGCACATCCTTAAATGTCCCTAGTCGTGGGAGTATCGAGACTGGGCATCGGTACTCCAGTGTAGACTAGTGTATACTTGTCTAGACCCTGACGAGGGGCGGTGGCCGGTCTCACAACCCATTGGTGTCAGTTGTTCACCTAAGATAGTATACAGGTGCTCATTGGGTTATGAGTACACTGGACGGACTCGTCGGGAATTTGCTAGTTGGTATTATACCTATTGTCAGATAGCAGTTCCCTGGTGACATGTGTACATGTTAGTTTGTCGACCTGAGATCGTCATTTGTCTCGTGTGAGTTCCCACTGTGCTTTGATTACTACCCTACCACGGCTCAAAAGAGTCATGCAAACATGTTTTAGTTGGGTACAGTGCCTGATATTAAATCCATATCTAATGTGGAGAAACCACTGTGTGACAACCACAGTATAAGCGATTGTAGGATAGGAATTTTACTTCCTGTAAAGTGTATGTCATCCAAATACCAGGACATCACACCCTACAACCTTCTTAATAGATCCATCTCCTATTCTGATGAAGTCAAAGCCTATGACTGTCACATCAAAAATAGATGATCTATCTCCGCTATATCTGCTTTAGTCTATAAATAGACATAAGCAACCTGTCCACTATGCTTCCGCTGCTCCCACTGACTATGACAACCCTCTGGCAGAGTCATATACACATGCACTTCTAAAGCTAATTTAGAACGACGCTATACTCATCCTCCTGCCGGGTCTCATAGTCTAGAACAGCAGTAGTGGCAAGTCTGGGTAAACAAGAACCTCCCTGTCACCGTCCTTGAGGATACCGGAGTACCTCTCGGGTGCCTGAGGTTACCCACCATATCTTCGGAGTGGCTAATGGAATATCAAACCTGACCGAATCTTTAGGTTCTATTAAATTTTCAATAATCGTCTGTGGTTCTGGAATCACTTCCAGTTCTACCATACTCCCACTACTGTTTTCTGAAAAAGTCTATTTTACTAAAACTGTGGCGAGTCAAGAACAATATCACTATTGATCTTCCAGATCGTAGAAAGTTAACCCTCGTCATAGCCTGGGAAAACCCATAAACTTCCATTACTGAAACGTGCCTTGAGTTATCCAGAGACTGATTTTAAGCATAAGCTGGACAACTCCATATACCTTAACATCGTTAAGATATGAACCATTCTATATACAATATAGAAACAGAGGCACTAATTTAATTGGAACTAGATTCAAAATCATGCAGCTGTCTCCAGTGCATGTCAACTAAATGGAGAGAGGCCGATCAGCATTATCCAACTTAGGAGTGCATCCAAATATGAGTAACCTGAAAGAGAAACAAGTTTCTCAAAACCATTACTAGCAACCGAATACCAAATACAAGTATCTACATCTTCGATCACCTTGAAGAATCCCGATACTTGCGACATCTGGTTCTCTACTTTATTCTTGTACCTATAACTTCTCAAAACTTGGACCTTGCATTTCTACGAAACACATGTCCAAAACTGGAGAAGTCACAAGTAAACAGAATATAGTAGAGTACCAACCCCTCTGTCCTAATGGACACTGGACAACATAAAATACTTTGTATAAGTTCCCTGAGTTGAACAACTCAAACCCTGTGCGTCGTAGGTTGAAAACTGTACTATGGTTATGAAGAATTACACCGCTGTTGAATACTCCTTACCTAACTATCAACTGATATTGGTGAATGTCATGGATATAATTTCAAAAAGTTATATCTCACTTTATAAAATAAACGTACAGATATATCAGTTTGAAATTGGTGCATAACAACGGATATTCAAAACTAAATATTTGCCGTCCGACAAAAACCCAGGCGATTTCCTTAAATATCACCAATTACAACGAATTCCGATATAATGAGGATGATCACCTAATTCCCAATAATTTACTCCCACTCATCATCTATAAAACCATACAGATGTGAAAATCATACCTGGTAAATACATACCCTGGAGTAAGGATCTAATTGGGAAATCAGTTTTCAGTGAACAACACATAGTGAAACTGAAACATAAAAATGTTTCGAAGGGGTATCCGGGTATTCTTAGTAATGCCTCTTCCATTATCAGATTCACGACTGTAACCGTATATTTCTTTGCCATCTCTCCAAATCCCTTTGTTTGTCTTTACTCTTTACCTTCTGTACACCACACTTAGGCTAATTGATTTTCTTCCTTCCCTACCGTTTGGCACTAGCCTATGGTTTGGAAGAAGACTATCCAATAAGCGTAATAGGTGTACCTTCATAATCCCAGGGTTACTCGCAACCTGAGAGAAGGTAAAGATAAAAGACAACCTGAATAATCCTATTCAATTTATCCTGAACCGGAGAAATGCAAAGGTGAAGTAGGAGTGGCGATGATATACGCGGTTTGGTCGTGAATGATAGCAGTCGCATTTTATTTTGCCCTCTTTCTAATCCCTTTATTTGTCTTTACTTATTACCTTATGTACACCACACTTGGGCTAATTGGTTTTCTTCATTCCCCATATTTCAGCACCTGCCTATGGTTTGGAAGAAGACTATCCAATAAGCACAATAGGTGTACCCTTTCCTAATCCTAGGAGCCCTTACAACCAGAGAGAAGATAAAAGGAAAAGACAACTGAATAGTCCTATTCAATTTCTCCAGAACTGGAAACCATCCTCGAATCTGAAAGAAATTTCTTCGAGTTCGTATGTAACTATACGATGGTCATATCCAAATAACTGTGGATCTTCGTAGTGATACGGAGTGTTCCGGAGAAAAGCAAAGGGTAAAAGTAGGAGTGACAATGAAGTATGCAACTCTGACAATCCAAAAGCCAGTGTCTTAAGAAAGTTCGGTTAACATGGTTACTGAGTTATAGTCTAGGGTCGGGCCTGTTGGGTTTCCTAGCACGGCAGTAAGGTTTTGGGAGGTATCGTCCATGCCAAATTCAAAAATTTGCCGTTCTAGCTAACCCAAACCATGAATCGTTAACTAGAAGTAGTACGGAAAACATATGCAAACACTTTGCAACTAAAAGTGAGCAAGAAATACAACCTTTATAGACCGGCCCTTCACTTCAAATAGCTCCATGTAGTAGTCCCCTTCGCTGTGATCGTGATCTCCGGACTCTAGAGAGGCTCCTTTGAAGAAACGAACATGCTTGCTTCGAAGACTTCGAGGCTAAAGATGATCTACGTCGAGGAGACACTAACCCAAGCTATCTCTTCACTAATCATGTAATTAGTGAAGTAAACACACTCTACTAAATGGCAAGTAGTAGAGGATGATGAAATAGGAAGTGGGCTCACTTTAGATTTCATTTTCTCACACTTTTTCTCATACCTCCATTGAAGTTAGTAAGATTTTTATGAAGAAGAAGATGAAGAAGAAAATCATATGAATAATTCATCATGTGAATTATTGCAACCATGGGTGAGTTAAAGCCATCATGCTTAACTCATATAGAGAATAAACCACACACTATGGTTGAGGGTTGGATTTGATAAATATCTTTAACTAGAAAAAAGAGTTGACTTTGTCAAAGCTTATCCAAAAGCTTTTGTCCAAGCTTTACCATGACAAACTCAATCTCTTTTGAATTAGCTTAACATAAATAGAAAGCCTAACTTAACCCTAGCATGGTATTAATCTCATACACCCATCTTGTATGTATCATCAAACATGACACAATACATGTACACAAATATACATATCACATATATATACAATGTGCACATCTAGTGAGAAAAGAAATCATAAGTGAGCTAATACTAGTTAATGTAATGTAATATATCACATATATAATTATACATTAAATTATCAAATCAACTCTTGATTTAATAATCCGGCTATATCATATACAACCGACTAATACTAAATGAATCAACTTATCGAATCAACACTTGATCCGATAACCCGGCTATATCATATATAACCGACTGATATCACATATCGCGAGAATAGAATATGGTATCACATATCGTATTAATCTCGGTCCTGCACATATCACATATGCGCTCTTACTCCGTTTCGCATGAGCCAGGAAACCTCTATGTAAGACTCTAAAGACTCGTCAATACGCCGGCAGTAGGTGATGATCATATCAAACACCCACAAGCGGCAAGCGATCTGCTAAACGTAACGGCCACCCGGGTATTGAGCGATTAGAAGATCAACAAACAAGCCTACTCGTACTCCTGCAAATCCAATCAGTAACAATACCGTACAGTCCGGTCTCTTCGTCTGATATGTCGCATATCACAGCCTTGGGGTGGTGTAACGTCAGACCCCAATAGCCTGATAAGTCATGAATGGTTCCGGCAGCGCCCCGGCCATCAAAACGCGGTCAAAATGCGGAACAAAAATTTTCTAAACTGGCGCTACCGCTACCCTATTTCCGAATCGACCATAAACCCTATACTAGCGAGCTAACTAAGAGTTAGAAAGGTTATACCGAGATGATCCGAGTCCTTCGGTCTTCATTCCAAGCTCCTAACGGTTCTTTGATGATGTTTGGTCGCCGGTCTTCCTCAATCTCCGATGATCCACCCGAGGAAAACGGTGCAAGCTCCAGTCTCAACGAACGAGGTAACCGACGCTCCAAAGTCGGTAGCTATGGAGAGTCGAGGTGTAGTAGTGTGTCACTATATTTTCTCTCATACTCATTTGCTCAACTTAGCAACCATTGAAGATGAATGGAGGTGATGAAGCTTGGGCATGAGCTAAATGGCTTTATGAACTTGAGAGAGTGAGAGAGTGGGCTAGCCTCATGTATAATGTAATCAACCAAATGAAAATTAACCCCACTCCCAAGTCTTGGCCGGCCCCTTCTCTCTCTCCCATCAAAAAACTTTCAATTTTCCTTTTACAATAAATTAATAGCAACCATACTTTGCTACATGCCCAAAACCATGCTTAACACTATGCACTTTCCACCTCACACTTCCACCTCATTTGTGAGTCAAAATGAATTTTCCAAAAATGGAAAATCATACAAATGAGGTGGCCATCTTCTAGAAGCTATTACGTATAAAATACGGAATACTTCCCGGTACATGTATCGAAATACATATACGTGTATTCGTACAAAAATACGAATAGCCAAGAAAGAAAATGAATAGTGAACAATAATACTAGAATACATATATATAAATACATATATAAATTATTAAATCAAAACCTGATTTAATAAACTGGCTTAATCCTAAGCCGCTAGTATTATCAACCGTCCGATTAAACTTTGCGCAGCATGTGCACATATTTAATCGGACACCTGTATGTATCAACATACCTCATGTACACCATATCGCCTGAACCATGAAAACCCTCTGTGTGGGACTCTAAAGACTCGTCAATACGCTGGCAGTGGGTTTAACCACAAGCACGTCAGCGGCACTAGCTGTACGTAACGGCTACCCAGGTATTGAGCGAAAGGGAGGCCGACGAGCAAACTCATCCTGAACCCCTACTGAGCCTGTCAGTGACAATATCCATACAGTGCGGTCTGTTCGTCTAAGAGTATCGCATATCGAGTCTAGGGGGTGGATAAATTCAGACTCCTAACAATGCGATATTTAGTGTCGGTATGTAACCCATCACCACCTGAGAAACTATCGATTCTGGATCGATAATTCTCGTTCACCATGGCCATGGATTTCTGGTGATGGCCACCCGTACACAATGAGACATTAACCCCTAATACCGGGAGAGACGAATCCCCGACGATCCGATCACTACCTCCATGTGGCTCGGGACTGTACCCAACTAAAACCTGTTTGCACGACTCCTTTGAGCTGTGGTAGGGTAGCAATCAAAGCACAGTGGGAACTCACACGAGACAAATAACGATCTCAGGTCGACAGACTAACCTGTACACATGTCACCTGGGAACTGCTATATGACAATAGGTATAATACCAATTAGCAGGTTCCCGGCGAGTCCGTCCAGTGTACTCATAACCCAATGAGCACCTGCATACTATCTTAGGTGAACAAACTAACACCAATGGCTTGTGAGACCTGGCCACCGCCCCTTGTCGGGGTCTCGATCAGTATACACTAGTCTACAGTGGAGTATCGATGCCCGGTCTCGATACTCCTACGACTAGGGACATTTAAGGATGTGCTTATAGACCCCAGCTCCCACATATATGATCGCCATCATAATACTGGCAGTCAAGCAAAAATCCTATGGGCTCTATCAACATGATGATAAGGACAAACCAGATAGCATACTATCATCTTGAACAAGACTGTTTTATCGGTATAGGTCCTGTTTCAATCATCATAATCACAAGTCCGTGACTATGATAATTGCCTTGAGGGCACTATAGCCAACAATCTCCCACTAGCACTTAAGGCCAATTATTGCGATGTCGCATACTCACAGCTCGTGTGATACCGAACACCCAACTTCTCTATTAATCAGTTTCGCAAAGCCCGTTTACGAAAATGATTGCGTTCGAGAAATAGCCTCAGTGAGTGGATCCGCTCCAATGTTTCTTCCTGTATCTCTCTGTATCTCAGCTTCGCGGAGAAAACTATCTCCCGAAATGAGCAATACTTGTCTTAGAATTTGCCTGGATATCTGATGGGACCCAGTTCATAAATGAACTCCAAATCCAGCAAACTACTTAGACTATATCGTCCATTGAATTTAATCAGTATCCTGCGCCATGCCTTTCCTCAGTATCCGCTTGGACCACCTGTCCAACATACTGTCCTTCAAATGAGGGAAAAACAATAACTCTGACAGTCACTCTGTCATCTAGGTCACCTTGGACGCCTGAAATGATAACTGTCTCCTGAAGGAGGCTGCCGTAATCATTTCCCTAGAACATCCATTTATGTTCAATAACTGCTTCCCAATGTTTCTCCAGGAGTGGATTAATATATTTGCTTATTGAATCTAGTGCAAAAGCAATATCTGGTGTGGTACTCGACATTTCATGATTAACTCAATTGCCTAAGCAAGTGACATGCTAATCATGCGGATCCCTCTCCCCTTTAGTCTGTAAGACACCTTTAGAGAGGGTGACTCCATCACCTGCAGGTACACCACCATGCCAGGAGTATTCCATTTAATGTCAAAGTACCCAGATTAGGATACTTCCCAAATCTAGATCTAAAACCATAGATCCAGTAACCAGAAACCCTGATATTATATCCAAATCCTATGTGGAGAAACAAATTTGTGACAACCATAGTATAACCGATCGTAGTATAGGAATATCTCTTCCTATCAAGTGCATGTCATCCCAATACTTGGACAACACTCTCTACTGCCTTCTTACCAGATCCATCTCTTATTCTGATGAGCTCAAAGCCTATGACCGTCACATCAAAATTAGATGATCTATTTCCGCTATACCTGCTTTAGTCTATAAACAGACATAAGCTACTTGCCTACTATGCTTCCGCTGCTCCCACTGACTATAACAACCCTCTGGCCGAGTCATATATACGTACACTTCTAAAACTAGTTTAGAACGACGCTATACCCATCCTCCTGCCGGGTCTTATAGTCTAGAACAGTAGCAATGGCAAGTCTGGGTAAACAAGAACCTCCCTGTCACCGTCTCCGAGAAGATCGAAGTACCTCTCGGGTGCTAGAGGTTACCCACTAAATCTGCGGAGTGGCTAATGGAACGTCAAAAACAATTGAATCCTCAGCTTCTATTAAATCTTTAGTAATCGTTTGTGATTCTGGAATCATTTCCAGTTCTACCATACTCCCACTTCAGTTTTTCTGAAAAAATCCATTTTACTAAAACAGTGGCGAGTAAAGAATAATATAAATATTGATCTTCCTGATGGTAAAAAGTTAACCCTCGTCAAAGCCCGGGATAACCCACAAACTGCCATTACTGAAATGTGCCTCGAGTTTATCCGGATTCTGGTTTTAAGCATCAGCCGGACAACTCCTTATACCTCAACATCGTTAAGATATAGATTGATTCTATATATATCCGATATAGAAACAAAAGCACTAATTTAATTGGAACCAGATTTAAAATCATGCAGTAGTCTCCAGCGCATATCAACCAAATGGAAAGAGGACAATCAGCATTACCCATCTAGGAGTGCATCCATATATGAGTAACCCGAAAGAGAAGCAAGTTCTCAAAACTATTACTATCAATGGAATACCAAACACAAGTATCTACATCTTCGACTTCCTCGAAGAATCCTGATACTTCCAACAAATGGTTCTCTACTTTATTCTTATACTTATAACTTCTCAATATCTGGACTTTGCATTTCTATGAAATACTTGTCCAGAACTGGAGAAGTCACAAGGAAAAAGAATATAGTACGAGTACCAACCCCATTGTTCTAATGGACACTGGACAACATACAATACTCTGTACAAGTCCCTTGAGTTCAATAACTCAAACTCTGTGCGTCGTAGGTTGAAAAACTGTACTATGGTTAAGAAGAATTACACCGCTGTTGAATGCACCTTACCTAATCACCAACTGATATAGGTAAATGTCACAGACATAATATCAAAAAGTTATATCTCACTTTATAAAAATAAACGTACAGATATATCAGTTTGAAATTGGTGCATAACAATGGATATTCAAATCCATATATTTGCCATCCGGTAAAATCCAGATGATTTCCTCAAATATCACCAATTACAACGAATTCCGATATAATGAGGATCTAATCACCCAATTCCCAATATCTTACTCCTGCTCACCATCTGTAATAACATACAGATGTGAGAAACTGATCTTGTAAATACATACCCTGGAGTTAGATTCCAATTGAGAAAACAGTTTTCAATTAACATCACACAGTAGAACTGAAACATGAAAATGTTTCGAAAGGGGTTTACTGGTATTCCAAGTAACGCCTTTTCCACTATCCTGATTCACGACAGTAACCATATACTACACCTTCCCTCACTGCAATCCCTTTATTATGTCTTTACTTATTACCTTCTGTACACCTTCTTTAGGCTAATTGGTTTTCTTCTTTCCTTACCCTTCGGCACCAGCTTAAGGTTTGGAAGAAGACTATCCAATAAGTATAATAGGTGTACTCTCCTAATCCTAAGAGCCCTCACAACCTGAAAGAAGGTAATGGGAAAAGACATCTGAATAATCCTATCCAATCTCTCCAGAACCAGAATCCATCCTCGAAAAAATTCCTTCGAGTTCGTATATAACCATACGATGGATTTATCCAATGGAAGTGGATATCCGCAGTGATACGGCGTGTCCTAGAGAAAAGCAAAGTGGATGTAGGAGTGGCAGGGGTATACACGGTTTTTGTCGTGAATGATGGTGGTCGCAATTTCCTTTACCATTATTCTAATCCATTTATATGTCTTTACTTATTACCTTCTGTACACCACACTTAAGCTTAATTGGTTTTCTTCGTTCCCTACTGTTCGACACCTGCCTATGGTCTGGAGGAAGACTATCCAACAAGCTCAATAGGTGTACTCTCTCCTAATCCTAGGAGCCCTCACAACCTGAGAGAAGGTAAAGGGAAAAGACAACCGAATAATCCTATTCAATTTCTCCAGAACTAGTGATACGGGGTGTTCTGGAGAAATGTAAAAGGTGATATAGAAGTGGCAATGATGTATGCGACACCATGACATTCCAAAAGCCAAAGTGTTTTAAGAAGGTTCGGTCAACTTGGTTTCATGAGTTTTAGTCAAAGGTCGGGTCATAGTCGCAGCCAGAGAGAGAGAGAAAAGAAACACTCAGCGTGCACTCTAACCTAGATCAGAATGGTTAATCATTTTATCTAATCTGGATGGCTCCCACTGTTTCCTCGAATTCTCCTCCAAACCCAAAAGGAGAATTAGTCGGAATCACCCGAGGAGTAATGCTTCTCATCAGTGGGAATCGGGATCCAACTATCATCGCATGATAACTTGATGGAAGCCACTCAAGTCACCACACTCCAGAAGGTATGCGAAAGCCTGGCAAGTTTCCTGTATGTTTGAAACTCCCGATAAGATTTTTACCCCTAGGACCCAAGTGACCCTGACTAAAGATCAAAATGTCAAAAGGTCCTAGTCAAGTTCTACCCGTCATTATCTTGACTGCATTAGACCCACCCGTACGAGCCTTGACTAAAGATCAAAATGATCGTACGACTGTCCTAACCAATCGCATTATCTATGCAACAGAAAAGCACTACATAGCTACCGAACACTATGCCTCGGCTAATGCACGACATACGCAACACGAATACTAAGCAATACTAGTCTGAAATGACGGAGGGCTATGGCTGGATTTTGGCAAAAAACCTTTAATGTAATGAACTTGATATCGTTGAAAGAATCCAAGTGGTTTTATAAATATATAGTGGCGAAAACTTTTGCTAAAGAGGTCACTCCCGGTGAAGGGATCTCGGCTCTTTCCCCGTCGAATGGGGTGCAGGATGTTCCAAACTGAATACCATGATGCAAAGAAAAAAAATCGACTATAGTAAAGTTATTACATTGACGCAAACTTTTACCCAATGGGTCACTCCCGATGAAGGGATCTCGGCCCTTGCCTCGTCGAATGAGGTGCAGGATATTCCAAACTGAATACCACGATCCAAAGCAAAAGAGAACGTCTGTAATGTCAGTTTTTTAAAAACTTGGTTCCAACATCATAAATAGGTTTGTTTTATCCTTGCATTGATAAGAATCAATGCAGTCCCATCAATTAATCACACCAGAAAAGAACGAAAATAAAATGTACGTATATGCCATCCGCATTCGCCACTGGGTCCCGTCATCACCCGTTAGGTTACTTAACTAACGACAGAGCAGGGACTGGACCAGCGCGGGTGCAAAACATATACAACATCTACTAGTATATATACAAATATATAACAATCGTCCCAGGCATGATATAAAGCAACATCACAGAAACATCACAGAAATAACACAGAATGGTGGATAATCTGGAGCCCCGGACTTCATTTGAGCCGCAAGTGAGACCCGACGTTCCCTTTCGTGTGGATAGCCTATGCAATGAAAACCTAGACCCCTACGAGCGCGGCAAGTTACCTGTCAAGACCAGAAGTGAGGCAGCCCCCTTCAACAACGTGAATGGGCCACCTGGTGTAGGGTTCCTAGGCACACTAAAGAGGTCTCACAAGGCATCAACCATGCCAATTTCAAAAATTAGAGGTGCCGAGAAACCCTAATACGGATCGTTGGCTAGAAGTTTAGGCGACAAAGCAACTAGTTAACTACTTTAACTAAGAGTACGGAAATACAACCTTTGTAGAT
Organism: Agapanthus africanus; assembly: GCA_030015575.1. NCBI lineage: Eukaryota > Viridiplantae > Streptophyta > Magnoliopsida > Asparagales > Amaryllidaceae > Agapanthus > Agapanthus africanus. The sequence continues at coordinate 274,554,210 of CM057337.1, forward strand.
CCGGTCCTCCACCTCCACGGCTCCGTGATGAAGTCCTCTCCGCTGTCCAAATGAAATCCCGGGCTCTAGCGTCGGCTTCATCGGAGAAATGGGCGGGCAAGGTCGTCGGCTTCGTGCCGAAGATGATCTACGTCGAGGCATCACAAGATCAAGCTCCCACTTCACCAAGTCATGAAACTTGTGAAGAAAACACCCTTTACTACTTGGCAAGAGGTAGAGGATGAAGAAATAGGAGGTGGGTTCACTTTAGAATTGGATTTCTCACTCAATTTCACTAGTTGCCATTAATGGAGGCAAGCTTCTTCAACTTGAAGAAGAAGAAGATGAAAATGATATGATAAGAATTATGATAAGTTATTCTTTAAAAAAGAAAATCATAGAATACTTATCATAAACCAACCATGGTTATGTGTAGAGAGCAAACTATAGTTAGGTGAATGGTTAGGTTAGGAATAAAACAAAAATGGTGGACTATTTCAAAGCTTCATGAAACTTCAACAAAGAAACAAAATTAGCCACCATTTTCCTTTTGCCAAAATGAAATAAACAAATCAATAAATGAATAAATAAATTAAACAAAACCCTAACCATTTACTTAACCAAGGTTTAAACTTTACACAAACTCAAGTAAGCATGTATCATCAAACATGATACAATCAAGTGCACAAAAGTATATCACATATACAACTTGTGAACTTCAAGTGAGAAAATCCATTTAAAGTGAACCAATACTAGTTAATGCAAAGTAATATATCAAATATATAATTATGCGTTAAATCATTAAATCAACACTTGATTTAACGACCCGGTCATATCGCATATAACCGACTAATATTCAATGTATCGGCTTATCGAATCAATCGTTGATTCGATAACTAGGTTATATCGCATACAACTAATCGATACATTCATCGCGAGAATAGAATACGGTATCACTTACACGCATTATTCTCGGTCCCGCACATATCTCATATGCGCTCCTATTTCGTTTCGCTTGAGCCAGGAAACCTCTGTGTAGGACTCTAAAGACTCGTCAATACGCCGGCAGTAGGTGATGATCATATCAAACACCCACAAGCCGCAAGCGGTCTGCTAAACGTAACGGCCACCCGGGTATTGAGCGATCAGAAGATCGACGAGCAAGCCCGCTCACACTCCTGTGAATCCAACCAGTAACACTTACCGTACAGTCCGGTCTGATCGTCTGATATGTCGCATATCTCGCCTAGGGGTGGTAAACGTCAGACCCCAATAGCTCGATAAGTCGTGTCGATATGAGGCCTATAACAGTTCGAGAAACTACAGGTAACACTTACCAGTAAATCTCAGCAACCCTGGCCAGGGATTTCCGGTTATAGCCAATCGAACACAGCGCAACATCAACTCCCTATACCGGGAGAGACGAATCCCCTCCTATCGCTCATTGCCTCCATGTGACTTAGGACTGTACCCAAAAACCACCGTTTTGCACGCCTTCTTGGACGTGGTAAGATGGAAATCAAAGCACAGTGGGAACCACACAAGACTCTATGACGATCTCGGGTCAACAGACTACTCTGTACCAGTGTCACCAGAGAACTGCCATCTGACGTAAGGTATAATACCATCTGGGAGTTCTCGGCGAGTCCGTCCAGTGCACACAGTCTCCACTGAGCACCCATATATCATCTCTGATGTCAAACACCAATGGATATGGGATCATCCATCGCCCATCTGTATGGGTCGAGAAGGTATACGCTAGTCTACTCTGGTATATCGATGCCCCGTCTCGATACACCCACGACTAGGGACCTTGAAGGATGTACTTATGGACTACCATGTCCCCACTAGTATGATCCGCATCATAGTCCAGGTAGTCAAGTACACATCCTAAGGGCTTTACCAACATGTATCAGAGAGACAATCAGTATACACGTTAAGGTAAAGAGCAACCAGATAGCATACTATCATGTCGAGCAAGAAAGTCCTCCCTATATTTGTCCCAGCATCCACTACAATATACATCCTATGTATAGCAATGGCCTCTAGGGCATACATATAACTAACACCTGGCACTTCACGGAATCCGGTAACTTGAGCACCCCTCCGTGGGTCAACCTATACCCCCTACGAGTGTGGCGAATTGCCCACCAATTCTAGAGTAAGGTCCCCTCCGTCACAACGCTATGAGATGCGGACCCGCTGCTCTCTAGAACCCGGCTATTCGTGCACTTCACCGCGGGGTAATCCTAATACAGTAAAGAAAATAATATACAAGGGTGACATCGACCTCAGCCCGGTCGTGCCCCAAAAGAATAATATACAAACTGGCAGTGACGGCAGTCCATATGTCGGACGCTCGCCCTGCAATATCAAATGTACAAATGAAAACAAATGTACTATCATTGCACCATTGCTATCCACCACAACGATCCAGCCAACATCACAGCACAACACAGAACATCAACGTGAATGTCACGTTCGCAAACCCGTCTAAAAGACATATAGCAATTAGACGAGTTTACCGATCAAGTGACATTCACTGTCGCAGATAGAAATGTATGTACTGTTAAATGCACACTTAAAATATCGATCGACTAAGTTCCAAATTGGCCCCAATAGCAAAACAACACTTCACTGAAACCTGGGCCAAAACAGAATATCACAAAAATCACAATTCCAAGTATATGAGCTACAGTGAAAATTTGAAGGCCCGTCGCCAATAAATGACCGCGGAACCGCCGCCGGGGGGGTTAGTGCGGCGGATCCGCGGCACTTTAGAGGCATCACGAACCCAAATTTTTTGTGTAGCCTTAAACTTACCTGCATGGATTTTTAAGATGCATGAAATAATTTTTTGACCACTTTTGAAAATCGACAGCAAACGTGAAAATGGAATCGTGATTTCGGAAATTTCCGTCGATGGATCTTTTAAGCACATTTAAACAAGCTAGTAAGGGGTTTAAGGGTGGCTCTGATACCATGAAGGGTTCCGGCAGCGCCCCGGCCATCAAAACGCGGCCAAAATGCGGAACAAAAATTTTCTAAACTGGCGCTACCGCTACACTATTTCCGGATCGACCTTAAACCCTATACAAGCGAGCTAACTAAGAGTTAGAAAGGTTATACCGAGATGATCTGAGTCCTTCGGTTTTCATTCCAAGCTCCTAGCGGTTCTTTGATGATGTTTGGTCGCCGGTCTTCCTCCATCTCCGATGATCCACCCGAGGGAAACGGTGCAAGCTCCAACCTCAACGAACGAGGTAACCGACGCTCCAAAGTCGGTAGCTATGGAGAGTCGAGGTGTAGTAGTGTGTCACTATATTTTCTCTCATACTCATTTGCTCAACTTAGCAACCATAGAAGATGAATGGAGGTGATGAAGCTTGGACATGAGCTAAATGGCTTTGTGAACTTGAGAGAGTGAGAGAGTGGGCTAGCCTCATATATAATGTAATCAACCAAATGAAAATTAACCCCACTCCTAAGTCTTGGCCGGCCCCTTCTCTCTCTCCCATCAAAAACCTTTGAATTTTCCTTTTACAATAAATTAATAGCAACCATACTTTGCTACATGCCCAAAACCATGGTTAACACTATGCACTTTCCACCTCATATTTCCACCTCATTTGTGAGTCAAAATGAATTTTCCAAAAATGGAAAATCATACAAATGAGGTGGCCACCTTCTAGAAGCTATTCCGTATAAAATACGGAATACTTCCCGGTACATGTATCGAAATACATATACGCGTATTCGTACAAAAATACGAATAGCCAATAGAGAAAACGAATAGTGAACAATAATACTAGAATACATATATATAAATACATATGTAAATTATTAAATCAAAACCTGATTTAATAAACTGGCTTAATGCTAGTGTTATCAACCGTCCGATTAAACTCTGCGCAGCATGTGCATATATTTAATCGGACACCTGTATGTATCAACATACCTCATGTACACCATATCATCTCAACCATGAAAACCCTCTGTGTGGGACTCTAAAGACTCGTCAATACGCTGGCAGTGGGTTTAACTACAAGCACGTCAGTAGCACTAGCTGTACGTAACGGCTACCCAGGTATTGAGCAAAAGGGAGGCCGACGAGCAAGCTCATCCTGAACCCCTACTGAGGCTGTCAGTGACAATATCCGTACAGTCCGGTCTGTTCGTCTAAGAGTATCGCATATCGAGTCTAGGGGGTGGATAAAGTTAGACCCCTAACAACGCGATATTTAGTGTTGGTATGTAACCCATCACCACCTGAGAAACTATCGATTCTGGATCGATAATTCTCGTTCACCATGGCCATGGATTTCTGGTGATGGCCACCCATACACAATGAGACATCAACCCCCAATACCGGGAGAGACGAATCCCCGACGATCCGATCACTGCCTCCATGTGGCTCGTGACTGTACCCAAGTAAAACCTGTTTGCATGACTCCTTTGAGCCGTGGTAGTGTTGCAATCAAAGCACAGTAGGAACTTACACGAGACAAATGACGATCTCAGGTCGACAGACTAACCTGTACATATGTCACCTGGGAACTTCTATCTTACAATAGGTATAATGCCAGCTAGCAGGTTCCCGGCGAGTCCGTCCAGTGTACTCATAACCCAATGAGCACTTGCATACTATCTTAGGTGAACAAACTAACACCAATGGCTTGTGAGACCTGTCCACCGCCCCTCATCGGGGTCTCGATCAGTATACACTTGTTTACACTGGAGTATCGATGCCCGGTCTCGATACTCCTACGACTAGGGACATTTAAGGATGTGCTTATAGACCCCAGCTCCCACATATATGATCGCTATCATAATGCTGGCAGTCAAGCAAAATCCTATGGGCTCTATCAATATGATGATAATGACAAACCAGATAGTATACTATCATCTTGAGTAAGACTGTTTTATTGGTATAGGTCCTGCCTCAATCATCATAATCACAAGTCCGCGACTATGATAATTGCCTTGAGGACACTATAGCCAACAAGTCATGCCGATGCAAGGTCTATAACGGTTCAAGAAACTACTGATAACACTTACCGGTAGATCTCAGCAACCCTGGCCAGGGATTTCCTGTTATGGCCAATCGAGCATAGCGCAACATCAACTCCCAATACCGGGTGAGACAAAACCCCACCTATCGCTCATTGCCTTCATGTGACTCGAGACTGTACCCAAAAGCCACCGTTTTTCACGTTCGCTTAGACATGGTAAGGTGGAAATCAAAGTACAATGGGAATCACACAAGACTCTATGACGATCTCGGGTCTACAGACTAACCTGTACCAGTGTCACCAGAGAACTGCCATCTGACGTAAGGTACAATACCATCTGGGAGTTCTCGGCGAGTCCGTTCAGTATACCCAGTCTCCACTGAGCACCCGTATACTGTCTCTGATGTCAAACACCAATGGATATGGGATCATCCATCTCCCATCTATATGGGTCGAGAAGCTATACGCTAGTCTACTCTGGTATATCGATGCCCTGTCTCGATACACCTACGACTAGGAACATTTGAAGGATGTACTTAACGACTACTCTGTCCCCACTAGTATCATCTGCATCATAGTCCTGGTAGTCAAGTACTTATCCTAAGGGCTTTATCAACATGTGAGAGCAAGACAGTAAATCAATACAAGTCCACATGTTAAGATAAAGAGCAACCAGATAGCATACTATTATGTCGAGCAAGAAAGTCCTCCCTATATATGTCCAAGCATCCACTATAATATACATCGTATGTACACTAATGGCCTCTAGGGCATACATATTACTAACAATCTCCCACTTGCACTAGGGCCTTCTGTTGTAGTAACTCATACCCAACAAACAGCAGTGGTTAAAGTATCTCATACTCAACCATCCCATAAAAGTCTCTCCTGGGAATAAGCCTTTGTGAGTGGATCCTCCGTGTTTTCCTCTGTGTCTACTCTCCAAAACCTGGATCTTCCTAGAGATCAACCATCTCCATGATCAGGTGATACTGCCTTAGAATATGTCTGGATCACTGATGGGACGGGGGTTCCAAGGCCAAAGCCATAAATCCATTGTCACACAATGGTAGGAACGAAGTTCATCTCATGAACTAGTGTACATCCAGACTGCCTCTTTGGTAGCATCCTTGGTAGCAATGTATCCAGCCCTTATCGTCTAGTATGTCTCGGTATCTAGCTTGGAACTCTTCCAACATACCGTCCCTCCACTGAGGGTAAAGACAATTCCTATGACTGACATTCAGTTGACCTTATCACCCTTGAAGCTATCCAGTGATCGATTGATACCATCTCACTACACCTAGTGAGAATCGTAACATCCACTTAGATCTATCGCATAGATCCAAAATCCAGGATCTAGGAGGTATCATGTTGATCCTATATGGAGAATCATTATGATAAGAGGTGATTGACCGAGTGTAGCATAGGAAACTCCTTTCCTATCAAGAGTATGTCATCCATGTACAATACGAGGATCACCACCATACTCCCTACTACCTTTTTGTATATACAAGGTTCATCTACCATTTTGATGAAGTCAAACTCTTTGGCTACCATATCAAAACAGATGTTCCAACTCCGTGATGCCTGCTTTAACTCATAAAGCAACTTGCACACGTTTCTGCTGCTCCCCCTGTCTACGAAGCCTTCTGGCTGTGTACTTATAGACGCTTTCTTCTAAATCACTATTCAGAAAAGTAGTCATGACACCCAACCGCCAGATATCGTAGTCATGGTATGTAGCAATGGCAAGTAGGATCCCGATGGACTTAAGCATAGCTGCCAGAGAAAAGGTTTCATCTTAAACCACACCTGGTCGATGACGAGAACCTTTTACAACAAGCTTTGAAAGTCTCAACTTTTCCATCCACACCAAGTAATCTTCTCAAGATATACTTGCTTCTGATGTGGATTTAACCCTTCAGATAAAGCAACCAAAGTCCATACTTTGTTGGTGTATATTGATTCCATCTCAGATCGCTTAGCATCCAGCCATTCTTATAGAGTCCCTACTCTTGATGGCCTGCTTGAAACTAGTTGGGTCAACATCTCATGATGCAATCCTCGCTCCTACTGTTATAGAGATACTGAAGTATCTCTCAGGTGGATGAGAAACCCTACTAGATCGGCGGAGAGGCTGAGGTTCGTCGGGAACTATTGAATCCTCCGGTTCTACCAAATCGTCAGCTGTAGTTTGTATAGCTGGAACCCCTTCCAGTTCTACCTCATGACCATTAATTTCTTCACAAGAAAAATCCTTTTCTAAAAAAAGTGGTATGCTGAGAAACAAAACACCTTTTGTTCCTCGGTGCGGTAGAAGATATTCCCTTGATAATGCTTGAGATATCCAACAAACTTTCACAGATCTGACCTTGCCTCGAGCTTGTCTGGATTTTGCTTTCGACATAGGCCGGACAACCCCTAAATCTTAACTTACTTAAGAGATGGGCTCTTCCCATACCATATCTCATATGGAGTGGTAAGCACCTGATTTGGTTGGAACCCAATTCAAGAGGTATGCAGCTTCTCAAGTGCATAACTCTCAAACGGAAATAGGAAACTCGGTAGTACTCATCATAGAGTGCACCATATCTAATAGGGTGTGATTGCTCCGCCCCGATATACCAACGTGCTGTGGTGAATACGAAGGAGTAATGCTGAGAGAGAATCTCATTCTCCTTTTAGAATAGTCCAGGAATTCCGTGCTCAAGTATTCTCTTCCTTGGTCACATCAAAGGACATAATACTTATACCTATTTTGGTTCTCTACTTGTAACTTATATTCTTTCAATTTCTCAAAAGCTTCAGACTTGTGTTTCAACAGAAACACATGTGCGAATCTTGAGAGATCATTAGTGAAGGTAATGAAGTACAAAGAACCAGTCTTGGCATGTGTAGACAGGGGACCTAAATACATTATCATGTATCAATCCCAAGAGTTCACTAACTCTTTCTCTGTTTCCTATAAACAGAGCTTATGGTCATCTTATCTTTGTGACATGACTGGCAAGTTTCACAAGATGTAAATTCAAACTGATTTAAATATGCATCTAAATGAAACTTAGCTAGTCGGGTCGCATTGATATGACCTATCTACAATGCCTCAAGAAGAATTCTTTCATTTCTGAACTCTCCCTCTTGTGTGTGTTCTGTACTTTAAGAACTGTGGTTTGATTTAGAACGTATATGCTTTTAGATAACGTGCCTGAACTGATCAACTCTTGATATAGGAAATGTTCAAAACTTTATCCATCAATACAAAATTATATCCTTTTTTACTAAATAAAGAGACTGATATGATGTTGTATATCAGGTTCGGTATCTAATAACATTCATTCAGAATCAATGTATTTCGGTAATACAGGGTGATAATTGCCAACATATTTGGTTGCAACACGTACACCTTTTCCAACTCTTGAAACTTATCGCCCGTTCTCAGTTCTATACCTTTCTGTAGCCGATGTAACAGATTATATATGTGGGATCTTGATCTGGTATCTCATAACCAGGACGTAAAGGATACTGAGAAACAGTTCTCTGTAATGAACACACCCAAAGAAGATGCATCATCATGTACTTTCTTCGTTTGGGCGGCACGGGAATTCTGGTAATTCCCTATTTCCTGCTCGGTCTTATAACAATTATAAGTTGGAGCGGGACCAACGTTCCCCAGTTCAGTATAACAAGCGGGTTCGGTCAATACATCCATATTATTATTTTTATTAAGGTGTGACATGGTCGCTACCTGGAGAGAGAGAGAAGAAAACACTCAGCGTATGCTCTTGCAAGATTAGATTGGTTATTAATATATCTAATCAGAATGGCTCCCACTGTTTTTATCAAATATTCCTTCAAATCCTAAAAGGAAAGACTAGCCGGGATTAATTACACCCTACAAGTTCGCCAATCTTTCAGCCAGGCCAGTGCCGATACTTTGAGGGAGGTTCCCCGTGCTTTCGCACAGACCTAATTAGAATAAACTTCATTTTTCCAGGTGCGTAACCCCGTTGACACCTTTTAAGACACCTACTTGATCGGCTAATTGTAATGTGTAAAACTCTCCGAGGAGTAACTCTTACTCACGTGGGTATCAGGATCCAACTATCTCATAGAAGGTATGCAATCTCATTGCAAGTTTCAACACTTGAAACTCCCGATAATTGTTTTTACCCCTAGTACTTATGACCTTAACTATGGTCAACATATCATAAGCACTAGTCAAGTTCTACCCGTCATTTCATGATTAATTAGATCCACCCACATGATCCTCAACTATGGTCGACATAATCACATGACTGTCCTATTTAATCGCATCATATACTGTGTAGAAAGACATCACTTAGCTACCGTACACTGCGCCTCAACTATGGTCGACATACGTAGCACGAATACTAAGTACTCTACTTCCTAAAATGACGGAGGGCTACGACGGTTTTTTTAAGAAAACCTTTTGCGTAATTAACTTGATATCGCTGTAGAATCAATTGATTTAAATGGAGTGTTTTTTAGGCTTTTTGCTAGTTTCGCTAAAGAGGTCACTCCCGGTGAAGAGATCTCGGCCCTTTCCTCGTCGAATGAGGTGCATGATATTCACAATACCACTATGCAAATCAAGAACTAGAAAAGTAATCAAAAGACGAAACTGAGGGTTGTAGCATATGCCAGTTATTGCTAAAGAGGTCACTCCCGGTGAAGGGATCTCGGCTCTTTCCTTATCGAATAAGGTGCTGGATATTCTACAAGGAATACCGCTATGCAAAGCAAGAACTAGAGCTACCTATTTTTGAAAATTTGATTCCACAACATCTTTAGGTTTATTTTCTTTTATTAATCTCATTAATGAAGTCCCATCATTTAAATTTACCTAAACATCACAGATAAATACAATGTACGCTTATGCCATCCGCATTCGCCTCGATGTCCCCTCATGCACCGTTAGGTTAGGTAACTAACGGCAGAGCGGGGCAGTGCTAGCGCGGGTGTAAAACATAAGCAACGTCTATATAATATATCACATATACTATATCCTGTATTCATCTCATCAACATATCAAATGATCACATCACAGATATCGCAGCAGAAGAAACATATGAAATATTGGATATACTGGAGGTCCGTGTTTTATTGCGAGCCTGTATAAAACACGGATTCCACGGTCATGATGAATAACCAATACCACACCCCTAGACCCCTACGAGAGCGGCAAGCAACCTTACCAATTCTAGAGTTAGGAGACCCGGTCTCGACTCCTCGAGATGGTCTCCCACTGGACCCTAGAACCCGGTTACTTGTGCTCCCCGCCTTGGCTCTATCCTAATGCGGAAAAATAAATAATATACAATGGTGACATCATCCTCAACCCGGAAGTGCCCCAATAAAAGAATATTACATACAATGAATTTTACATGAATGAAAATGAAAAAGCTCTCATCTCACATGAAACCCCCGGCTATTCAGAACACGACGATCCAATATATCATATCACAACAACACATAACATCACATATCATCAACGTAAGTAAATATGCGTATCCCAATTGTCGTTGATGTATAGCAACGAAAACGGCGATACACCACATATTACACTTACAGTCGCAGAAAAGAAAGTGAAAAACTACAACATTTGGAATCCATAATATTCTTAGACATCATAAATCCGAAATATCACATACTTCGTATTTCATGCCTAACTGTATGAATCCCACTTATTGTATTACATTACAGAAAAAGCTAGATGATATTAAACATTCTGATAGAATCAAGAAACACTCAAAATTTCCCAAAACGCTCAACACTTGAGCGTAGTTTAGAAGTATCCATCACATTCCACAGTGGCAATAAACCAGCCGTAGAAGGGTCAACCAACGCCTCACTTGTGGCACCTCTAAACCACCACAAACCCTAGGGTTTAGTGCCGGTTTTGACGGTCACAAAATCGAGTTAAGGTTTTGTTCTTCTAGAGTGTTCACCGAATTACTTGCACGATATTTAAATGTTCTTTAACTAAGGAAAAATCCAACACTTGGAAATTTTCCGGCAGGGGAAAAAGTGAGTTATTGATATCCGTTCGAACTTTTTAACACTGTCTAAACAATCCGAAAACAGTTAGAATTACGACTACGAAACACTCCGAGTTGCCTTTGCATTGAGTTAATCATCACATGAAAAAGTAGCAAAAATAAACAACACCTGAAATACCAAAATCTAGAGCAAAGAACAAGGAAAAAAATTGGGACAGTTCCACTCTAGTCTGGCCGGCCTCCTCGGCCCAAAGCCCAATGTGCTCGGTCCAAATCCGAGCACAGGGTCCCCATTTTTTCCCATGTTCTTATTTTTGCTCATAGATGATTCTGTACTTGTTTGCAAAATTTTGGAGCTCATTTTAAAATCGACAGAATCCAGGTTTTAGGATTTCAAGTTTCGGAGTTTGTTTCGGTTTCGTAGTCTAACATTATCCGTATGATTTTCTAGCTAGGCTTTGATAGCACTGTTGGGTTTGCTAGCACGACAACAAGGTTTCGGGAGGCATCATCCATGCCAAGTTCAAAAAATTTCCGTTGTAGCTAACCCAAACCATGAATCGTTAACTAGAAATAGTACGGAAAATATATGCAAACACTTTGCAACTAAAAGTGAGCAACGAATACAACCTTTATAGACTGGTCCTTCACCTCAAATAGCTCCATGTAGTAGTCCCCTTCGCTGCGATCGTGATCTCCAGACTTTAGAGAGGCTCCCTTGAAGAAATGAACATGCTTGCTTTGAAGACTTCGAGGCCGAAGATGATCTACGTCAAGAAGATACTAACCCAAGATATCTCTTCACTAATCATGTAATTAGTGAAGTAAACACACTCTACTAAATGGCATGTAGTAGAGGATGATGAAATAGGAAGTGGGCTCACTTTAGATTTCATTTTCTCACACTTTTTCTCATATCTCCATTGAAGCTAGTAAGCTTTTTATGAAGAAGAAGAAGATGAAGAAAAAAATCATATGAATAATTCATTATGTGAATTATTGCAACCATGGGTGAGTTAAAACCATCATGCTTAACTCATGTAGAGAATAAACCACACACTATGGTCAAGGGTTGGGTTTGATAAATATCTTTAATTAGACAAAAGAGTTGACTTTGTCAAAATTTATCCAAAAGCTTTTGGGTCACGGGGGAAGTCGGGTGGATGGCGTTTAGCACCCCTGCAAACGTAGAATAGGAATAGTACTTATTGTCATTAGGAAGCCAGATGTGACCTTAGATTCTTGGTGAGTAGGACCCTAGTAATGACCTTAGATTGGACTAGACTGATTTAGAAGGACCTTACTAGAGGATGAATATCTTGAAGGAGATTCGTAGGTTTCAGGTAGATACACACACACGCACACACAGAAACTCGACGTGGTGTATATGTGTATGTGTATGTATATAGGACTAGGTGTAGGTATATATATACACAACATGTATATGTGATACCAGGATGTGATATGATACATGGGGATGAAACAATATAACTGGGCTTGATGCCGTGATTCTTGGCTATACAGTCTTATTATAATGTTAGCGGATCATTAGAAAATGAGATAATGAATAGGTGTACATAAATAATAATGGGTGGTGATGATATTGAGGTACACGGAACTCTAAAATACGACAACTAAACTTGATTTTGCATGAATTAACTTATTAAACTACAATTCATGATGATAATAATATAATGAAACTATAAATTAGATTTTAAATCTCATTTATTCAAGAGTTTCTAAAATCTAGTTAGCAAAAATAAAATTTTTATCACTATTTTTCAATTATCAATAGAAACTAGTAATCAAATTAAGTTTTTCAATCCTTTAACATGTTAATATTCTGATTAAAACTACAATCTAATGATAACAATCTTAATTATAATTTTATATCACCAATATTTATGTTTTATAGAAACCTAGTTAGCAAAAATGCTTAATTTAAACAAATTGGAATGGACAAATTATAATTCAACAACCATGCAAGATTTTCCATTCCAAAAAAATGTTAAACTAGTTATTATAACCCCACTTAATTAATAAAACCATAACTTGATTTTATAAACCCTAACTTAAATTTTAAACTTGCAAATAGAATTAATTAGGAAAATCTAAATATGCTAGATTAAACATTTAATAACAATTAACCATATAAATAAAATTTATACCTCCACATCATGAAATCCAAACATGAAAATATGCTTCCAAAATAATGGTTTCCATCTCCAAGATCCATGCTAAATAGGTCAAAGAATATTGGGTAAAGATTGAATATGAATTTTGAGGTTTATTTGGAATTTTTGATGAATTTTTGATGATTTTTGATGCAAAGTGAAGTGGGGAAATTTTGGGGCAGCCAAGAAGTGAGGGCCGGCCATGTGAGGAGGAGGGAGAGGAGAGTGAAAAAAGGTGAAGAAAAGTGCAGAAGGTCTTACAAAAATATCACACAATTAAGTCTTTTCATGAATTTAATAAAAATTCTTTATTTTCCTAACTCCATTTAATCTAGAATGGTCTAGATCCATGGAAAATTTTGAAAATAAATTTTCCATGAAACACACTTGATTCCAATATGTAATGGTTCACTTTTTCTAATTTGTAATTTACACCAATTTAGTGTATAAATAAAGCTTATGTTAATATTTAAAATAATTAATTTAGGAAAATATTTAATTAAACTAAAAATTTATAAGTGACTAAATAAACACCATTTACTAGTAATTACATAATTAAAATAGATATTTTTAAAATTTATGAAGAAAATTATTTATAGTTAAGTTTTACGGAAAATACAGTTTATTTTTCCGATAATAAGAAAATTCACTTAAAGAATTTTATTTATTTATTTATTTAATTATTTATTTTTAAGACGTTACAATCTTCCCCTCTTTAAGAAATTCGGTACCCGAATTTAAATTAAAACTCCCCCCAATTATTAAAACATTCGGCCAAAGCACTGAAATCGTCGGGGCTCCGAAATCATTTAAACATTACTAAAATCAACTCCGTCAAGCATAACGCAATTATCGGAGTTATGGTGAAAATAAAATATCATAACGCAATACGAAAATCAACATAATATATATCAAAACTATAACTTAGATATAGTACGTATCGTAGTAAAATCGGCTAAACATATTAATAAAGAAACACGCAAAAAGCTCTTTTGAAAATCACCGTGCGATACGCGTGTCACGGCATAAGTAGCGGACGTTTATTATTTTTAAAAAAAAATAGCTATATATATATATATCTTTTATTTAACATACACGTCCCGCCTGGTTACTAAATCAAATAGTAATGATTATAAAAACATACTGCTCAAACTAAAATCAATCCCGATCACATCATAAAAATATCATGTGCGTCCGGTGCGCACTGAAATCAAAACAAAATACAGATGCCATGAATACACACAAAAACAAAACTGAGTGCAATAGGAGTGCACCAAAAACATCTGTCAAGTGCAACGGGCGTCCACGACTCTAATATCAGGTGCATCAAATCTGCACAAAACCCCGATTTAGTGCATCTGGTGTGCACAAAATTGCATCAAGTGCGCTAAGTGTGCGCAAGAATCTTAATCAGGTGCACATGGTGCACGAAAACATACACCGAATATCAAAATCGAAATCACAGTACGAAAATGCATGAAAACTAGGTCGAAGCATATGTCAAAATCATGTGTAACCCATATGCACAAAATCAAATCAAAATCTCAAAATGTATAAAACCAAATCGAGTGTACTGGGTATGTACAAAACAACATCAATACAACCGATATACGAAACATGCATAGAATATAATGAATGTGCATATAAGAAATACCAATCGTAGAACAAAATCCTCAAAATACCAAAATCCAATCAACGGAAATATTAAATTCAAATCACCAAATCACAATCGTAAACACTATCATCAATGTACGCCTCTTTCCTCTGATGTCGGCTGCTTCGAACTCGTCTCTTCGTAGCTGTGCTGACTGCGCTGTTAGTTATATGTATGCCCTAGAGGCCATTACTATACATAGGATGTATATTGTAGTGGATGCTGGGACATATGTAGGGAGGACTTTCTTGCTCGACATGATAGTATGCTATCTGGTTGATCTTTACCTTAACATGTACGCTGATTGTCTCTCTGTTACATGTTGGTAAAGCCCTTAGGATGTGTACTTGACTACCTGGACTATGATGCGGATCATACTAGTGGAGACATGGTAGTCCATAAGTACATCCTTCAAGGTCCCTAGTCGTGGGTGTATCGAGACGGGCATCGATATACCAGAGTAGACTAGCGTATACCTTCTCGACCCATACAGATGGGCGATGTATGATCCCATATCCATTGGTGTTTGACATCAGAGATGATATACGGGTGCTCAGTAGAGACTGTGTACACTGGACGGACTCGCCGAGAACTCCCAGATGGTATTATACCTTACGTCAGATGGCAGTTCTCTGGTGACACTGGTACAGAGTAGTCTGTTGACCCGAGATCGTCATAAAGTCTTGTGTGGTTCCCACTGTGCTTTGATTTCCATCTTACCATGTCCAAGAGGGCGTGCAAAATGGTGGTTTTTGGGTACAGTCCCGAATCACATGGAGGCAATGAGCGATAGGAGGGGATTCGTCTCTCCCGGTATAGGGGGTTGATGTTGCGCTGTGTTCGATTGGCTATAACCGGAAATCCCTGGCCAGGGTTGCTGAGATTTACTGGTAAGACTTACCAGTAGTTTCTCGAACTGTTATAGGCCTCATATCGACACGACTTATCGAGCTATTGGGGTCTGACGTTTACCACCC
Source organism: Agapanthus africanus (assembly GCA_030015575.1). Lineage (NCBI taxonomy): Eukaryota > Viridiplantae > Streptophyta > Magnoliopsida > Asparagales > Amaryllidaceae > Agapanthus > Agapanthus africanus. Next base: position 274,570,029 of record CM057337.1, read on the forward strand.
CTAGGAGAGATATGCGACATATTAGACGATCAGACCGGACTGTACGGTAAGTGTTACTGGTTGGATTCACAGGAGTGTGAGCGGGCTTGCTCGTCGATCTTCTGATCGCTCAATACCCGGGTGGCCGTTACGTTTAGCAGACCGCTTGCGGCTTGTGGGTGCTTGATATGATCATCATCTGCTACCGGCGTATTGACGAGTCTTTAGAGTCCTACACAGAGGTTTCTGGCTCAAGCGAAACGAAATAGGAGCGCATATGAGATATGTGCGGGACCGAGAATAATGCGTGTATGTGATACCGTATTTCATTCTCGCGATGAATGTATCAAATGGTTATATGCGATATAACCTATTTATCGAATCGAGGGTTGATTCGATAAGCCGATACATTGGATACTAGTCGGTTATATGCGATATGACCGGATCGTTAAATCAAGTGTTGATTTGATAATTTAATGCATAATTATATATATATGATATATTACTTTGCATTAACTAGTATTGGTTCACTTTAAATGGATTTTCTCACTTTATGTGCACATTGTATATGTGATATACTTTTGTACACTAGTTTGTATCATGTTTGATGATACATGTTTGCTAGGGTTTTTGTGTAAAGATCAAACCATGGTTACATGTTAATGGTTAGGGTTTTGTTTTATTCACTTATTTATTAATCTATTGATTTTTGGAAAATGAAAGGCATGAAAAGAAAATGGTGGCTTGATTTGTATTCTAGTTGAAGCTTCATGAAGCTTTGACCTAAGTGACCATTTTTGTCTCATGCTTAACCCTAACCATTCCCACTAACCCTAGTTTAGTCTCTACACTTGAACATGGTTGGTAGATGATAAGTATTATTATTATTTTCATTTTACTTAATACTTATCATAACATTTTCTTCTTCTTCTTCTTCATCTTCAACATGAAGAAACCTTGGACCATCAATGGTGATTGATGAAAAAGAGTGAGAAATCCAATTCTAAAATCTACCCACTTCCTATTTCTTCATCCACTACCTCTTGCCAAGTAGTAGAGTGTGTTTTCTTCACAAGTTTCATGACTTGGTGAAGTTGGAGCTTGATCTAGTGATGCTTCGACGTAGATCATCTTCGGCATCGTCGTCGATGACATAGCCCGCTTTTTCTCCGTTGAAGCCGATGCTAGAGTCATGGTTCGATTTGGACAGCGGAGAGGACTTCATCATGGAGCTACGAAGGTGGAGAAACGGATCTACAAAGGTTGTATTTCCGTTCTTTTAGTTTAGTTGTAAACTAATTTCTTTTTCGCCTAAACTTCTAGCCAACGATCTAGTCTAGGGTTTCTCGGCACCCCTAAAATTTGAAATTGGCATGGTTGATGCCATGTGAGACCTCTTGAGAGTGCCTAGGAACCCTACAGTGGTATCAGAGCCTAGCTAGAGCCTTAGGCGTTGCGTAGACGAAGTTTGAAACCCGAACGAAACACGAAACCCTAATTCAAACCCCTTTCTGTACATTTTTGTAAACTGTGGAATTTTCCAGATTAAAAATATGCAGAAAAATGAGCAGGGTTTTTGATGAATTACTGTGCAAAACGGAGTCCTAACTCCGTCATAACGCCGCGGAACCGCGGCCCTACCCCACGTTTAGCGGCGGTTCCGCGGCCATATTGTTGACTGTTTGACCCCATTCTGCACAGTAATGTTTGTATTTAACTCCTGTGTTTTCTGGGTAATTTTAATGTATATTCAAGAGTTGAATTTTCTGGGGTTGTTTTGGGGATTCGATTGTTCAATCGGATTATCAAACTTTGTCTATGTGGCTTTCCGGGTATTTTTAGAATATGTTAAAAAGTTCGACCGGATATAAATACCCACTTTTTCCCCTGTCGGGAAATTTCCAAGTGTTGGATTTTTCCGTGGTTTAAAGACGTTCTAAGTAGTGCAAGTAACGCGATGGTCCCTCTAGAAGACAACAAACCTTAACTCGATTATGTGACCGTCTTGAACTGCCCTTTGAACCTTCGGGTTTGGGGCAGTACGGCGTGCCACATGTGAGGCGTTGGCTTGACCCTTCTACGGCTGGACCGTTGGTACTGAGGTACGAACTGAATGTTTTTGAACTTATTTCATGTGTTGATCTGTTTCGGGAAAACTTGGGTGTTTGAATGTTCGATCGGAAAGTTTAACATTTTCTATTTATCTGGAATGGGATACAATAATTGGAATTCACAATAAGTTATGAGATAACTGAATGAATGTTATAAACATAGCAGTTTAGTCTCACTTGATCGGTTGCCACGGAATTTTGATGTGATCAAAAGTCCGTCGCAATCACGTAGCATACGCGGATACTCGCCGGGTAAACTTAATAGACAGCCTCACTCCATAGCCCTGACCAAGTGACTGTAGGAGAACCCCGTCGCCAAAAGCATCCGTTCGGGTGCTCGCGGCAGCGGTGTTCCGCCTTGGTGCACTTCGTCGACGGTATCGGGGGTGCGGCCGCCTATTAAAGTTTGCGACGAGCATTCGATCAGGATGTCGGGAATCTTGTTGAATTGCCCGACTTGATATTGAAAAGAGTTTTCGATAATGAGACTAAAATGCGGGGTTTATAATTGTTAGGCATGCGATGTCTAAGGAATTCATTTGATTAGGCATGCGATGTCTATGCAGGTTGCGGATTCCAACTGTTGTAGTTTTACACTTTTTTTTCTGTGACCGTAAGTGTAATATGTGATATCGCCGGTTTCGTTGCTATATGTCAACGACAATTGGGATGCGCATATTTACTTACGTTGATGACATGTGATGTTATGTATTGCTGGATATGTTATATTGGATCGTCGTGTTTGAATAGCCGGGGGTTTTTATGTGAGATGAGTGTTTTTCATTTTCATTCATGTAAAAACTTGTATGTAATATTCTTTTATTGGGGCACTTCCAGGTTGCGGAAGATGTCACCCTTTGTATATTATTTACTTTTCCGCACTAGGATAGACCCAAGGAGGGGAGCACAAGTAACCGGGTTCTGGAGTCCAGTGGGAGACCAACTCGAGGAGTCGAGTCCGGGTCTCCTAACTCTAGAATTGGTAGGGTTGCTTGCCGCTCTCGTAGGGGTCTAGGGGTGTGGGTTTGGCTATTCATCACGACCGTGGAATCCGTGTTTTATACTGGCTCGTATTGAAAACACGGACATCCTAGTATATCTAATATTTCATATGATTCTTCTGCTGCGATATCTGTGATGTGATCATGTGATATGTTCTGTGATGGATACTTTATATAGTATATATGATATATTATATAGGCGTTACTTATGTTTTACACCCGCGCTAGCCCTGCCCCGCTCTGCCGTTAGTTACCTAACCTAACGGTGCACGAAGGGACATCGAGGCGAATGCGGATGGCATAAGTGTTCGTCGTATTTATCTGTGATGTTTAGGTAACTTATATGATGGGACTTCATTAATATGATTAATGAAATAAAAAGAAACCTAAGATGTTGTAGAATCGAATTTCAAAATAAAACAGGTAGCTACAGTTCTTGCCATGCACAGCGGTATATGTGATATATCCTGCACCTTATTCGATAAGGAAAGGACCGAGATCCCTTCACCGGGAATGACTCCTTTAGCAATAACTGGCAGATGCTACACACTCGGTTTGTCTTTTTGATTGCTTTTAAGAGTTTTGCTTTGCACAGTGATATATATGATATATCCAGCACCTCATTCGACGAGGAAAGGACCGACGATCCCTTCACCGGGAGTGACTCCTTTAGCAAAACTAGAAAAGCCTAAAAAACACTCCATTTCAAAATTCATTCGATCCTACAACGATATCAAGTTCATTACGCAATAGGTTTTCAGAAAAACCTGACGTAGCCCTCCGTCATTTCAGATAAGTAGTAGTTAGTATTCGTGCTGCGTTTGTTGGCCTTTGTCAAGGCACAGTGTGCGGTAGCTAACTGGTGCTTATCTGCTTATGCATATGATGCAGATTGGATTAGGGTAGTCGTGCGACCTTGTTGGCCTTTGTCAAGGGCCGTGCGGGTGGGTTTAATTCAATCAGGAAATGACGGGTTGAACTTGACTAGCATCCTATGGTTTGTTGGCCTTTGTCAAGGTCATAGGAGGTTAGGGGCAAAATATTATCGGGAATTTCAAGTGTTGAAATTTGCAATGAGATTGCATACCTTCTAAGAGATAGTTGGATCCCGATACCCGCTGCGAGTAATTGTTACTCCTGGGAGAGTTTTACACATTAAAATTATCCGATCAAGTAGGTGTCTAGAAAGGTGTTAATGAGGTTACGCCTCTGGGAAAACGAGGATTACATTAATTAGGTTCGTGCGAAAGCACGGGGGACCTCCCTCAAAGTACCGACACTGTCCTGGCTGAGAGATTGGCGAACTTGTAGTTTGTAATTAATCCCGGCTAGTCTTTCCTTTTAGAGTTTGAAGGAAGATTTGATAAAAAGCAGTGGGAGCCATCCTGATTAGATAAAATAATAACCAATCTATTCTTGCAAGAGCGCACGTTGAGTGTTTTCTTCTCTCTCTCTCCTGGTAGCGACCATATCATGCCTTAATCAAGATAATAATACGGATGTATTGACCGAACCCGCTTGTTATACTAAGCTGGGGAACGTTGGTCCCGCTCCAACTTATAATTGTTATAAGGCAGAGCAGGAAATTGGGGATTACCATAATTCCCGTGCCGCCCAAACGAAGAGAGTGCATGCTGATGCATCATCTTCGGGTGTGTTCATTACAAAGAACTGTTTCTCTGTATCCTCTACATCCTGGGTATGTGATACCAGATCAGGATCCCAGATATGTAATCTGTTACATAGGGCTATAGAAAGGTACAGGACTGAGAACGGGTGATAAGTTTCATGAGGCAGAAAATGGGGCAAGAGTTGCAGCGAAGTCTGTTGGTCACTGTCACCCTGTATTACCAATACATTGATTCTGAACGAATGTTATTAGATACCGAACCTGATATACAAAATCATATCAGTCTCTTTATCAGTAAAGAAATGATAAAATTTTGTATTGTTGGATAATGTTTTGAACATTTCCTATATCAAAAGTTGATCGGTTCAGGCACGTTATCTAAAAGCATTGATGTTCTAAATCAAACTACAGTTCTTAGTATACGGAACACACACAAGAGGAAGAGTTCAGAAATGAACGGATCCTTCTTGAGGTATTGTAGACTAGGTCATATCAATGCGACCCGACTAGCTAAGTTGCACAAAGATGCATATTTAAATCTGTTTGAATTTACATCTTGTGAAACTTGTCGGTCATGTCACAGAGATAAGATGACCATAGCTCTGTTTACTCGAAGCAGAGAAAGAGTTAGTGAACTCTTGGGATGATACATGTTGATGTATGTAGGTCCCCTGTCTACACATACCAAGACTGGTTCTTTGTACTTCATTACATTCTCTGATGATCTCTCAAGATTCAGACATATGTTCCTGTTGAAACACAAGTCCGAACCTTTTGAGATATTCACAGAATATAAGCTAGAAGTAGAGAACCAAAATACGGGTATAAGTATTATGTCCTATGATGAGATCAGGGAGGAGAATACTTGTGCATGGAATTCCTAGACTTTTCTAAAGGAGAATGAGATTCTCTCTCAGCATTACTCCTCCGTATACACCATAGCACGATGGTATATCGGGGCGGAGCAATCTCACCCTATATGATAAGGTGTGCTCTATGGTGAGTACTACTGAGTTACCTATTTCCTTTATGGAAGTTATGCACTTGAGAAGCTGCATACCTATTGAATAAGGTTCAAATCAAATCAGTTGCCTAACGCTTCATATGTGATATGGAAAGATAAGAGCCCATATCTTAAGTTGGTTAAGATTTGGGGTTGTCCGGGCTATGTCTAAAAGCATAATCCGGACAAGCTCGAGGCAAGGTCTGTTATGTACAACTGGAAAGGTTCCAACTATACAAACAACAACAGATGATTTGGTAGAACCAAAGGATTCAGAAGTTACCAACGAACCTCAGCCTCTCCGCCGATCTAGTAGGGTTCCTCACCCACCTGAGAGATACTTCGGTTACTCTATGACAGTGGGAGCGAGGATTGCATCATGAGATGATGACCCAACTAGTTTCGAGCTGGCCATCAGGAGTGGGACTCTGTAAGAATGGCTGGATGCTTAGTGATCTGAGATGGAATCCATGTACACCAACAAAGTATGGACTTTGGTTGCTATATCTGAAGGGTTAAATCCCCATCAGGAGCAAGTATATCTTGAGAAGATTACTTGGTGCAGATGGAAAAGTTGAGACTTTCAAATCTAGACTTGTTAAAGCTTTTCGTCATCGACCAGGCGTGGATTATGATGAAACCTTTTCAAGTGGCTATGCTTAAGTCCATCCAGATCCTACTTGCCACGGCTACATACCATGACTACGATATCTGGTGGTTGGGTGTCATGACGGCTTTTCTAAATGATGTTTTAGAAGAGAGCGTCTATAAGTACACAGCCAGATGGCCTCGTAGACAGTGGGAGCAGCGGAAACGTGTGCAAGATGTTTTATGTGATAAAACAGACATCACGGAGTTGGATCATCTGTTTTGATGTGTTAGTCAAAGAGTTTGACATCATCAAAATGGTAGATGAACCTTGTATAAACAAAAAGGCAGTAGGGAGTATGGTGGCGATTCTCGTAGAGTACGTGGATGACATACTCTTGATAGGGAAAGAGTTTCCTATGCTACGCTCGATCAATCTCCGGTTATCACAATGATTCTCCACAAAGGATCAAAGTGATACCTCCTAAATCCTGGATTTTGGATCTATGAGATAGATCTAATTGGATGTTAGGATACTCACTAATTGTAGTGAGAGGTATCAGTTGATCCTGGGGAAAATCACTGGAAATGTTCCAGGGTGATAAAGACGACTGAATGTCAGTCACAGGCATTGTCTTTACCCTCAGTAAAGGGACGGTGTGTTGGAAGAGTTCCAAGCTAAATACCGTGGCTTACTAGACGACAAAGGTAGGATACATCGCTACTCAAGATGCTACCAAAGAGGCTGTTTGGGTGTATAGTGGTTCATGAGATGAACTAGGTTCGTACCATTGTGTGACAATGGAAGTGTGGCTTTGGCCTGGGAACCCCGGTCCCATCAGTGATCCAGACATATTCTAAGGCAATGTCACCTGATCGTGGAGATGGTTGATCTCTAAGGGATCGAGGTTAGGAGAGTAGACTCAGAGGACAACACGGCGGATCCACTCGTGAAGGCCTATTCCCAGAGAGAGACTTTTACGGGATGGTTGAGTATGAGATACTGCAACCACTGCTACAGATGGCCCTAGTGCAAGTGGGAGATTGTTAGTTATATGTATGCCCCAGAGGCCATTACTATACATAGGATGTATATTGTAGTGGATGCTGGGACATATGTAGGGAGGACTTTCTTGCTCGACATGATAGTATGCTATCTGGTTGATCTTTACCTTAACATGTACACTGATTGTCTCTCTGTTACATGTTGGTAAAGCCCTTAGGATGTGTACTTGACTACCTGGACTATGATGCGGATCATACTAGTGGGGACATGGTAGTCCATAAGTACATCCTTCAAGGTCCCTAGTCGTGGGTGTATCGAGACGGGGCATCGATATACCAGAGTAGACTAGCGTATACCTTCTCGACCCATACAGATGGGCGATGGATGATCCCATATCCATTGGTGTTTGACATCAGAGATGATATACGGGTGCTCAGTAGAGACTGGGTACACTGGACGGACTCGCCGAGAACTCCCAAATGGTATTATACCTTACGTCAGATGGCAGTTCTCTGGTGACACTGGTACAGAGTAGTCTGTTGACCCGAGATCGTCATAGAGTCTTGTGTGGTTCCCACTGTGCTTTGATTTCCATCTTACCACGTCCAAGAGGGCGTGAAAAACGGAGGTTTTTGGGTACAGTCCCGAATCACATGGAGGCAATGAGCGATAGGAGGGGATTCGTCTCTCCCGGTATAGGGGGTTGATGTTGCGCTGTGTTCGATTGGCTATAACCGGAAATCCCTGGCCAGGGTTGCTGAGATTTACTGGTAAGAGTTACCAGTAGTTTCTCGAACTGTTATAGGCCTCATATCGACACGACTTATCGAGCTATTGGGGTCTGACGTTTACCACCCCTAGGCGAGATATGCGACATATCAGACGATCAGACCGGACTGTACGGTAAGTGTTACTGGCTGGATTCACAGGAGTGTGAGCGGGCTTGCTCGTCGATCTTCTGATCGCTCAATACCCGGGTGGCCGTTACGTTTAGCAGACCGCTTGCGGCTTGTGGGTGCTTGATATGATCATCATCTGCTACCGGCGTATTGACGAGTCTTTAGAGTCCTACACAGAGGTTTCCTGGCTCAAGCGAAACGAAATAGGAGCGCATATGAGATATGTGCGGGACCGAGAATAATGCATGTATGTGATACCGTATTTCATTCTCACGATGAATGTATCGAATGGTTATATGCGATATAACCTAGTTATCGAATCGAGAGTTGATTCGATAAGCCGATACATTAGATACTAGTCGGTTATATGCGATATGACCGGATCGTTAAATCAAGTGTTGATTTGATGATTTAATGCATAATTATATATATATGATATATTACTTTGCATTAACTAGTATTGGTTCACTTTAAATGGATTTTCTCACTTTATGTGCACATTGTATATGTGATATACTTTTGTACACTAGTTTGTATCATGTTTGATGATACATGTTTGCTAGGGTTTTTGTGTAAAGATCAAACCATGGTTACATGTTAATGGTTAGGGTTTTGTTTTATTCACTTATTTATTAATCTATTGATTTTTGGAAAATGAAAGGCATGAAAAGAAAATGGTGGCTTGATTTGTATTCTAGTTGAAGCTTCATGAAGTTTTGACCTAAGTGACCATTTTTGTCTCATGCTTAACCCTAACCATTCCCACTAACCCTAGTTTAGTCTCTACACTTGACCATGGTTGGTAGATGATAAGTATTATTATTATTTTCATTTTACTTAATACTTATCATAACATTTTCTTCTTCTTCTTCATCTTCAACATGAAGAAACCTTGGACCATCAATGGTGATTGATGAAAAAGAGTGAGAAATCCAATTCTAAAGTCTACCCACTTCCTATTTCTTCATCCTCTACCTCTTGCCAAGTAGTAGAGTGTGTTTTCTTCACAAGTTTCATGACTTGGTGAAGTTGGAGCTTGATCTAGTGATGCCTCGACGTAGACCATCTTCGGTATCGTCGTCGATGACCTAGCCCGCTTTTTCTCCGTTGAAGCCGATGCTAGAGTCATGGTTCGATTTGGACAGCGGAGAGGACTTCATCATGGAGCTATGGAGGTGGAGAAACGGATCTACAAAGGTTGTATTTCCGTTCTTTTAGTTTAGTTGTAAACTAGTTTCTTTTTCGCCTAAACTTCTAGCCAACGATCTAGTCTAGGGTTTCTCGGCACCCCTAAAATTTGAAATTGGCATGGTTGATGCCATGTGAGACCTCTTGAGAGTGCCTAGGAACCCTACATGCGCTACCAACGGCAATACTCATATCTAGAGTCTCCCACGTAATCTATCCCTTCACCTGATATCCGGACTATATTAAACTTTTCGATCGATTCATCAAAATCCCATAATACCCCGAGAGCTCAACACTCAAGTACAGTTTAAAAATTCCAGTACATACCCCAGCATCTGCAAACCAGCCGTAGAAGGGCAAACCCAAGCCTCACTAATGGCACCGTGGAACTGCCGTAAACCCTAAGGTTCAAGGGCGTTCTCGTGGTCATTATGTCGAGTTAGGGTTTCATTCTTCTAGAGGGTCTATAAAAATACCTTCATGTTTTTCCGAATACCTTAAACTTAGGAATATGGGTTTCTGACAATCGTTCGAATCCTTTAACTTCGTCTGGACGGCATGTGAATACCCATCTTCCGCACGCTAAACAATGCTTCATTCCTCAAGAATAAATGATACCCTACTGGTCATCACATACTATCCGCAGCTCCCTCTGCCCGTGCGACCGTGGTAACAGAAACCACCCTCCGACATCGACGAAGTTAGATCAAAGGAACGAATGAAATACGGTGCAAAAAAATGTACATCCTAAGGCTCCTTAAGCAGTGTAGCGTATCGTAAGTATGCCGCGGATCATACCCACGGTACGTCACTCTACCTAAGTCACCTACTCCATTAACCAAGGGTCACCCTAGACTTATACAAAGTTAAACCTAGCGCTCTGATACCAACTTTGTCACGACCCGAAAGTACGGAACGTGACCGGCACTTAGATTACGAAGCGTCTAGAGGCGCAACGTAACCTATGTAAGCCGAAGCCCAGAAATCTAAACCATAAAAAGAAGAAGAAGTAAAAGAAAACATGTAGAAAACAAGTTTAAAAGCAACATCCAATTTTCTCAAAAATTTCGGCAGAGTCTCCTTTGTAAAAACTGGCCCCAAACGGGTACAAACAAGAATAATATATATACAAATAATAAAAGGAATCCCCAAACAGGAGCTAGCTCTACGCCAATAGGCGGAAACAACCACACCAATGCACAATAGTATACAACGCCAAAGGGCGAGGCTCAAAACTTAAAAGAAAACAAATCCACCAGATACCATAATAATACAAGCGCGACTCTAAGGTCGAAATAAATAACTGGTCCAGTAAACTTATCAAGTAATACAACTTTGGTTGATGGAGCTTACTAGATACAAATGAAATAATAAAAGTACAACGGCGGTCCAGATACAAGTGAACCAACCTACGTGCAAATCATCCTGAATGAAATGATGTGCCAGCAAGCTGCCAAGGAAACCTGTACATCGAACCTGTAATAAAATTTGGCACAACGGGGGTGAGTTGTCAACTCGTGAGTAGAAGATATTTGCGAAAAGAAATCGAATGCACGACGTTGTCCTAGGTCATAATAATATACCAATATATTACTAGTCATCTAGTAATGGCAGGGTAATAAACTACGTGTAGTGTAAAAGCTCTGTGCTCGTGTCAGTGCCTCAAATAGTAATATGTCCTGTGAATGAGTATGCATGCACCATGAATGCAAAACAATCAATCCTGAAATTTGGATATTTCTGTATAAGAAATCATTAAATTTTATCCTGGTAAAATTTGTATAGAAATCTGAAATATCATCGATGAAATCCATAGAAATCCGTGTCAAGTATCGACACAAAACCTGTAAATCTCAAGTCTCAATATCTCGGGCTCCGTCATTCCGGATCGGCCCATATCATCAAATCTCACGACAACGGTCAGTATCCTCCGGATATCCACCGCGCCAGACATCACCGGTAGGTAGTCCTCCCCTGCCAGGCTCATCGTCTACAACTCAATCTTCTTGCCCCGGGGTACCATACCGGGCCCACCATATACCCGAAACGGTTCATCCACTCCTCGAATCGGGTCTCGAAATCCAACAGAAAACATGAAATCTCATGGTAGACGACACATACATCACGAGAAAACCGCAACTTATATTTTAAAAAGAGAGGAGGAGAGAGAGAAGTTTTTATATATATATTATTGCGGTTTTCCTCAAAATCCAGAAATCTCATAGAAATCCAAAATCCCAAAATCATGAGTAAGTAAATGATAAATGTCGGCATAAGCCCCACAATACTGCATGATAACATGGAAATGTGAATGCATGAAATGTCTAAATAGTAAATGCCATGTCTAGATTAACACCAGAGAGTAATCACAATATTATATCGATCTAGCTGTTAGCTGATTCTATCAATAAAAGATAATATGTTCTAAAGTGTACGTGACATAGCAATTACCGATGATAATGTGTGTGAGCCGGCAAATAAGTGTGCGTGGAATATGCGCATCATCGGTAATGGTGCCGGTATCCTAAAAGGCAGAGTTTTATACTGATTATAGAAACATATGTATGAACATGCACCATGATGATTATGGTCTGAATGTAAAGACGGATGTGTATTAACCACTCATTTGATATACAAGTATAACTACAACTATATTGTTAGTTATATGTATGCCCTGGAGGCCATTACTATACATAGGATGTATATTGTAGTGGATGCTGGGACATATATAGGGAGGACTTTCTTGCTCGACATGATAGTATTCTATCTGGTTAATCTTTACCTTAACGTGTACACTGATTGTCTCCCTGTTACATGTTGGTAAAGCCCTTAGGATCTGTACTTGACTACCTGGACTATGATGCGGATCATACTAGTGGGGACATGGTAGTCCATAAGTACATCCTTCAAAGTCGCTAGTCGTGGGTGTATCGAGACGGGGCATCGATATACCAGAGTAGACTAGCGTGTACCTTCTCGACCCATACAGATGGGCGATGGATGATCCCATATCCATTGGTGTTTGACATCAGAGATGATATACGGATGCTCAGTGGAGACTGGGTACACTGGACGGACTCGCCGAGAACTCCCAGATGGTATTATACCTCACGTCAGATGGCAGTTCTCTGGTGACACTGGTACAGAGTAGTCTGTTGACCCGAGATCGTCATAGAGTCTTGTGTGGTTCCCACTGTGCTTTGATTTCCATCTTACCACGTCCAAGAAGGCGTGCAAAACGGTGGTTTTTGGGTACAGTCCCGAGTCACATGGAGGCAATGAGCGATAGGAGGGGATTCGTCTCTCCCGGTATAGGGAGTTGATGTTGCGCTGTGTTTGATTGGCTATAACAGGAAATCCCTGGCCAGGGTTGCTGAGATTTACTGGTAAGTGTTACCAGTAGTTTCTCGAATTGTTATAGACCTCATATCGACACGACTTATCGAGCTATTGGGGTCTGACGTTTACCACCCCTAGACGAGATATGCGACATATCAGACGATCAGACCGGACTGTACGGTAGTGTTACTGGTTGGATTCACTGGAGTGTGAGCGGGCTTGCTCGTCGATCTTCTGATCGCTCAATACCCGGGTGGCCGTTACGTTTAGCAGACCGCTTGCGGCTTGTGGGTGTTTGATATGATCATCACCTGCTGCCGGCGTATTGACGAGTCTTTAGAGTCCTACACAGAGGTTTCCTGGCTCAAGCGAAACGAAATAGGAGCGCATATGAGATATGTGCGGGACCGAGAATAATGCGTGTATGTGATACCGTATTCTATTCTCACGATGAATGTATCGAATGGTTATATGCGATATAACCTAGTTATCGAATCGAGGGTTGATTCGATAAGCCGATACATTGGATACTAGTCGGTTATATGCGATATGACCGGATCGTTAAATCAAGTGTTGATTTAATGATTTAATGCATAATTATATATTTGATATATTACTTTGCGTTAACTAGTATCGGTTTACTTTAGATGGATTTTCTCACTCGCCTGTGCACATTGTATATGTGATATATTTTTTGTGCACTTGATTGTATCATGTTTGATGATACATGCTCACTAGGGTTTGTGTGAAGATTAAACCATGGTTGTATATTAGTTAGGGTTATGGTTTTCTTATTTATTTATTTATTTATTCTTATTGGAAAATATTATGCATAAAGAGGAAATGGTGGCTTTCTTTGTTTGTACATTGAAGTTTCATGAAGCTTTGACCAAAGTGACCATTTTGTCTCATACTTAACCCTAACCACTCCATTAACCCTAGTTTAATCTCTACACTTCACCATGGTTAGATTATGATAAGCATTCCTTTTATTTTCTATTTTGAAAATAACTTATCATAACAATATTCATCTTCTTCATCTTCTTCTTCCATGAAGAAGTTTACTTCATCAATGGTGATTGATGAAAATGAGTGAGAAATCCAATTCTAAAGTCTACCCACTTCCTATTTCTTCATCCTCTACCTCTTGCTAAGTAGTATAGGGTGTTTCCTTCACAAGTTTTCATGGCTTGGTGAAGGTGGAGCTTGATCTAGCGATGCCTCGACGTAGATCATCTTCGGCATGGACATCGACGACCTAGCTCGCCATTTCTCCGACGAAGCCGACGCTAGAGCCCGGGAATTCATTTGGACAGCGAGGGGACTTCGTTGCGGAGCTATGGAGGTGGAGCACCGGATCTACAAAGGTTGTATTTCCGTTTAAACTTTAGTTAAGTTGTTAACTAGTTTGCTTTGTCGCCTAGAAATCTAGCCAACGATCCGTAGTTTAGGGTTTCTCGGCACCGTTAAATTTGAAATTGGCATGGTTGATGCCTTGTGAGACCTCATTAGGGTGCCTAGGAACACTACAGTGGTATCAGAGCCTAGCTAGAGCCTTAGGCGAAGTCTAGACGGAGTTTGAAAGCCGGACGAACCGAAAACCTAACCCCAAAATAGCTCTCTGGACTTTTTCTAAAAAATGGGATTTTTGTCAATTAAAAATATGCAGAAAATCAAGCAGGGTGTTATTTGAATTACTGTGAAATACGAGGGCCTAAGTCGACTTTTCCACCGCGGAACCGCGGCACGTGCTATGCATTCTGCGGCGATTCCGCGGCCTTACTGTTCCCTTGTATGATGATTTCTGCACAGTAACTCATATAATTTAATGCTATATTTTCTGGGATATTTTTGTTGTGACTCTACAGAAGAGTATTCTGGGGTACTATTGGGATTCGAATGTTCGATCGGATTATCAAATTTTGTATGTGTGGCTTTCCGGATAAATTTTAGAATATGTTAAAAAGTTCGACCGGATATAAATACCCAATTTTTCCCCTGTCGGGAAATTTCCAAGTGTTGGATTTTTCCGTAGTTTAACGACGTTCTAAGTAGTGCAAGTAACGCGATGGACCCTCTAGAAGACAACAAACCTTAACTCGATTATGTGACCGTCTTGAACTGTCCTTTGAACCTTCGGGTTTGGGGCAGTAAGGCGTGCCACATGTGAGGCGTTGGCTTGACCCTTTTACGGCTGGACCGTTGGTACTGAGGCACGAACTGAATGTTGTTAGACTTATTTCATGTGTTGGATTGTATCGGGAAAACTTGGGTGTTCGATTGTTCGATCGGAAAGTTTAACATTTTCTGTTTATCTGAAATGTGATACAATAATTGGAATTCACAAGAAGTTATGTGATAACTGAATGAATGTTATAAACATAGCAGTTTAGTCTCACTTGATCGGTTGCCACGGAATTTTGATGTGATCAAAAGTCCGTCGCAATCACGTAGCGTACGCGGATATTCGCCGGGTAAACTTAATAGACAGCCTCACTCCATAGCCCCGACCAAGTGACTGTAGGAGAACCCCGTCGCCGAAAGCATCCGTTCGGGTGCTCACGGCAGCGGTGTTCTGCCTTGGTGCACTTTGTCGACGGCGTCGGGGGTGCGGCCGCCTACTAAAGTTTGCGACGAGCATTCGATCAGAATGTTGGGAATCCTGTTGAATTGCCCGACTTGATATTGAAAAGAGTTTTCGATAATGAGACTAAAATGCGGGGTTTATAATTGTTAGGCATGCGATGTCTAAAGAATTCATTTGGTCAGGCATGCGATGTCTGAGGAGGTTGCGGATTCCAACTGTTGTAGTTTTACACTTTCTTTTCTGTGACCGTAAGTGTAATATGTGATATCGCCGATTTCGTTGCTATATGTCAACCACAATTGGGATGGACATATTTACTTACGTTGATGACATGTGATGTTATGTGTTGCTGGATATGTTATATTGGATCGTCGTGTTTGAATAGCCGGGGGTTTTTATGTGAGATGGGTGTTTTTCATTTTCATTCATGTAAAAACTTGTATGTAATATTCTTTTATTGGGGCACTTCCAGGTTGCGGAAGATGTCACCCTTTGTATATTGTTTACTTTTCCGCACTAGGATAGACCCAAGGAGGAGGGCACAAGTAACCGGGTTCTGGAGTCCAGTGGGAGACCAACTCGAGGAGTCGAGTCCGGGTCTCTTAACTCTAGAATTGGTAGGGTTGCTTGCCGCTCTCGTAGGGGTCTAGGGGTGTGGGTTTGGCTATTCATCGCGACCGTGGAATCCATGTTTTATACTGGCTCGTATTGAAAACACGGACGTCCTAGTATATCCAATATTTCATATGTTTCTTCTGCTGCGATATCTGTGATGTGATCATGTGATGTTCTGTGATAGATACAGTATATAGTATATATGATATATTATATAGGCGTTACTTTTGTTTTACACCCGCGCTAGCCCTGCCCCGCTCTGCCGTTAGTTTCCTAACCTAACGGTGCACGAGGGGACATCGAGGCGAATACGGATGGCATAAGTGTACGTCGTATTTATCTGTGATGTTTAGGTACATAATTGATGGGACTTCATTAATGAGATTAATGAAATAAAAGAAACCTAATGATGTTGTAGAATCGAATTTCAAAATAAAACAGGTAGCTACAGTTCTTGCTTTGCACAGCGGCATATATGATATATCCTGCACCTTATTCGATAAGGAAAGGACCGAGATCCCTTCACCGGGAGTGACTCCTTTAGCAATAACTGGCAGATGCTACACACTCGGTTTGTCTTTTGATTGCTTTTAAGAGTTTTTTCTTTGCACAGTGATATATATGATATATCCCGCACCTCATTCGATGAGGAAAGGACCGACGATCCCTTCACCGGGAGTGACTCCTTTAGCAAAACTAGAAAAGCCTCAAAAACACTCCATTTCAAAATTCATTCGATCCTACAACGATATCAAGTTCATTACGCAATAGGTTTTCAGAAAAACCTGTCGTAGCCCTTTGTCATTTCAGATAAGTGGTAGTTAGTATTCGTGCTACGTTTGTTGACTATGTTAAGGCGTAGTGTGCGGTAGCTAATTTGTGCTTATCTGCATAAGCATATGATGTGATTGGATTAGGGTAGTCGTGCAGCCTTGTTGACCTCCGTCAAGGGTCGTGCGGGTGGGTTTAATTCGATCAAGAAATGACGGGTTGAACTTGACTAGTAGCCTATGGTTTGTTGACCTCCGTCAAGGTCATAGGACGCTAGGGGCAAAATATTATCGGGAATTTCAAGTGTTGAAATTTGCAACGAGATTGCATACCTTCTATGAGATAGTTGGATCCCGATACCCGCTGTGAGTAAGAGTTACTCCTGGGAGAGTTTTATACATTACAATTAGCCGATCAAGTAGGTGTCTAGAAAGGTGTCAACGAGGTTACGCCTCTGGGAAAACGAGGTTTACATTAATTAGGTTCGTGCGAAAGTACGGGGGACCTCCCTCAAAGTACCGACACTGGCCTGGCTGAAAGATTGGCGAACTTGTAGTGTGTAATTAATCCCGGCTAGTCTTTCCTTTTAGGGTTTGAAGGAAGATTTGATAAAAAGCAGTGGGAGCCATCCTGATTAGATAAAAAAAAATAGCCAATCTATTCTTGCAAGAGCACACGCTGAGTGTTTTCTTCTCTCTCTCTCCAGGTAGCGACCATATCACGCCTTAATCAAGATAATAATACGGAATATTGACCGAACCCGCTTGTTATACTGAGCTGGGGAACGTTGGTCCCGCTCCAACTTATAATTGTTATAAGACAGAGCAGGAAATTGGGGATTACCAGAATTCCCGTGCCGCCCAAACGAAGAAAGTGCATATGATGCATCTTCTTCGGGTGTGTTCGTTACATAGAACTGTTTCTCTGTATCCTCTACGTCCTGGGTATGTGATACCAGAACAGGATCCCAGATATGTAATCTGTTACATAGGGCTACAGAAAGGTAGAAAACTGAGAACGGGTGATAAGTTTCATGAGGCAGAAAATGGGGCAAGTGTTGCAGCCAAGTCTGTTGGTCACTGTCACCCTGTATTACAAATACATTGATTCTGAACGAATGCTATTAGATACCGAACCTGATATACAAAATCATATCAGTCTCTTTATTAGTAAAGAAATGATAAAATTTTGTATTGTTGGATAATGTTTTGAACATTTTCTATATCAAAAGTTGATCGGTTCAGGCACGTTATCTAAAAGCATTGATGTTCTAAATCAAACTACAGTTCTTTAGTATGCGGAACACACACAAGAGGAAGAGTTCAGAAATGAACGAATCCTTCTTGAGGCATTGTAGACTAGGTCATATCAATGCGACCCGACTAGCTAAGTTCCACATAGATGCATATTTAAAACAGTTTGAATTTACATCTTATGAAACTTGCCAGTCATGTCATAAAGATATCATGACCATAGCCCTGTTTATTGGAAACAGAGAAAGAGTTAGTGAACTCTTGGGATGATACATGTTGATGTATGTAGGTCCCCTGTCTACACATGCCAGGAATGGTTCTTTATACTTCATTACGTTCTCTGATGATCTCTTTAGATTCAGACATATGTTCTTGTTGAAACACAAGTCCGAACCTTTTGAGATATTCACAGAATATAAGTTAGAAGTAGAGAACCAAAATACGGGTATAAGTATTATGTCCTTTGATGAGATCAAGGAGGAGAATACTTGTGCATGGAATTCCTGGACTTTTCTAAAGGAGAATGAGATTCTCTCTCAGCATTACTCCTCCGAATACACCATAGCACGATGGTATATCGGGGCGGAGCGATAGCACCCTATGTGATATGGTGTGCTCTATGATGAGTACTACTGAGTTTCCTATTTCCTTTTGGGAGTTATGCACTTGAGAAGCTGCATACCTATTGAATAGTGTTCAAATCAAATTAGTTGCCTACCACTTCATATTTGATATGATAAGGGAAGAGCCCATATCTTAAGTTGGTTAAGATTTGGGGTTGTCTGGCCTATGTCTAAAAGCAAAATCCGGACAAGCTCGAGGCAAGGTCTGTTATGTAGAACTGGAAAGGTTCCAGCTATGCAAACTGCAGCTGATGATTTGAAAGAACCAAAGGATTCAATAGATTCCAACGAACCTCAGCCTCTCCGCCGATCTAGTAGGGTTCCTCACCCACCTGAGAGATATTTCGGTTTCTCCATGACAGTAGGAGCGAGGTTGCATCATGAGATGATGACCCAACTAGTTTCGAGCTGGCCATCAGGAATAAGACTCTGTAAGAATGGCTGGATGCTTAGTGATCTGAGATGGAATCCTTATACACCAACAAAGTATGGACTTTAGTTGCTTTATCTGAAGGGTTAAATTCCCATCAGGAGCAAGTATATCTTGAGAAGATTACTTGGTGTATATGGAAAAGTTGAGACTTTCAAAGCTAGACTTGTTAAAGCTTTTCGTCATCGACCAGGCATGGATTATGATGAAACCTTTTCAAGTGGCTATGCTTAAGTCTATCCAGATCCTACTTGCCACGGCTACATACCATGACTACGATATCTGGCGGTTGGGTGTCATGACTGCTTTTCTAAATGATATTTTAGAAGAGCGCGTCTATAAGTACACAGCCAGTGGGCCTCGTAGACAGTGGGAGCAGCGGAAACGTGTGCAAGATGCTTTATAGGATAAAGCAGGCATCACGGAGTTGGAACATCTGTTTTGATGGATTAGTCAAAGAAGTTGACATCATCAAAATGGTAGATGAACCTTGTATAAACAAAAAGGTAGTAGGGAGTATGGTGACGATCCTCGTAGAGTACGTGGATGACATACTCTTGATAGGGAAGGAGTTTCCTATGCTATGCTCAATCAATCTCCGCTTATCACAATGATTCTCCATATAGGATCAAAGTGATACCTCCTAAATCCTGGGTTTTTGGATCTATGAGATAGATCTAAATGGATATTAGGATTCTCACTAGTTGTAGTGAGATGGTATCAATCGATCCTGGGAAGAATCACTGGAAGGGTTCCAGGGTGATAATGACGACTGAATGTCAGTCGCAGGCATTGTCTTTTCCCTCAGTAAAGGGACGGTATGTTGGAAGAGTTCCAAGCTAGATACCGTGGCATACAAGACGATAAAGGCAGGATACATCGCTACTTAAGATGCTACCAAAGAGGCAGTCTGGGTGTATATTAGTTCATAAGATGAACTTTGTTCCTCCCATTGTGTGACAATGGAGTTGTGGCTTATGCCAAGGAACGCCGGTCCCATCAGTGATCCAGACATATTCTAAGGCAGTATCACTTGATCATGGAGATGGTTGATCTCAAGGGAGATCGAGGTTAGAAGAGTAGACTCAGAGGACAACACAGTGGATCCACTCACAAAGGCCTGTTCCCAGAGAGAGACTTTTATGGGATGGTTGAGTATGAGATACTACAACCACTGTTATCAGATGGCCCTAGTGCAAGTGGGAGATTGTTGGTTATATGTATGCCCTAGAGGCCATTACTATACATAGGATGTATATTGTAGTGGATGCTGGGACATATATAGGGAGGACTTTCTTGCTCGATATGATAGTATGCTATCTGGTTAATCTTTACCTTAACGTGTACACTGATTGTCTCCCTGTTACATGTTGGTAAAGCCCTTAAGATCTGTACTTGACTACCTGGACTATGATGCAGATCATACTAGTGGGGACATGGTAGTCCATAAGTACATCCTTCAAAGTCCCTAGTCGTGGGTGTATCGAGACGGGGCATCGATATACCAGAGTAGACTAGCGTGTACCTTCTCGACCCATACAGATGGGCGATGGATGATCCCATATCCATTGGTGTTTGACATCAGAGATGATATACGGGTGCTCAGTAGAGACTGGGTACACTGGACGGACTCGCCGAGAACTCCCAGATGGTATTATATCTCACGTCAGATGGCAGTTCTCTGGTGACACTGGTACAAAGTAGTCTGTTGGCCCGAGATCGTCATAGAGTCTTGTGTGGTTCCCACTGTGCTTTGATTTCCATATTACCACGTCCAAGAGGGCGTGCAAAACGGTGGTTTTTGGGTACAGTCCCGAGTCACATAGAGGCAATGAGCGATAGGAGGGGATTCGTCTCTCCCGGTATAGGGAGTTGATGTTGCGCTGTGTTTGATTGGCTATAACAGGAAATCCCTGGCCAGGGTTGCTGAGATTTACTGGTAAGTGTTACCAGTAGTTTCTCGAATTGTTATAGACCTCATATCGACACGACTTATCGAGCTATTGGGGTCTGATGTTTACCACCCCTAGGCGAGATATGCGACATATCAGACGATCAGACCGGACTGTACGGTAGTGTTACTGGTTGGATTCACTGGAGTGTGAGCGGGCTTGCTCGTCGATCTTCTGATCGCTCAATACCCGGGTGGCCGTTACGTTTAGCAGACCGCTTGCGCCTTGTGGGTGTTTGATATGATCATCACCTGCTGCCGGCGTATTGACGAGTCTTTAGAGTCCTACACAGAGGTTTCCTGGATCAAGAGAAACGAAATAGGAGCGCATATGAGATATGTGCGGGACCGAGAATAATGCGTGTATGTGATACCGTATTCTATTCTCGCGATGAATGTATCGAATGGTTATATGCGATATAGCCTAGTTATCGAATCGAGGGTTGATTCGATAAGCCGATACATTGGATACTAGTCGGTTATATGCGATATGACCGGATCGTTAAATCAAGTGTTGATTTAATGATTTAATACATAATTATATATTTGATATATTACTTTGCGTTAACTAGTATCGGTTTACTTAAGATGGATTTTCTCACTCGCCTGTGCACATTGTATATGTGATATATTTTTTGTGCACTTGATCGTATCATGTTTGATGATACATGCTCACTAGGGTTTGTGTGAAGATTAAACCATGGTTGTATATTAGTTAGGGTTATGGTTTTCTTATTTATTTATTTATTTATTTATTTATTCTTATTGGAAAATATTATGCATAAAGAGGAAATGGTGGCTTTCTTTGTTTGTACATTGAAGCTTCATGAAGCTTTGACCAAAGTGACCATTTTGTCTCATGCTTAACCCTAACCACTCCATTAACCCTAGTTTAATCTCTACACTTCACCATGGTTAGATTATGATAAGCATTCCTTTTATTTTCTATTTTGAAAATAACTTATCATAACAATATTCATCTTCTTCATCTTCTTCTTCCATGAAGAAGCTTACTTCATCAATGGTGATTGATGAAAATGAGTGAGAAATCCAATTCTAAAGTCTACCCACTTCCTATTTCTTCATCCTCTACCTCTTGCCAAGTAGTATAGGGTGTTTCCTTCACAAGTTTTCATGGCTTGGTGAAGGTGGAGCTTGATCTAGCGATGCCTCGACGTAGATCATCTTCGGCATGGACATCGACGACCTAGCTCGCCATTTCTCCGACGAAGCCGACGCTAGAGCCCGGGAATTCATTTGGACAGCGAGGGGACTTCGTTGCGGAGCTATGGAGGTGGAGCACCGGATCTACAAAGGTTGTATTTCCGTTTAAACTTTAGTTAAGTTGTTAACTAGTTTGCTTTGTCGCCTAGAAATCTTGCCAACGATCCGTAGTTTAGGGTTTCTCGGCACCGTTAAATTTGAAATTGGCATGGTTGATGCCTTGTGAGACCTCATTAGGGTGCCTAGGAACCCTACATATATGACTCGAGTCTAAACTAGTGTCCATCTAACCTCCTAAGAAACTAAACCTAAGAAACTAGTCGATAAGAAATAAGAGTCCACCTAAGATCTGAGTCCATATCTCTAATAGTCGGCGATCCAGCATCAATAACGTCACGTACGTAGTACGGCTTCCTCAAATCAAGAGTGCGGATCAATCATCACATCTATGCCTCGTATGGTAAAATCCATCGTACAGCATCTCAATATCGGGGTATGGGTCAAGTATCACCTACGTGTCTCATCATTCGTATAATATCATCATCAAATCATGTCATGATCAAGGTACTGTACCGTAATCGCATACATCAATCATATATCATTGCCAGCATAAATATACATCGTTAATTTATCCTCAGAAATATCATGTCACATGTATCATATTGTGATTAAGTCACACTTATATCATATCGTAATCAAGTCACACCTATATGATATCGTAATCAAGTCACATCTATATGATATCGTAATTAAGTCACACCTATATGATATCGTAATTTCAGGCACAGGTTACAGTCCGGGTTCTATTTTAGAGTCCCATGTACCTCAATATCATCACCACCCATTATTATTTATGTATACCTAATCATTATCTCATTTTCTAATGATCCTCTAACATCATAACACAACTGTATAGCCAAGAATCACGGTATCAAGCCCAGTTATATTGTTTCATCCCCATGTATCATATCACATCCTTGTATCATATTTACGTGTTGTGTATATATATACCTACACCTAGTCCAATATATATATACACATACACGTATACACCACGTTGAGTTTCTATGTGTGCGTGTGTGTATCTACCTGAAACCTACGAATCTCCTCCAAGATATTCATTCTCTGGTAAGGTCTTTCTAAATCAATCTAAGCCAACCTAAGGTCACTACTAGGGTCCTACTCACCGAAATTTTAAGGTCACGTCTGGCTTCCTAATGACAATAAGTACTATTCCTATTCTACGTTTGCAAGGGTGTTAAACGCCATCCACCCGACTTTCCCCCGTAGATATACATCTACTCACCTGGTCCTTGTCTGCCGAAAATGATGTCGCCATCCACTTTTTCATCGTCCGAAGTCCACGTGATGGGTAACTATATGCAAACATATATAATATCATAAACTGAATCACGGACAAAATCAAAACGACGCACGAAACGCGCATAGGTTAAAACCTATGTCCCGCTCATGCAAAAGAACCAAATATCGCTCGATATCGGCGTACAAACGCTGATTGATCGAGATAAACACCAATAAACAACTCGTAGTTTCAAAACCCATTATTTATAATATAAAACCTGGTTTAAATCATCGAAACCTTAAAATCGATCAAATCGTCCCATTCCGCAAAACCTTGAAAATGTCAATTTACCGTTTTACTTCAAAACTTGACATTTAAATGAAACTAATGGTCGTAATACTCATTAAATAGAATAACTAGATTATATAAACCAATACTATATTTTTAACACCCTAATTTGTATTAGTTTGGAAATTCTAGTTTGCAAACTTGCCCGATTTCGATACTTTTAAGCAAAATTTCATAATATCACAACTAAACTTGATTTTGCATGAATTAACTTTTTAAACTACAATTCATGATGATAATAATATAATGAAACCATAAATTATATTTTAAATCTCATTTATTCAAGAGTTTCTAAAATCTAGTTAGCAATAATAGCATTTTTATCACTATTTTTCAATTATCAATAGAAACTAGTAATCAAATTAAGTTTTTCATTCCTTTAACATGTTAATATTCTCATTAAAAATACAATCTAATGATAACAACCTTAATTAGAATTTTATATCACCAATATTTATGTTTTATAGAAACCTAGTTAGCAAAAATGCTTAATTTAAACAAATTGGAATGAACAAATTATAATTCAACAACCATGCAAGATTTTCCATTCCAAAAAAATGTTAAACTAGTTATTATAACCCCACTTATTTAATAAAACCATAACTTGATTTTATAAATCCTAACTTAAATTTTAAACTTGCAAATAGAATTAATTAGGAAAATCTAAATATGCTAGATTAAACATTTAATAACAATTAACCATAAGAATAAAATTTATACCTCCACATCATGAAATCCAAACATGAAAATATGCCTCTAAAATAATGGTTTCCATCTCCAAGATCCATGCTAAATAGGTCAAATAATATCGAGTAAAGATTGAATATGAATTTTGAGGTTTATTTTGGAATTTTTGATGAATTTTTGATGATTTTTGATGCAAAGTGAAGTGGGGAAATTTTGGGGCGGCCATGAAGTGAGGGCCGGCCATGTGAGGAGGAGGGAGAGGAGAGTGAAAAAAGGTGAAGAAAAGTGTAGAAGGTCTCACAAAAATATCACACAATTAAGTCTTTTCATGAATTTAATAAAAATTCTTTATTTTCCTAACTCCATTTAACCTAGAATGGTCTAGAACCATGGAAAATTTTGAAAATAAATTTTCCATGAAACACACTTGATTCCAATATGTAATGGTTCACTTTTGCTAATTAAACCCATTCTAATTTGTAATTTACACCAATTTAGTGTATAAATAAAGCTTATGTTAATATTTAAAATAATTAATTTAGGAAAAATATTTAATTAAACTAAAAATTTATAAGTGACTAAATAAACACCATTTACTAGTAATTATATAATTAAAATAGATATTTTTAAAATTTATGAAGAAAATTATTTATAGTTAAGTTTTACGGAAAATACAGTTTATTTTTCCGAAAATCAAAAAATTCACTTAAAGAATTTTATTTATTTAATTATTTAATTATTTATTTTTAAGATGTTACATTTTGTCCAAGCTTTACCATGACAAACTCAATCTCTTTTGAATTAGCTTAACATAAATAGAAACCATAACTTAACCCTAGCATGGTATTAATCTCATACACCCATCTTGTATGTATCATCAAACATGACACAATACATGTATAAAAATATACATATCACATATATATACAATGTGCACATCTAGTGAGAAAAAAATCATAAGTGAGCTAATACTAGTTAATGTAATATAATATATCACATATATACTTATACATTAAATTATCAAATCAACTCTTGATTTAATAATCCGACTATATCATATACAACCGACTAATACTAGATGAAGCAATTTATCGAATCAACACTTGATCCGATAACCCGGCTATATCATATATAACCGACCGATATCACATATCGTAAGAATAGAATACGGTATCACATATTGTATTAATTTCGGTCCTGCACATATCACATATGCGCTCCTACTCCGTTTCGCTTGAGCTAGGAAACCTCTATGTAGAACTCTAAAGACTCGTCAATACGCCGGTAGTAGGTGATGATCATATCAAACACCCACAAGCCGCAAGCGGTCTGCTAAACGTAACGGCCACCCGGGTATTGAGCGATCAGAAGATCAACAAGCAAGCTTGCTCGTACTCCTACGAATCCAATCAGTAACACTACCGTACAGTCCGGTCTCTTCGTCTGATATGTCGCATATCACAGCCTGGGGGTGGTGTAACGTCAGACCCCAATAGCCTGATAAGTCATGTCGATGTAAGGTCCATAACGGTTCGAGAAACTACTGATAACTGTTTGATAAATGTATGCCCTAGAGGCCATTATATGTATAGTGGATGCTTGGACATGTATATATGTATATTCGATATATGAATTTCTTGCTCGACATGATAGTATGCTATCTGGTTTTACTTTATCTGACATGTTTACTTGATACTGTTCATTTGATACATGTTGATAAAGCCCTGAGGATATATGCTTAACTTCCATGGTTATGATGAAGATCATACTAGTGGGGCATGTGTAGTCTATAAGCATATCCTTGAATGTTCCTAGTCGTAGGTATATCGAGACAGGGCATCGATATTCTAGAGTAGACTGGCGTGTACGTTTCTTGACCCATATGATCGGCGATGGATGATCCCATATCCATTGGTGTTGTGACATCGAAGATTGTATACGGGTGCTCAGTGAAGACTGGGTACACTGAACGGACTCACAGAGAATTCCTAAATGGTATTATATCTATCATCGGATAGCAGTTCTCTTGTGACACTGGTACAGGTTAGTCTGTAGACCCGAGATCGTCATAGAGTCTTGTGTGTTCTCACACTGTACTTTGATTTCCACCCTACCACGGCTCTACTGAGTCGTGCAAACAGGTGGCTATTGGGTATAGTCCTGAGACACATGGAGACAGTGCGCGATAGGAGGGGTTTCGTCTCTCCCAGTATTGGGAGTTGATGTTGTGCAATGAGCGATTGACTCTGACTTGAAGTCCCTGGCCAGGGCTGATGAGATTTACTGATAAGTGTTATCAGTAGTTTCTCGACCGGTCATAGACTATATCGACATGACTTATTGAGTTATTAGGGCTCGACGATTCCATCCTTAGACTTGATATGCAGCATATCAGATGAAGAGACCGGACTGTACGGTAAGTGTTGCCAATGGCTCGACAGGAATTTTGACGGGTTCGCTTGTTTTTCTTCTGATCGTTCAATACCCGTATGGCCGTTACATTTAGCTGACCGCTTACGGATTGTAAGTGTTATGATATGATCATCACCTACTGCCGGCGTATTGACTAGTCTTAGAGTCCCACACAGGATTTTTCTAGCTCAGGAAAAATGATGTGGAGTGCATATGAGATATGCGTGAGAGCTCGACTAAATGTGATTATGTGATACCGTATTTTAATAGGGCATTTATTATTGGTCGGATCGCATTTGATGTGACCGATTTATTAAATCAAGTGTTGATTTAATATTGACTTTTTAGCTCACTTTTAATTAAACCTTTCTTTTGGATGTATGCATATATGTTTATACATACACATGATGATGTGCATGAACACATACATACATACATACATACATATGTATCATGGTTGATGATACATAGAAGATGGCAATACAAGACTTACATGGTTGATAAATATCTTCTATTTTGTTTATGGATTAAAGAAAAAAGAAATTAGCTAAATGACTCATTCTTTCTACACAATTCTTTGTTGACCTTTAACTTAACCCTAGTTAGATTTCCTTTGTTCTTTAACTCATCCACAAAATATCTAGATATTTAGATAACCATGGTTATATTTGAGAATGTCTCATATATATTCTTTGTTTTTCATTTTATTAAAATGTTTTTTTTATCACAATATTTTGACAAAAGCTTTGCCATCTTCATTTTCCTCCTTCATCAATCTCTCTTGAGTTTTAAAAGAGTGCGGAACTTAAAAAGAAAGGGTTTTTAAGTGAGTTCACAAACCACACAACCATTCTACACTACCCCAGCCCTTTAGTGTAGAGTGTTTGCTTCATTTTGTGAAGCTAAGAGCTTGATCTAGGAATCTCCGGGTGGATCATCGTAGACGACGAAGGATCTTGAATGGGGTTGATCCAAGCTTCGAGCAAAGCCGTAGGAGTCCTAAAGACCGAAGGAGTTGGTTACAAAGGTTGTATTTATTTTTTCTTTAGCTTAGACTACACATAATGATGATATTACCCTAATCTCTAGTTACGATTCGTAGTTCATTTGTAATAGCCCTCTAGAATTTGAAAGTTCACTACTTTATGATGTTGTAACCCAACTAGAGGCTCTACTACACACCAACATGGTATCAGAGCCTAGCTAGAGCTTTAGGGTAAACCGGACGACGTTTAAAAACTCAATCGAACATGAAAAATGATATTTTTGCATGCTCACTGGAAATTTTTTCAAAAGTTGGTATTTTTGTAATTAAAAATGTTCAGAAAATAGAGCAGGGTTTTCTGTGGATCCCCAAGAAAAACGAGCACCTAACTCGACACAACGACCACGGAACCGTGGTCAAATAGGTGTATTTGCGGCGGTTCCGCGGCGCCGTTGGTGAGGCTTGGACCGTGCGCTCTTGCGTTAATCCATAGGTACCATATATTCTCTCTTGGAATTTTTATGTAGGTTCAAGTGTTGAGATATATTACTACAGTGGGTATGTTGATGTGTTGATTGATATATTTTAACGTCGTTTATGCTTTTCAATTGTTGATGTGATATGATGTATAGGATCGTCGTGATCGAATGGCCGGGGGTTTTATGTGAGACGAAAGTTTATCTTTTCATTCATGTAAAATTCATTGTATATATTATTCTTTTATTGGGGCACATCCAGGTTGAGGATGATGTCTCCATTAATGTATATTTTACTTTTCCGCATTAGGATAGACCTAAGGAGGGGAGCACGAGTGACCGGGTTCTGGAGTTCAGTGGGAGGCTATCTCGAGGAGTCGAGACCGGGTCTCCTAAACACCAGAATTGGAAGGGTCACTTGCCGCTCTCGTAGGGGTCTAAGGGTGTGGGCTTGGCTATTCATCACGACCGTGGAATCCGTATTTTCTATCTTAGGCTAAGTATAAAATACGGAGTTCCTAGTATATCCTATATTTTCATATATGTGTTTCTGCTGCTAATTAATCTGTGATGTGATTGCTTAATATCTGAGATGAATGTAATATTGTTATTTATGTGATATGTAATACTGTTTTTCGTTTCTTTCTGTAATGGCTTAGGAACTTAAATGATAGGAATACATTAATGAGATTAATGTAAAGAAAAGAAACCTAAAGATGTTTTAGAATCGGATTTGAAACCCACTCGGCTCTTTTATGGAAAAGCAAGTTTCAAAAGATGCGGAGCTTAAGTCACTCCTTTTCTAAAAACTATTTAGATTTTACAATGAAATCAAGTTCGAAGCGTTAAAGGTTTTCGTAAAAACCATCCGCAACCCTCCGTCATTTTAGGAAGCAGAGTACTTAGTATTCGTGCTACGTATGTTGATTATAGTCAAGGCGTAGTGTACGGTAGCTAAGTGATGTCTTTCTACAAAGCATATGATGCGATAAGTTAGGACATTCATGTGATTATGTTGATCATAGTCAAGGGTCATATGGGTGGGTCGAGTTAATCATGAAATGACAGGTAGAACTTGACTAGTGCTTATGATATGTTGACCATAGCCAAGGTCATAAGCATATGGGGTAAAAACTAAATTGGGAATTTCAAGTGTTGAAATTTGCAATGAGATTGCATACCATCTATATGATAGTTGGATCCCGATCCCACTGTGAGTAAGAGTTACTCCCAGGAGAGTTTTACACTTTACAATTATCTAATCCAGTAGGTGTCTAGAAAGGTTCTAACAGGGTTTGACCTCTGGGAAAAACGAGGTTTATTTTAATTATGTCCGTGCGCAAGCACGGGGAACCTCCCTCAAAGTACCGACACTGGCCTGGCTGATCGGTTAGCGAAACTGTAGAATGTAATTAATCCTGGCTAGTTTTCTTTTCAGGTTTGAAAGAAAATTTGATAAAAGCAGTGGGAGAGATCGATTAGATAAGATAATAACCAATATGATCTTTGTAAGAGCATTTCGCTGAGTGTATTCTTTTCTCTCTCCTAATGGCAGATAGCGATGACAGGACTTAAGCTTCTCTTAGAGAAAAACAAACTGACTGGACCAAATTATAAAGAATGGTTGAGGAACTTGAATATTGCACTCACATATGATAAAGTATCATATGTCCTCACTACCAAAGCCCCACCCGTCCTAGGACCTGAATCATCTGTTTCGGATAAGGAGATCCGAAAAACATGGGATATTGATTGCAACACGGCCATATGCCTCGCGCTTGCTTCTATGGACAGTATCCATCAGAAACAGCACGAGAAGATGGATGTACAATCCATCTTTCTTCATACAAAGGAGTTGTATGAAGAGCAATCTCGTACTTTACGATACGACGCATCTCGAAAGCTGTTTCAGATGCGGTTGGCCTCCGGTGCATCAGTAGGAGACCATGTTCTGAAGATGATTGGTTTTATAGAAGAACTTGAGGAACTGGGATGGACTATGGATAATGAGCAATATACAGATATTGTTCTATAGTCTCTCTCCCCCGCCTTTGCTCCATTCATAGTGAATTTCAATATGAATGATTTGGAGAAATCATTGCCTGAACTTCTCAATATGTTGAGAAATACAGAGAGCACGCTTAAGATAGCGAAAACTCCCGCTCTGCTTTATGGGCCATCTTCCTCTTCAGTCCCAAAAGCCAAGGCCAAGGGAAAGAAGAAGAAGAATCCCACCAAGCCGAGAGGTGGAGTTGAAAAGGCGAAGTGGAAAGACAAGTCTGGGACCGCGGGAAGTGGAAAAGGAGAATGTTTTTACTGCCACAAGTCGGGACACTGGAAACACAATTGTGCTTTGTACCTTGCAGATCTCAAGAAGAAGAAGCATGTTGATGCTTCCGCTTCAGGTGTGTTTGTAACTGAAAACTATTTTTCATTAAACTCTACATCTTAGGTATTAGATATCGGTTCTGGTTCTCACATCTGTAATTGTATGCAAGGATTGAGAAACAGTAGAGTTTTGAAGACTGGGGACCACACTACGGGTTGGAAATGGTTCCAATGTACATGCTGTATCCATAGGAGAGTATCATCTGGGGTTGCTTTCAGGATGTATTTGGGTTTTGAACCCTTGTTATTTTGTACCTGGTACGCTATGTAATATAATATCCGTATCTTTGTTGGACAATGAAGGATATCATTTTGTGTTGCAAAATAATATTATGAACATTAACTTGAATCAACAGTTGATTGGGTATGGTACACTAAGTAACGGAATTTATGTCCTAAACCAACACACAGTTTTCAATATACAACATACAAATAAAAGAAAGATTTCAGATACAAATGAATCTTTTCTTTGGCATTGTAGACTTGGTCATATTAATGAAACAAGACTAATCAAGCTATATAATGATAGACATTTAAAACCTTTTGAATATAAATCTTATGCGACTTGTCAGTCTTGTATCAAAGGTAAAATGACCAAAACTCCGTTTATAGGACACGGAGAGAGAGCCACAGAACTCTTAAGCCTCATACATAGTGATGTATGCGGACCAATGTCTACACATGCTAGAGGCGGTTTTTCATACTTCATCACTTTTACTGATGATTTCTCAAGATTCGGACACGTGTTTTTATTGAAGCATAAATCCGAAGCTTTCGAGAAATTTAAGGAGTACAAACTTGAAGTAGTGGAATACCGAATCCCGTCACTTTGAACGGAAGCTAGCCTAAAGAAAACAAACTGGCTCGAGTATCAAGAAACTTCGATCAGATCGTGGTTGAGAGTATTTAAGCACTGAGTTTTCAGACTTCTTAAGGCCTCTGAAAACGCTGCTGGGGACTTGATTTGATCCTTCGCTAAAAGAAGACCAATAGCTCTATTAAAAGAATGGGATTCTCTCTCAGCTCACTCCTCCATACACACCACAGCACAACGGTGTGTTAGAACAGAGGAATCGTACCCTATTTGATATGGTACGGTCCATGATGAGTGATGCTGAGTTGCCACTTTCCTTTTGTGGACATGCATTAGAGACAGCAATTTATCAATTGAACAGGGTTCCAACTAAGACCGTGTCTACCACTCTATATGAGATGTGGTGTGGGAAGAAACCATATCTTAAAAGAGTTAGGATATGGGGTTGTCCGGCTTATGTCAAAAAGCAGAATCCGGATAAACTCGAGACACGATCGGCCATGTGTATATTTGTGGGATATCCAAAATATTCATATGGATATCTTTTCTACCACAAGGAGGAACAAAAGGTGTTTGTTTCTCAACATGCCACATTTTTCGAAAATGAAATTTTTACAAATAGTACTGATGGCAATGAGGTAGAACTAGAAGAGGTTCTAGAGACACAAATTACTCATGAAGAATTGGTTGAACCTGATGTTGCAGTAGAACATCAAAAACCTCAGCCGCTCCGGAGATCTAGTAGAACTTCTCACCCACCGGAGAGATACTATGGTTTTCTCATTGATGGTGATAGAGAAGATTGCATCATGGATGATGATGACCCTACTAGTTTTCAACAGGCTATCACGAGTGGAGACTCGGTGAAGTGGCTGGATGCCATGAGATCTGAAATGGAGGCCATGTACACCAACAAAGTATGGACTTTGGACGTTGCACCTCCTGGGATAAAACCTGTATGGTGCAAATGGATCTTTAAGAAAAAAATTGGTGTAGATGGACAGGTAGAGACCTATAAAGCAAGATTTGTAGCGAAAGGTTTTCGTCAAAGACCAGGACTGGACTATGATGAAACTTTCTCTCCAGTAACAATGCTTAAATCCATTCGGATCCTACTTGCTATTTCTGCTCACCACGAATATGAAATCTGGCAGATGGACATTAAGACTGCATTTCTAAATGGTGATTTAGAAGAGTGCGTTTTTATGGATCAGCCAGAGGGCTTCACAGACAGTGGAGCAGCGAAAAAGCGTGTAGGCTGCTTAAATCCATTTATGGGTTAAAGCAGGCATCTCGGAGCTGGAACATCTGTTTTGATGATAAAATCAAAGAGTTTGATTTTATTAAAAATATAGATGAACCATGCATTTATAAGAAGATTGTACGGAGTACTGTCACTTTCCTCGTATTGTACATAGATGACATTCTTTTGATAGAAAATGATATTTCTATGCTACAATCGGTTAAATTATTCTTATCACAAAGGTTCTCCATGAAGGACCTGGGTGATGCCTCATACATTTTGGGCATAAGGATCTATAGAGATAGATCCAAGAGATTATTGGGATTGTCCCAATCAAAGTACATTGCCATCCTAAAAAGGTTTAGTATGGAAGATTCCAAGCGTGGTGCCTTGCCCGCTTGCCATGGAATCACTCTCTCTAAGGACTTCTGTCCGAAGACTGATGAAGAGAGAGCTCGCATACCCTACACTTCAGCCGTAGGATCTATAATGTATGCGGTGATATGTATTCGTCCTGATGTAGCTTATGCACTAGCTGTAGTGAGCAGGTATCAATCCAATCCAGGGGAGCAACACTGGATAGCTGTGAAGAACATTCTTAAGTACTTGCGAAGGACTAAAAAATTGTTCTTGGTGAATGGTAATGGGGATCTCCAAACGGAGGCCTTTACCGATTCCAGCTTCCAAAGTGATAAGGATGACAGTAAATCTATCTCAGGGTTTGTATTTACCCTCAATAGAGGGGCGATATGTTGGAAGAGTTCCAAACAGGATACCAATGCAGACTCCACGATGGAAGCTGAGTATATTGCTGCAAATGATGCTGCCAAGGAAACCGTCTGGATGAGAAAGTTCGTTGCGGAGCTAAGAGTAGTCCCAACCATTATTAATCCAATACCATTGTATTGTGATAATAATGGAGCTATGGCATTGGCCAAAGAACCCAGATCCCATCAAAAGTCCAGACACATCCTCAGGCGATATCATTTGATCCGGGAGATAGTTGATCGCCAAGAGATTAAGATTCGAAGAGTAGATACAAAGGATAACACCGCGGATCCACTCACCAAGGCCTTTCCACAGCCGCAATATGAGCGACTTTTTGAGATGTTTGGTATGAGATACACCAATAATTGGCCTTAGTGCAAGCGGGAGATTGTTGGATATATGTATGCCCTAGAGGCCATTATATGTATAGTTGATGCTTGGACATGTATATATGTATATTTGATATATGACTTTCTTGCTCGACATGATAGTATGCTATCTGATTTTACTTTATCTGACATGTTTACTTGATACTGTTCATTTGATACATGTTGATAAAGCCCTGAGGATATATGCTTAACTTCCATGGCTATGATGAAGATCATACTAGTGGGGCATGTGTAGTCTATAAGTATATCCTTGAATGTTCCTAGTCGTAGGTATATCGAGACAGGGCATCGATATTCCAGAGTAGACTGGCGTGTACGTTTCTTGACCCATATGATGGGCGATGGATGATCCCATATCCATTGGTGTTGTGACATCGAAAATTGTATATGGGTGCTTAGTAGAGACTGGGTACACTGAGCGGACTCACAGAGAATTCCTATATGGTATTATATCTATCGCCGGATAGCAGTTCTCTGGTGACACTGGTGTTAGTTATATGTATGCCCTAGAGGCCATTACTATACATAGGATGTATATTGTAGTGGATGCTTGGACATATATAGGGAGGACTTTCTCGCTCGACATGATAGTATGCTATCTGGTTACACTTTACCTTAACGTGTACACTGACTGTCTCTCTGTTACATGTTGGTAAAGCCCTTAGGATGTGTACTTGACTACCTGGACTATGATGCAGATCATACTAGTGGGGACAGATAGTCTATAAGTACATCCTTCAAAGTCCCTAGTCGTGGGTGTATCGAGACGGGGCATCGATATACCAGAGTAGACTAGCATATACCTTCTCGACCCATACAGATGGGCGATGGATGATCCCATATCCATTGGTGTTTGACATCAGAGATGGTGTACGGGTGCTCAGTGGAGACTGGGTACACTGGACGGACTCGCCGAGAACTCCCAGATGGTATTATACCTTACATCAGATGGCAGTTCTCTGGTGACACTGGTACAGAGTAGTCTGTTGACCCGAGATCGTCATAGAGTCTTGTGTGGTTCCCATTGTGCTTTGATTTCCACCTTACCACGTCCAAGAGGGCATGCAAAATGATGGTTTTTGGGTACAGTCCCGAATCACATGGAGGCAATGAGCGATAGGAGGGGATTCGTCTCTCCCGGTATAGGGAGTTGATGTTGCGCTGTGTTCGATTGGCTATAACCGGAAATCCCTGGCCAGGGTTGCTGAGAATTACTGGTAAGTGTTACCTGTAGTTTCTCGAACTGTTATAGACCTCATATCGACACGACTTATCAAGCTATTGGGGTCTGACGTTTACCACCCCTAGGCGAGATATGCGACATATCAGACGATCAGACCGGACTGTACGGTAAGTGTTACTGGTTGGATTCACAGGAGTGTGAGCGGGCTTGCTCGTCGATCTTCTGATCGCTCAATACCCGGGTGGCCGTTTCGTTTAGCAGACCGCTTGCGGCTTGTGGGTGATTGATATGATCATCATCTGCTACCGGCGTATTGACGAGTCTTTAGAGTCCTACAAAGAGGTTTCCTGGCTCAAGCGAAACGAAATAGGAGCGCATATGAGATATGTGCGGGACCGAGAATAATGCGTGTATGTGATACCGTATTCTATTCTCGCGATGAATGTATCGATTGGTTGTATGCGATATAACCTGGTTATCGAATCAAGGGTTGATTCGATAAGCCGATACATTGGATATTAGTCGGTTGTATGCGATATAACCGGATCATTGAATCAAGTGTTGATTTAATGATTTAATGCATAATTATATATTTGATATATTACTTTGCATTAACTAGTATTGGTTCACTTTAAATGGATTTTCTCACTTGAAGTTCACAAGTTGTATATGTGATATACTTTTATGCACTTGATTGTATCATGTTTGATGATACATGCTTACTCGTATTTGTGTAAAGTTTAAACCTTGGTTAAGTAAATGGTTAGGGTTTTGTTTAATTTATTTATTCATTTATTGATTTGTTTATTTCATTTTGGCAAAAGGAAAATGGTGGCTAATTTTGTTTCTTTGTTGAAGTTTCATGAAACTTTGAAAAAGTCCACCATTTTTGTTTTATGCCTAACCTAACCATTCACCTAACTATAGTTTGCTCTCTACACATAACCATGGTTGGTTTATGATAAGTATTCTATGATTTTCTTTTTTAAAGAATAACTTATCATAATTCTATCATCTTCTTCTTCTTCTTCTTCTTCTTCTTCAAGAAAAGAAACCTTGCCTTCATCAATGGCAAAGTGAGAAAAAGAGTGAGAAATCCAATTCTAAAGTGAACCCACTTCCTATTTCTTCATCCTCTACCTCTTGCCAAGTAGTAGAGTGTGTTTTCTTCACAAGTTTCATGACTTGGTGAAGTGGGAGCTTGATCTTGTGATGCCTCGACGTAGATCATCTTCGGCACGAAGCCGATGACCTTGCCCGCCCATTTCTCCGATGAAGCCGACGCTAGAGCCCGGGTTTCCATTTGGACAGCGAGGAGACTTTATTGCGGAGCTATGGAGGTGGAGGACCGGATCTACAAAGGTCGTATTTCCGTTTACTCGTAGTTAAGTTGTTAACTAGTTGTATGTGTTCGCCTAAACTTCTAGCCAACGATCTAGTCTAGGGTTTCTCGGCACCGTAAAATTTGAAAGTGGCATGGGTGATGCCTTGTGAGACCTCTTGGGAGTGCCTAGGAACCCTACAACTGGTACAGGTTAGTCTGTAGACCCGAGATCGTCATAGAGTCTTGTGTGTTCTCACACTGTACTTTGATTTCCACCCTACCATGGCTCTACTGAGTCGTGCAAACAGGTGGCTATTGGGTATAGTCCCGAGACACATGGAGACAGTGAGCGATAGGAGGGGTTTCGTCTCTCCCGGTATTAGGGGTTGATGTTGTGCAATGTGCGATTGACTCTGACTTGAAGTCCCTGGCCAGGGCTGATGAGATTTAATGATAAGTTTTATCAGTAGTTTCTTGACCGGTCATATATCATATCGACATGACTTATTGAGTTATTAGGGCCCGACGATTCCATCCCTAGACTTGATATGCAGCATATCAGACGAAGAGACCGGACTGTACGGTAAGTGTTGCTAATGGCTCGACAGGAATTTTGACGGGTTCGCTTGTTTTTCTTCTGATCGCTCAATACCCGAGTGACCGTTAAGTTTAGCTGACTGCTTACGGCTTGTAGGTGTTATGATATCATCATCACCTACTGCCGGCGTATTGACGAGTCTTAGAGTCCCACACAGGATTTTTCTAGCTCAGGCAAAATGATGTGGAGTGCATATGAGATATGCGCGAGAGCTCGACTAAATGTGAGTATGTGATACCGTATTTTAATAGGGCGTTTATTATTGGTCGGGTCGCATTTGATGTAACCGATTTATTAAATCAAGTGTTGATTTAATATTGACTTTTTAGCTCACTTTTAATTAAACCTTTTCTTTTGGATGTATGCATATATGTTTATACATACACATGATGATGTGCATGCACACATACATACATACATATGTATCATGGTTGATGATACATAAAAGACGGGCAATACAAGACTTACATGGTTGATAAATATCTTCTATTTTGTTTATGGATTAAAGAAAAAGGAAATTAGCTAAATGACTCATTCTTTTTACACAATTCTTTGTTGACCTTTGACGTAACCCTAGTTAGATTTCCTTTGTTCTTTAACTCATCCACAAAATATCTAGATATTTAGATAACCATGGTTATATTTGAAAATGTCTCATATATATTCATTGTTTTTCGTTTTATTAAAAAGTTTTTTTATCACAATATTTTGACAAAAGCTTTGCCATCTTCATCTTCCTCCTTCTTCAATCTTTCTTGAGTTTTAAAAGAGTGAGGAACTTAAAAAGAAAGGGTTTTTAAGTGAGTTCACAAACTACACAACCATTCTACACTACCCCATTCCTTTAGTGTAGAGTGTTTGCTTCATTTTGTGAAGCTAAGAGCTTGATCTATGAATCTCCGGGTGGATCATCGTAGACGACGAAGAACCTTGAGCGGAGTTGATCCAAGCTTCGAGCAAAGACGTAGGTGTTCTAAAGACCGAAGGAGTTGGCTACAAAGGTTGTATTTCCTTTTCCTTTAGCTTAGACTTCACATAATGATGATATTACCCTAATCTCTAGTTACGATTCGTAGTTTGTTTGTAATAGCCCTCTAGAATTTGAAAGTTCACTACTTTATGATGTTGTAACCCAACTAGAGGCGCTACTACACACCAACAATAACACTTACCAGTAGATCTCAGCAACCCTGGCCAGGGATTTCTTGTTATGGCCAATCGAGCATAGCGCAACATCAACTCTTTATACCGGGAGAGACGAAACCCCTCCTATCGCTCATTGTCTCGATGTGACTTAGGACTGTACCCAAGAGCCACCATTTAGCACGTTCTCTTGAATGTGGTAAGGTGGAAATCAAAGCACAGTGGGAATCACACAAGACTTTATGACGATCTCGGGTCTACAGACTAACCTGTACCAGTGTCACTAGAGAACTACCATCTGACGTGAGGTACAATACCATTTGGGAGTTCACGGCGAGTCCGTTCAGTGTACCCAGTCTCCACTGAGCACCCGTATACTGTCTGTGATGTCAAACACCAATTGATATGGGATCATCTATCGCCCATCTACATGGGTCGAGAAGCTATACGCTAGTCTACTCTGGTATATCGATGCCCTGTCTCGATACACCTACGACTAGGAATATTTGAAGGATGTACTTAACGACTACGCTGTCCCCACTAGTATGATCCGCATCATAGTCCTGGTAGTCAAGTACTTATCCTAAGGGCTTTATCAACATGTGAGAGCAAGACAGTAAATCAATACAAGTCCATATGTTAAGATAAAGAGCAACCAGATAGCAAACTATCATGTCGAGCAAGAAAGTCCTCCCTATATATGTCCAAGCATCCACTACAATATACATCATATGTACAGTAATGGCCTATATAGCATACATATTGCTAACAGGGTCATGGTCACTGTCAAAGAGAGAGAGAGAGAGAGAGAGAGAAAAGAAACACCCAGTGTGCACTCTAACCTAGATCAGAATGATTAATCACTTTATCTAATCAGGATGTCTCCCACTGTATCCTCAAATTCTCCTCCAAACCTGAAAAAAGAATTAGTCGGGATCACCCGAGGAGTAAACTAACTCATCAGTGGGAATCGGGATCCAACTATCATCGCATGATAACTTGATGGAATCCACTCAAGTCACCACACTCCAGAAGGTATGCGCATGCCTTGGAAGTTTCCTGTATGTTTGAAATCCCGATGTGATTTTTACCCCATGCTCTTATGACCTTGACGAAGGCCAACATATCATAAGTCACATGTTAAGTTCTACCCGTCATTATCCAGGTTAATTTGAACCCACCCGTACATACCCTTGACGAAGGCCAAAATAGTAGTACGACTGTCCCAAACCAACGCATCTATCTATATAACAGAAAAGTAACAAATAGCTACCATACACTATGCCTTGACGAAGGCCAACATACATAGCATGAATACTAAGTGCTACCCGTCTGAAATGACGGAGGGCTATGAATGTTTTTTGGCGAAAAACCTTTAACGTAATGAACTTGATATCGTTGAAGAAACCGGATAGCTTTTTATAAATATATAGTGGCATAAACCTTTGCTAAAGAGGTCACTCCCGGTGAAGGGATCTCGGCTCTTTCCTCGTGGAATGAGGTGCAGGATATTCTCACTGAATACCGCGATGCAAAGCAAAAAGTAATCGACTATTGTGAAGTTATTACCCTGACACAAAGCTCTGCCTAAGGGGCCACTCCCGATGAAGGGATCTCGGCCCTTGCCTCGTCGAATGAGGTGCTGGATATTCATAACCGAATACCGCTATGCAAAACAAAAGAAAATGTCCTTGTAATAATAGCTTTTTAAAAATGTTTCAACAACATCAAATAGGTTTGTTTTCTTTGCATTGATCTGAATCAACGCAGTCCCATCAATTAATCACACCACAAAGAACGAAAATATGATGTACGTATATACCATCCGCATTTGCCACTGGGTCCCGTCATCACCCGTTAGGTTACTTAACTAACGACAGAACGGGGACTGGACTAGCGCGGGTGTAAAACATATACAACATCTACTAGTATATATATCAATATATAATAATCGCTCTAGGCATGATAAATGCAACATCACAGAAAAGTAATAAGCATCACAGAACATTACAGATAATCTGGGAGCCCCGGGTTTCTTTTGAGCCGCAAGCGAAACCCGACGTTCCCCGGTCGTGTAGATAGCCTGTGCAATAATAACCTAGACCCCTACGAGTGCAGCAAGTTACCCGCCAAAACCAGAAGCGAGGTATCCCCCTTCAGCAAAGTGAATGGACCATCCAGCACTTTACAGAATCCGGTAACTTAAGCACCCCACCTTGGGTCAACCTGTACCCCCTACGAGTGCGGAGAATAGCCCGCCAATTCTAGAGTGAAGCCACCTCCGTCTCCAAGCCATGAGATGAGGGCCAGTTGCCCTTTAGAACCCGGCTATCCATGCACTCCACCGTTGGATAATCCTAGTACAGAAAAGAAAATATGTATAACGGTGATATCGACCTCAACCCGGTTGTGCCCCAAAAGAATAATATATAATCAGGCAGTGACGGAAGTCCACATGTCGGACGCTCGCCCCGCGATATCAAATGTATAAATAAATCCAAACTGTACTAACATTGCTTGCAAGCTATCCACCACGACAATCCGCAGCAAAACAGCACAACACAGAATATCAATGTGAATGTTACGTTAGCAAACCCGTCTAAAAGAGCTATAGCATTTAGAAAAGTTGTACCGCTCGAATGACATTCACGGTCGCAGATAGTAATGTAAGTACTGTAAACTTTAAACAATATTAGAAAATATCGACTTCGAAATAACCCTTGAATAGCCCCAAACAACTAGATAAAACCATATCCAAACTGGGCTAAACAAACAACACCACTGAACCAACATTCCAGAGACAAGACGACACCCCAAAATCGAAGCCCAGAAGCCTCCAAAAAACTGGCCTGCTCGGTTTTTGCCTGCATGTGCTCGGCCAAAATCCGACGGAATGGGTCTGTGTTTGGGGTGAAGTCTAGTGGTCACTTGAGTAGTCTTCTGCAGTTGTTTAATTTGAAGACACTTTTTAAATCGAGAGAAACTGCAATGTATCGGGTATTTTTTTGGGGTTGTTTCAGTTTCGATACTTTAACATTGTTTAAACCAACTAGTATGCGGTTAATGATTTGGCTCTGATACCATGTAAGTCTACGCCAGCGCCCCGGCCGTCAATCCGAGGCCAAACGCAGTACAAAAAACTTTTCAAATTGTAGCTATCAGATGGCCCTAGTGCAAGTGGGAGATTGTTAGTTATATGTATGCCCTAGAGGCTATTACTATACATAGGATGTATATTGTAGTGGATGCTGGGACATATATAGGGAGGACTTTCTTGCTCGACATGATAGTATGCTATCTGGTTGATCTTTACCTTAACGTGTACACTGATTGTCTCCCTATTACATGTTGGTAAAGCCCTTAGGATCTGTACTTGACTACCTAGACTATGATGCGGATCATACTAGTGGGGACATGGTAGTCCATAAGTACATCCTTCAAAGTCCCTAGTCGTGGGTGTATCGAGATGGGGCATCGATATACCAGAGTAGACTAGCGTATACCTTCTCGACCCATACAGATGGGCGATGGATGATCCCATATCCATTGGTGTTTGACATCAGAGATCGTATACGGGTGCTCAGTAGAGACTGGGTACACTGGACGGACTCGCCGAGAACTCCCAGATGGTATTATACCTCACGTCAGATGGCAGTTCTCTGGTGACACTGGTACAGAGTAGTCTGTTGACCCGAGATCGTCATAGAGTCTTGTGTGGATCCCACTGTGCTTTGATTTCCATCTTACCACGTCCAAGAGGGCGTGCAAAACGGTGGTTTTTGGGTACAGTCCCGATTCACATGGAGGCAATGAGCGATAGGAGGGGATTCGTCTCTCCCGGTATAGGGAGTTGATGTTGCACTGTGTTCGATTGGCTATAACCGGAAATCCCTGGCCAGGGTTGCTGAGATTTACTGGTAAGTGTTACCAGTAGTTTCTCGAATTGTTATAGACCTCATATCGACACGACTTATCAAGCTATTGGGGTCTGACGTTTACCACCCCTAGGCAAGATATGCGACATATCAGACGATCAGACCGGACTGTACGGTAGTGTTACTGGTTGGATTCACAGGAGTGTGAGCGGGCTTGCTCGTCGATCTTCAAATCGCTCAATACCCGGGTGGCCGTTACGTTTAGCAGACCGCTTGCGGCTTGTGGGTGTTTGATATGATCATCATCCGCTGCCGGCGTATTGACGAGTCTTTAGAGTCCTACACAGAGGTTTCCTGGCTCAAGCGAAACGAAATAGGAGCGCATATGAGATATGTGCGGGACTGAGAATAATGCGTTTATGTGATACCGTATTCTATTCTCGCGATGAATGCATCGAATGGTTATATGCGATATAACCTAGTTATCGAATCAAGTATTGATTCGATAAGCCGATACATTGAATACTAGTCGGTTGTGTGCGACATGACCGGATCATTGAATCAAGTGTTGATTTAATGATTTAATGCATAATTATATATTTGATATATTACTTTGCACTAACTAGTATTGGTTCACTTTAAACGGAATTTCTCACTTGGTTTGTGCACATTGTATATGTGATATACTTTTGTACACTTGATTGTATCATGTTTGATGATACATGTTTAACTATAGTTAAGTGTAATGAATTAAGCCATGGTTAAACTAATGATTAGAGTTTTCTTTTCTTACTTGTTTATTTATTTATTTATTTTGAATAGATGAGAAAAGAATGGTTGCTAATTTTGGAGTTTAGTTGAAGCTTCATGAAGCTTTGACTATGTAACCATTCTTGTCTTCATCTTTAACCCTAACCATTAATCTAACCTTAGTTAATTCTCTACACTTGACCATGGTTGATGATGATAAGTATTCTTTTATTTTCTTTATTCTAATTAACTTATCATAACATTATCCTTCTTCTTCTTCATTTCTTCAAGTGAAGAAAACTTGCCTCCATCAATGGCAAGTGATGAAAAAGAGTGAGAAATCCAAATCTAAAGTCTAACCACTTCCTATTTCTTCATCCTCTACCTCTTGCCAAGTAGTAGAGTGTGTTTCTTTCACAAGTTTTCATGGCTTGGTGAAGGTGGAGCTTGATCTAGCGATGCTTCGACGTAGATCATCTTCGGCACGAAGCCGACGACCTTGCCCGCTCGTTCTCCGATGAAGCCGACGCTAGAGCCGGGATTTGATTTGGACAGCAGAGAGGACCTCATCTCGGAGCCGTGGAGGTGGAGGACCGGATCTACAAAGGTTGTATTTCCGTATCTCTTAGTTAAGTGTTAACTAGTTTACTTTTTCGCCTAGAAATCTAGCCAACGATCCGTATCTAGGGTTTCTCGGCACCTTAGAATTTGAAATTGCCATGTTCGATGGCTTGTGAGACCTCTTGAGAGTGCCTAGGAACCCTACAGTGGTATCAGAGCCTAGCTAGAGCCTTAGGCGAAGTCTAGACGGAATTTGAAGTCCGAACGAACCGAAAACCCAAAATTTCCATGCTCTCTGTCCATTTTTCAAAAACGTGGATTTTTCCGAATTAAAAATATGCAGAAAATCAAGCAGGGTTTTCTAGGAATTACTGTAAATTTCGTGGACCTAATTCCACTTTTCCACCGCTGTTCCGCGGCATGAGCATGGCTCATGCGGCGGATCCGCGGCCGTACGGCCACTGTATTTATATTATTTAGCACAGTAATTCTTAGTTTCCAGTGGTGATTTTTCTGGGAATTTTTAATATTTATTCAAGAGTTGAATTTTCTGTAGTTGTTTTGGGGATTCGGTGTTTCGATCGGAGTATCAAATTTTGTCTGTGTGGCTTTCCGGATAGTTTTTAGAATATGTTAAAAAGTTCGACCGGATATAAATACCCAATTTTTCCCCTGTCGGGAAATTTCCAAGTGTTGGATTTTTCCGTAGTTTAACGACGTTCTAAGTAGTGCAAGTAACGCGATGGACCCTCTAGAAGACAACAAACCTTAACTCGATTATGTGACCGTCTTGAACTGCCCTTTGAACCTTCGGGTTTGGGGCAGTACGGCGTGCCACATGTGAGGCGTTGGCTTGACCCTTCTACGGCTGGACCGTCGGTACTGAGGCACGAACTGAATGTTGTTAGACTTATTTCATGTGTTGATCTGTATCGAGAAAACTTGGGTGTTCGAATGTTCAATCGGAAAGTTTAACATTTTCTAATTGTCTGGAATGTGATACATTAATTGGAATTCACAATAAGTTATGAGATAACTGAATGAATGTTATAAACATAGCAGTTTAGTCTCACTTGATCGGTTGCCACGGAATTTTGATGTGATCAAAAGTCCGTCGCAATCACGTAGCGTACGCGGATACTCGCCGGGTAAACTTAATAGACAGCCTCACTCCATAGCCCCGACCAAGTGACTGTAGGAGAACCTTATCGCCGAAAGCATCCGTTCGGGTGCTCGCGGTAGCGGTGTTCCGCCTTGGTGCACTTCGTCGACGGTATCAGGGGTGCTGCCGCCTACTGAAGTTTGCGACGAGCATTCGATCAGGATGTCGGGAATCTTGTTGAATTGCCCGACTTGATATTGAAAAGTGTTTTCAATTTTGAGACTAAAATGCGGGGTTTATGATTGTTA
Organism: Agapanthus africanus; assembly: GCA_030015575.1. Lineage (NCBI taxonomy): Eukaryota > Viridiplantae > Streptophyta > Magnoliopsida > Asparagales > Amaryllidaceae > Agapanthus > Agapanthus africanus. The sequence continues at coordinate 274,614,884 of CM057337.1, forward strand.
GGCATGTGATGTCTAAGTAATTCATTTGATCAGGCATGCGATGTCTGAGGTGGTTGCGGATTCCAACTGTTGTAGTTTTACACTTTCTTTTCTGTGACCGTAAGTGTAATATGTGATATCGCCAGTTTCGTTGCTATATGTCAACGACAATTGGGATGCGCATATTTACTTACGTTGATGACATGTGATGTTATGTGTTGCTGGATATGTTATATTGGATCGTCGTGTTTGAATAGACGGGGGTTTTTATGTGAGATGAGTGTTTTTCATTTTCATTCATGTAAAAAACTTGTATGTAATATTCTTTTATTGGGGCGCTTCCAGGTTGCGGAAGATGTCACCGTTTGTATATTATTTACTTTTCCGCACTAGGATAGACCCAAGGAGGGGAGCACAAGTAACCGGGTTCTGGGGTCCAGTGGGAGACCATCTCGAGGAGTCGAGTCCGGGTCTCCTAACTCTAGAATTGGTAGGGTTGCTTGCCGCTCTCATAGGGGTCTAGGGGTGTGGGTTTGGCTATTCATCGCGACCGTGGAATCCGTGTTTTATACTGGCTCGTATTGAAAACACGGACGTCCTAGTATATCCAATATTTCATATGTTTCTTCTGCTGCGATATCTGTGATGTGATCATGAGATGTTCTTTGATAGATACAGTATATAGTATATATGATATATTATATAGACGTTACTTATGTTTTACACCCGTGCTTGCCCTGCCCCACTCTGCCGTTAGTTACCTAACCTAACGGTGCACGAGGGGACATCGAGGCGAATGCGGATGGCATAAGTGTACGTCATATCTATCTGTGATGTTTAGGTACTTAAATGATGGGACTTCATTAATGTGATTAATGAATTAAAAGAAACCTAAGATGTTGTAGAATCGAATTTCAAAATAAAACAGGTAGCTACAGTTCTTGCTTTGCACAGCGGTATATATGATATATCCTGCACCTTATTCGATGAGGAAAGGACCGAGATCCCTTCACCGGGAGTGACTCCTTTAGCAATAACTGGAAGATGCTACACACTCGGTTTGTCTTTTGATTGCTTTTAAGTGTTTTTGCTTTGCACAGTGATATATATGATATATCCTGCACCTCATTCGACGAGGAAAGGACCGACGATCCCTTCACCGGGAGTGACTCCTTTAGCAAAACTAGAAAAGCCTCAAAGACACTCCATTTCAAAATTCATTCGATCCTACAACGATATCAAGTTCATTACGCAATAGGTTTTCAGAAAAACCTGTCGTAGCCCTCCGCCATTTCAGATAAGTCCTGTTTAGTATTCGTGCTACGTTTGTTGACCTCCGTCAAGGCGTAGTGTGCGGTAGCTAACTAGTATTTATCTGTTTATGCATATGACGCAGATTGAGTTAGGGTAGTCGTGCGGCCTTGTTGACCTCCGTCAAGGGTCGTGCGGGTGGGTTTAATTCGATCAAGAAATGACGGGTTGAACTTGACTAGTAGCCTATGGTTTGTTGACCTCCGTCAAGGTCATAGGGTGCTAGGGGCAAAATATTATCGGGAATTTCAAGTGTTGAAATTTGCAATGAGATTGCATACCTTCTATGAGATAGTTGGATCCCGATACCCGCTGCGAGTAAGAGTTACTCCTGGGAGAGTTTTATACATTACAATTAGCCGATCAAGTAGGTGTCTAGAAAGGTGTCAACGAGGTTACGCCTCTGGGAAAACGAGGTTTACATTAATTAGGTTCGTGCGAAAGCACGGGGGACCTCCCTCAAAGTACCGACACTGGCCTGGCTGAAAGATTGGCGAACTTGTAGTGTGTAATTAATCCCGGCTAGTCTTTCCTTTTAGGGTTTGAAGGAAGATTTGATAAAAAGCAGTGGGAGCCATCCTGATTAGATAAAATAATAACCAATCTATTCTTGCAAGAGCGCACGCTGAGTGTTTCCTTCTCTCTCTCTCCAGGTAGCAACCATATCACGCCTTAATCAAGATAATAATACGGAATATTGACCGAACCCGCTTGTTATACTGAGCTGGGGAACGTTGGTCCCGCTCCAACTTATAATTATTATAAGACAGAGCAGGAAATAAGGGGAATACCAGATTTCCCGTGCCGCCCAAACGAAGAGAGTGCATACTGATGCATCATCTTCGGGTGTGTTCATTACAAAGAACTGTTTCTCTGTATCCTTTACGTCCTGGGTATCTGATACCGGATCAGGATCCCGCATATGTAATATGTTACATGGGCTACAGATAGGTAAAGAACTGAGAACGGGTGATAAGTTTCATGAGACAGAAAACGGGGCCAGAGTTGCAGCCAAGTCTGTCGGTCACTGTCACCCTGTATTACAATACATTGATTCTGAACGAATGTTATTAGATACCGAACCTGATATACAAAATCATATCAGTCTCTTTATTAAAGAAATGATAAAATTTTGTATTGTTGGATAGTGTTTTGAACATTTCCTATATCAAAAGTTGATCGGTTCAGGCACGTTATCTAAAAGCATTGATGTTCTAAATCAAACTACAGTTCTTAGTATACGGAACACACAAAAGAGGAAGAGTTCAGAAATGAACGAATCCTTCTTGAGGCATTGTAGACTAGGTCATATCATTGCGACCCGACTAGCTGAAGTTACATGTAGATGCATATTTAAATCAGTTTGAATTTACATCTTGTGAAACTTGCCAGTCATGTCATAAAGATAAGATGACAATAGCTCCGTTTACTGGAAACAGAGAAAGAGTTAGTGAACTCTTGGGATGATACATGTTGATGTATGTAGGTCCCCAGTCTACACATGCCAAGACCGGTTCTTTGTACTTCATTATATTCTCTGATAATCTCTCAAGATTCAGTCATATGTTCCTGTTGAAACATGAGTCCGAACCTTTTGAGATATTCACAGAATATAAGCGAGAAGTAGAGAACCAAAATACGGGTAAAAGTATTATGTCCTTTGATGAGATCAAGGAGGAGAATACTTGTGCATAGAATTTCTGGACTATTCTAAAGGAGAATGAGATTCTCTCTCAGATTACTCCTCCGTATACACCATTGCACGATGGTATGTCGGGGCGGAGCAGATACACCCTATTTGATATGGTGTGCTCTATGATGAGTACTATTGAGTTACCTTTTTCCTTTTAGGGAGTTATGCACTTGAGAAGCTGCATACCTATTGAAAAGGGTTCAAATCAAATCAGTTGCCTACCGCTTCATATGTGATATGGTATGGGAAGAGCCCATGTCTTAAGCCAGTTAAGATTTGGGGTTGTCCGGCCTATATCTAAAAGCAAAATCTGGACAAGCTCGAGGAAAAGTCTGTTATGTAGAACTGGAAAGGTTCCAGCTATACAAACTATAGTAGATGATTTGATAGAGCCAAAGGATTCAGTAGATTCCAATGAACCTCAGCCTTTCCGCCGATCTAGTAGGGTTCCTCACCCACCTGAGAGATTCTTCTGTTTCTCTATGACAGTGGGAGCAAGGATTGCATCATGAGATGATGACCCAACTAGTTTCGAGCTGGCCATCAGGAGTAAGACTCTGTAAGAATGGCTGGATGCTTAGTGATCTGAGATGGAATCCATATACACCAACAAAGTATGGACTTTGGTTGCTATATCTGAAGGGTTAAATCCCCATCAGGAGCAAGTATATCTTGAGAAGATTACTTGGTGTACATGGAAAAGTTGAGACTTTCAAAGCTAGACTTGTTAAAAGTTTGCATCATTGACCAGGTACGGATAATGATGAAACCTTTTCAAGTAGCTATGCTTAAGTCCATCCAGATCCTACTTGTCACGGCTACATACCATGACTGCGATATCTGGTGGTTGGGTGTCTTGACTGCTTTTCTAAATGATGATTTAGAAGAGAGCGTCTATAAGTACACAGCCAGAGGGCTTCGTAGACAGTGGGAGCAGCGGAAACGTGTGCAAGATGCTTTATAGGATAAAGCAGGCATCGCGGAGTTGGAACATCTGTTTTGATGGATTAGTCAAAGAAGTTGACATCATCAAAATGGTAGATGAACCTTGTATAAACAAAAAGGTAGTAGGGAGTATGGTGACGATCCTCGTAGATTACGTGGATGACATACTCTTGATAGGGAAAGAAGTTTCCTATGCTACGCTCGGTCAATCTCCGCTTATCACAATGATTCTCCACATAGGATCAAAATGATACCTACTAAATCCTGGATTTTGATCTATGAGATAGATCTAAATGGATGTTAGGATTCTCACTAGTTGTAGTAAGATGGTATCAATCGATCCTGGGGAGAATCACTGGAAGGGCTCCAGGGTGATAAAGACGACTGAGTGTCAGTCACAGGCATTGTCTTAATCCTCAGTAGAGGGACGGTATGTTGGAAGAGTTCCAAGCTAGATACCGTGACATACTAGACGATAAAGGCAGGATACATTGCTACTTAAGATGCTACCCTAGAGGCTGTTTGGGTGTATAATGGTTCATGAGATGAACTACGTTCCTACCATTGTGAGACAATGGAGTTGTGGCTTATACCAAGGAACATCCGTCCCATCAGTGATCCAGACATATTCTAAGGCAGTGTCACCTGATCATGGAGATGGTTGATCTCCAAGGAGATCGAGGTTTGGAGAGTAGACTCAGAGGACAACACAGCGGATCCACTCACAAAGGCCTGTTCCCAGAGAGAGACTTTTATGGGATGGTTGAGTATGAGATACTACAACCACTGCTATCAGATGGCCCTAGTGCAAGTGGGAGATTGTTAGTTATATGTATGCCCTAGAGGCTATTACTATACATAGGATGTATATTGTAGTGGATGCTGGGACATATATAGGGAGGACTTTCTTGCTCGACATGATAGTATGCTATCTGGTTGATCTTTACCTTAACGTGTACACTGATTGTCTCCCTATTACATGTTGGTAAAGCCCTTAGGATCTGTACTTGACTACCTAGACTATGATGCGGATCATACTAGTGGGGACATGGTAGTCCATAAGTACATCCTTCAAAGTCCCTAGTCGTGGGTGTATCGAGATGGGGCATCGATATACCAGAGTAGACTAGCGTATACCTTCTCGACCCATACAGATGGGCGATGGATGATCCCATATCCATTGGTGTTTGACATCAGAGATCGTATACGGGTGCTCAGTAGAGACTGGGTACACTGGACGGACTCGCCGAGAACTCCCAGATGGTATTATACCTCACGTCAGATGGCAGTTCTCTGGTGACACTGGAACAGAGTAGTCTGTTGACCCGAGATCGTCATAGAGTCTTGTGTGGTTCCCACTGTGCTTTGATTTCCATCTTACCACGTCCAAGAGGGCGTGCAAAACTGTGGTTTTTGGGTACAGTCCCGATTCACATGGAGGCAATGAGCGATAGGAGGGGATTCGTCTCTCCCGGTATAGGGAGTTGATGTTGCGCTGTGTTCGATTGGCTATAACCGGAAATCCCTGGCCAGGGTTGCTGAGATTTACTGGTAAGTGTTACCAGTAGTTTCTCGAATTGTTATAGACCTCATATCGACACGACTTATCAAGCTATTGGGGTCTGACGTTTACCACCCCTAGGCAAGATATGCGACATATCAGACGATCAGACCGGACTGTACGGTAGTGTTACTGGTTGGATTCACTGGAGTGTGAGCGGGCTTGCTCGTCGATCTTCAGATCGCTCAATACCCGGGTGGCCGTTACGTTTAGCAGATCGCTTGCGGCTTGTGGGTGTTTGATATGATCATCATCCGCTGCCGGCGTATTGACGAGTCTTTAGAGTCCTACACAGAGGTTTCCTGGCTCAAGCGAAACGAAATAGGAGCGCATATGAGATATGTGCGGGACTGAGAATAATGCGTGTATGTGATACCGTATTCTATTCTCGCGATGAATGCATCGAATGGTTATATGCGATATAACCTAGTTATCGAATCAAGTATTGATTCGATAAGCCGATACATTGAATACTAGTCGGTTGTGTGCGACATGACCGGATCATTGAATCAAGTGTTGATTTAATGATTTAATGCATAATTATATATTTGATATATTACTTTGCACTAACTAGTATTGGTTCACTTTAAACGGAATTTCTCACTTGGTTTGTGCACATTGTATATGTGATATACTTTTGTACACTTGATTGTATCATGTTTGATGATACATGTTTAACTATAGTTAAGTGTAATGAATTAAGCCATGGTTAAACTAATGATTAGGGTTTTATTTTCTTACTTATTTATTTATTTATTTATTTTGAATAGATGAGAAAAGAATGGTTGCTAATTTTGGAGTTTAGTTGAAGCTTCATGAAGCTTTGACTATGTAACCATTCTTGTCTTCATCTTTAACCCTAACCATTAATCTAACCTTAGTTAATTCTCTACACTTGACCATGGTTGATGATGATAAGTATTCTTTTATTTTCTTTTTTCTAATTAACTTATCATAACATTATCCTTCTTCTTCTTCATTTCTTCAAGTGAAGAAAACTTGCCTCCATCAATGGCAAGTGATGAAAAAGAGTGAGAAATCCAAATCTAAAGTCTACCCACTTCCTATTTCTTCATCCTCTACCTCTTGCCAAGTAGTAGAGTGTGTTTCCTTCACAAGTTTTCATGGCTTGGTGAAGGTGGAGCTTGATCTAGCGATGCTTCGACGTAGATCATCTTCGGCACGAAGCCGACGACCTTGCCCGCTCGTTCTCCGATGAAGCCGACGCTAGAGCCGGGATTTGATTTGGACAGCGGAGAGGACCTCATCTCGGAGCCGTGGAGGTGGAGGACTGGATCTACAAAGGTTGTATTTCCGTATCTCTTAGTTAAGTGTTAACTAGTTTACTTTTTCGCCTAGAAATCTAGCCAACGGTCCGTATCTAGGGTTTCTCGGCACCTTAGAATTTGAAATTGCCATGTTCGATGGCTTGTGAGACCTCTTGAGAGTGCCTAGGAACCCTACACGCTCCTATTTCATTTCTCTTGAGCCAGGAAACCTCTGTGTAGGACTCTAAAGACTCGTCAATACGCCGGCAGCAGGTGATGATCATATCAAACACCCACAAGCCGCAAGCGGTCTGCTAAACGTAACGGCCATCCGGGTATTGAGCGATCAGAAGATCGACGAGCAAGCCCGCTCATACTCCTGTGAATCCAACCAGTAACACTTATCGTACAGTCCGGTCTGTTCGTCTGATATGTCGCATTTCTCGCCTAGGGGTGGTAGACGTCAGACCCCAGTAGCTCGATAAGTCATGCCGACGTGAGGTCCATAACAATCGTGAAACTACTGATAACTCTTACCAGTATATCACTGCAACCCTGGCCAGGGATTTCCTGTTATGGCCAGTCGAGCATAGCGCAACATCAACCCCCAATACCAGGAGAGACGAATCCCCTCCTATCGCTCATTGCCTCCATGTGAATCGGGACTGTACCCAAAAACCACCTGTTTGCAAGACTCAGTAGAGCCGTGGTAGGGTGGAAATCAAAGCACAGTGGGAGACACACAAGACTCTATGACGATCTCGGGTCAACAGACTAAGCTGTACCAGTGTCACCAGAGAACTGCCATCTGACGTGAGGTATAATACCATCTGGGAGTTCTCGGCGAGTCCGTTCGGTGTACCCAGTCTCCACTGAGCACCCGCATACCATCTCTGATGTCAAACACCAATGGATATGGGATCATCCATCGCCCATCACATGGGTCGAGAAGATATACGCTAGTCTACTCTGGAATATCGATGCCCCGTCTCGATATTCCCTCGACTAGGAACATTGAAGGATGTACTCATGGACTATCCAGGCCCCACTAGTATGATCTTCATCACAGTCCTGGAAGTCGAGTACACATCCTAAGGGCTTTATCAACATGTAACAGAGAGACAGAAAGTATACACGTTAAGATAAAGAGCAACCAGATAGCGTACTATTATGTCGAGCAAGAAAGTCCTACCTATACATGTCCCAGCATCCACTACTATATATATCCAATGTACAGTAATGGCCTCTAGGGCATACATATAACTAACAAGTATAAGTCGTGTAGGAGTGTAGCCCAGAACATCCTGCGAAACTACTGGAATACCTACCAGTAAATCTCACTTGCCTTGGCTAAGGACTTTTTGTAATGGCTCTCCAGACACAACGTGATATCACCCCCAATACCGGGAGAGACGAATCCCCTGCCGATCCGCTCACTGCCTCCATGTGGCTCGGGACTGTACCCAAATAAAAGCTGTTTGCATGACTCCATTGAGCCGTGGTAGGGTTGTAGTCAAAGCACAATGGGAACTCATATGAGACAAATGACGATCTCAAGTCGATAGACTAACCTGTACACATGTCACCAGGGAACTGCTATCTGACGACAGGTATAATACCAACTAGCATGTTCCCTGCGAGTCCGTCCGGTGTACTCATAACCTAATGAGCACCTGTATACATCTTAGGTGAACCAACTGACACCAATGGCTTGTAAGACTGGCCACCGCCCCTCGTCGGGGTCTCGATCCATATACACTAGTCTATTCATGGAGTATCGATGCCCAGTCTCGAAACTCCTACAACTAGGGACACTTTAAGGATGTGCTTATAGACCACCCAATTCTCACGTATATGATCGCCATCATACTGCTGGCAGTCAAGCAAGAATCCTATGAGCTCTATTAACATGTAATAGTGATCTGTAATTTCACCTGAAGCATGTACATGATGATAAAGGCAAACCAGATAGCATACTATCATCTCGAGTAAGACTATTCTACCGGTATAGGTCCTCCCTCAATCATTGCAATCACGTGCCTACGATCCAATAATTGACTTGAGGGCACTATAGCCAACAGTATATGCTATGATCTGTTTATTAAATTAATTGTTGATTTAATATTAATGACCAATAGCCATTTTACTTATAACCTTTTCTTTATTTGTTGTATGCATGAATGTATGTATGTACATATGTTGATATGAATGCATACATGCATGCATACATGTATCATGGTTGTTGATACATTGGAGTTGGCTATGCAAGACTCACATGGATGGATATTTATATATTTTGATTATTGATTAAAGATAATTAGGATTAAATCATGGTGGGTTTTCGTCTACACTCTTCTTGAGTCAACCATGACTCAAACCATGGTTTAATCTCTAATTCATTCTTTAACTCACTAACAAAATATCTAGATATTTTAGAACCATGGTTATGAGTGAGTAGACTCTCTTATATATTCATTATTCTTTTTATTTTTGGCATAACAATTATCTTGAGCTTGCTTAGCCATTTCCTTCTTCCTCCTCCTCAAAATCTTACTACCTCTTCGAAAGTGAGTGAAGGAGATAAGAAGAAAAGATTTTTAAGTGAGATCCAAACCCACATCACCAATCTACACTAGTTTAGCCCACTAGTTTAAGTTGTTTGCATCACTTCTACTTTGTTCTAGTGAAGCAAGGAGCTTGAGCCAAGGTACTCCATGGTGGATCGTCGTGGACAACGAAGGACTCAAGCGGACCAGTCAAAACACCGAGTTGATCCACGGAATCTAAGGAGGAGGTCTACAAAGGTTGTAATACTATCCTCTTAGTGTTAGACACTAGATCTTGTATGTGAAACTATTTTTGTTACCTTAAATTTCTAGTTTGATCCTAGGTTAGTTTGCTTAGCACCCAAAAAATTTCATTGTAGCATGTTTGATGCAAGACAAACCCTTGTAAGGTGCTAAGGAAACCCAACAATGATGGAGATTATATACGCGAGAGCTGGGTAGTCTATAAGAACATCTTTAGATGTCCCTAGTCGTGGCAGTATCGAGACCGGGCATCGATATTCTGGAGTAGACTAGTGTATACGTTTCGAGACCCCGACGAGGGGCGGTGACCGGTCTCACAAGCCATTGGTGTTGTGTCACCTAAGATAGTATACGGGTGCTCACTGGAGGTGAGTACACTGGACGGACTCGCCGAGAACTTCTAGATGGTATTATACCTATCGTCAGATGGAAGTTCTCAGGTGGCATGAGTACAGGTTAGTCCTTTGACCTGAAGTCGTCATTTGTCTTATATGAGTTCCTACTATACTTTGATTACTACCCTACCATGGCTCAAAGGAGTCGTGCAAACATGTTTTAGTTGGGTACAGTCCCGAGCCTCATGGAGGTAGTGGTCGACTATCAGGGATTCTTCTCTCCTGGTATTAGGAGTCGATGTCGTGCTGTGTTCAGTTGGCTATCACTAGAAATCCGTGGCCACGGTGGGCAAGATTTACTGATAGTTGATCAGTAGTATCTCAGTTGGTGATGAGCTAGACTCAGACACGACTTATCGAGTTAGTAGGGGTATGATGTTATCCACCCCTAGATCCGATATGCGATACTCTTTGACGAAGAGACCGGACTGTACGGAGATTGTCACATTCAGGCTCAGTAGGGTAAGGACACACTTGATTGTCGACCCTCTTTCGACAAGTACCTGGGTAGCCGTTACGTACAGCTAGTGCCGCTGATGTGCTGTTAGTTATGTATATACCCTAGAGGCCATTATTGTACATATGATGTAGATTATAGTGGACGCTTGGATATATATAGAGAGGACTTTCTTGCTCGACATGATAATATGTTATCTGGTTGCTCTTTGTCTTAACATGTAGATTTGTATTGAGATGCTGTCTTGCTCTCATATGTTGATAAAGTCCTTAGGATGTGTCATTGACTACTAGGACTATGATGGAGATCATACTAGTGAGGCCAGGATAGTCCACAAGTACATCCTATAATTTTTCATAGTCGAGGGTGTATCGAGACAGGGTATCGATATTCCAGAGTAGACTAGCGTATACTCTTCTTGACCCATATGATGGGCGATGGATGATCCCACATCTATTAGTGTTTAACATCAATGATGGTATACAGGTGCTCAGTGGAGACTGGGTACACTGAACAGATTGGCCGAGAACTCCTAGTTGATATTATACCTATCGTCAGATAGCAGTTCTCTGGTGACGCTGGTACATGTTAGCCTGTAGACCCGAGATCGTCATAGAGTCTTGTGTAATTCCCACTGTGCTTTGATTTCCACCTTACCACATTCAAGAGAACGTGCAAAACGGTGGCTTTTGGGTACAGTCCCGAATCACATGGAGGCAATGAGCGATAGGAGGGGTTTCGTCTCTCCCGGTATTGGGGGTTGATGTTGCGCTGTGCTCGATTGGCTATAACTGGAAGTTCCTGGCCAGGGATGATATGGAGATCTACTGGTAAGTGTTATCAGTAGTTTCTCGACCCGTTATGAGCCTCACATCGGAACGACTTATCGCTTAATGGGGTCTGACGTTTACCACCCCTAGACTGTATATACGACATATCAAGCGAAGAGACCGGACTGTACGGTAGTGTTACCAACAGACTTTACAGGAGTATGAGCAGGCTTGCTTGTTAATCTTCTGGTCGCTCAATACCCGGGTGGCCGTTACATTTAGCTGACCGCTGACGGCATGTGGGTGACTGATATGATCATCACCTACTGCCGGCGTATTGATGAGTCTTTAGAGTCCTACACAGAGGTTTCCCGGCTCAGGAAAACGGAGTAGGAGCACATATGTGATATGTACGGGACCGAGAATAATACGAGTATGTGATACCGTATTCTATTTCTCGCGATATGTGATATCGGCCGGTTATATGTGATATAGCCGGGTTATCGGATCAAGTGTTGATTCGATAAAATGATACATATTATATTAGTCGGTTATATGTGATATAGCCGGATTATTAAATCAAGTGTCAATTTAATAATTTAATGTATAATTATATATTTGATATATTAAATAACATTAACTAATATTTTCTCACTTAAGTATTTCTTTTTCTCACTTTTGATACATTTAATATATATGTCATATATGTTTATTGTATTGTTTTCTTTTGTTCACAAATTATATGTATGTGATATGTATTATTGTGACATGCTAGGTTACACATGCAACATGGGTGTGTGAGACTTACACCATGATATATGATAATGGCGAGTCATGCCATGAGTCACCAAGAGCCATGCCTCACATAACAAATATCTCCACCTCATTTCCTCCACCTCAATAATCTTTAATCCAAAAGAAAAAAACCCTAATGAGGTGTTTTCTTCTAGAAGCTTTCTCGAGTAAATTACGAGAATACCCCTCAACCGTAAATACATACCCGCATCTATATTCCGAAGGATACAAATACAAAAGAGACAAAAATAATCCATCGGTATAATACTAGGATCCGGCATAAAACAAAGCCCACTAGAATTATCTGTCCGAATCATCATCCGTGCACAAGTACACATACGTGATCGAACCCTGTCGTAAAACCATACGAGCTCTACACCTTTTGCCAGGTGCAGGGAAACCCTCTGTGTGGGACTCTAAAGAATCGACACTACACTGGCAGTGGGTTTAACCATAAGCCGTAAGTGGTACTAGCTGCACGTAACGGCTACCCAGGTATCTTTTGATATGAAGGCCGATGTGCAAATTCATCCAGACTCTTACTGAGCCTATTTGTGACGATCTTCGTATAGTCTGGTCTGTTCGTCTAAGAGTTGTTAGGAATATGTATGCCCAAGTGGCTATTATTGTATGATATAGTAGAAACTTGGACATATATATAGAGGACTTTCTTGCTCGACATGATAGTATGCTATCAGGTTACTCTTTATCTTAACATGTAGACTGGTATTCTTATACTGTCTATCTTTTACACGTTGATAAAGCCCTTAGGATGTAGCTTGACTACCAGGACTATGATGGACATCATACTGCTGGGACTTGTGTGGTCTACAAACACATCCTTCAATTGTTCTTAGTCGAAGGTATATCGAGACAGGGAATCGATATTACTAGAGTATACTAGTGTGTACGTTTCTTGACCCTGTATGGGGGCGACGGTTGGTCCCAAAGTTTTTGGTGTTTGAAATCAAAGATTGTACACAGGTGCTCATTAGAAAATGGTTACACCGAATAGGACCCACCGAGGACTCCCAGTTGGTAGTATACGTATCGTCAGATAGCAGTCCTCTAGTGACAGTGGTACATGTTAGTCTGTAGACCCGAGATCGTCATAGAGTCTTGTGTGACTCCCACTATGCTTTAATTTCCTCCCTACCACGGCTCAAAGGAGTCATGAAAACAGGTGGATTTTAGGTACAGTCCCGAGTCATATGGAGGCAATGAGAAATAGGAAGGGTTTCTTCTCTTCTGGTATTGGGGGTTGATTTTGTGCTATGCTCGATTGGCTATAACTGGATGTCCCTGGCCAAGGCTACTGCTGAGATTTACTAATAAGAGTTATCAGTAGTTTCTCGAACCGTTATAGGCCAGGCATCGGCATTGCAGGGTTCCCTAGGGCGGCAGCAAGGTTTCGGGAGGCATCGTCCATGCCAATTTCAAAAATTTGCCGTAATAAATAACCCTAACCTAGAATCTTAACTAGAGATTTAGACGAAACAACAATGTAAACAACTTTACATCTAAGTGAACAAGGAATACAACCTTTGTAGACCGGTCCTTCACTTCTAAAGCTCCGTGTTGTAGTCCCTTCGCTCTAAGTAGTGAACACCCAAACTCTAGTAAGGGTTCACATGAAGAAATGAACAAGCTTGCTCGAAGTCTTCGAGGCCGAAAATGATCTACGTCGATGAGACTTAACATCATGCTACCTCTTCACTAATGGTGGATTAGTGAAGCAACCATCCTAAATAAATGGCTAATATAGTAGAGAATGATGAAGTAGGAATTTCGCTTACTTTAGAAATAATTTTCTCACTATTTTTCTTCATCTCCTATAAACCTAGAAAGCTAAGCTCTTGATGAAGAAGAAGATGAAGAGAGAAGAGAATGAAACTCTTGAGGTGAGAATAGCAGCCATGGGCGAGTTAGTGTCATACACTAATAAACCATGGCTAAACAATAATGGCTAGGTTAATAAATATCTGTAAGTAAAACAAAATTAGTGGACTTGGTCAATGGTTCCACAAGCTTCTCCAAGCTTCAACCATTAAACCAATTTCCATTTAATTTTAATTAACTTTAAATAAATAAAATCATTCATTATATCAAGCATGGTGTGAGTCTCATACACCCATGAAGCATGTGGCATCAAGCATGACACAAATAAAATGTACATTAATATATATCACATATATACTATATGCACACAAGTGAGAAAAAGAAATGTTAAAGTGAGCTAATATTAGTTAATGTAATTCAATATATCAAATATATAAATATACATTAAATTATTAAATCAATACTTGTTTTAATAATCCGGTTATATCACACAGCCGGCTAATATCAAATATAACAACCTATCGAATCAATACTAGATCCGATAACCCGGTTATATCACATATAACCGACCGATATCACATATCGATAGAATAGAATGCGGTATCACATACGCGCATTAATCTTGGTCCCGCACATATCATATATGTGCTCCTTCATTTCGCATGAACCAGGAAACCTCTGTGTAGGACTCTAAAGACTCATCAATACGCCGGTAATAGGTGATGATCATATCGAACACCCACAAGACGCAAGCGGTCTGCTAAACGTAAAGGCCACCCTGGTATTGAGCGATAAGAAGATCAACAAGCAAGCCTGCTCATACTCCTGCGAATCCAATCAGTAACACTACCGTACAGTCCGGGCTCTTCGTCAAATATGTCGCATATCACAGCCTGGGTGTAGTATAACGTCAGACCCCAATAACCTGATAAGTCCTGCCGATACAAGGTCCATAACGGTTCGAGAAACTACTGATAACACTTACTAGTTGATCTCATGAACCCTGGCCAGGGATTTCCTGTTATGGCCAAGCATAGCGCAACATCAACCCCCAATACCGGGAGAGACGAAATCCCCTCCTATCGCTCATTGCCTCCATGTGACTCGGGACTGTACCCAAAAACCACCATTTTGCACGATCTCTCGAACGTGGTAAGGTGGAAATCAAAGCACAGTGGGAATCACACAAGACTCTATGAAGATTTCGGGTCGACAGACAAATCTGTACCTGTGTCACCAGAGAACTGCTATCTGACGATAGGTATAATACCATCTAGGAGTTCTCGGCGAGTCCATTCAGTGTACCCAGTCTTAACTGAGCACCCGTATACCATCTCTGGTGTTAAGCACCAATGGATGTGGATCATCCATCGCCCATCATATGGGTCCAGAAGCGTATACGCCAGTCTACTCTGGAATATCGATGCCCCGTCTCGATACTCCCATGACTAGGAACTATTGAAGGATGTACTTATCGACTACCTTTGCCCTACTAGTATGATCTGCATCATAATCCTGGTAGTCAAGTACTCATCCTAAGGGCTTTATCAACATATAATAGAGAGACAATAAGTGTACATGTTAAGATAAAGTGCAACCAGACAACATACTATCATGTCGAGCAAGAATGTCATCCCTATATATGTCCAAGCATCCACTACAATATACATCACATGTACAGTAATGGCCTATAAGGCATACATATAACTAACAATCTTCCACTTGCACTAAGGCCATTTGTTGCAGTATCTCATATTCAACGTCCTATAGAAGTATCTCTAGGGTAAGGCCTTTGTGAGTGGATCCACCGTGTTCTCCTTCGCTTCATCTCTCCTGACCTCAATCCCTTGGAGATCAACCATCTCCCTGATCAGGTGATACTTGCTTCAGAATATGTCTGGATTGTTGACGGGACCGGCGTTCCTAGGCCTAAGCCACAACTCCATCATTGTCACAATAACAATTATTGGACGCTCAATGGTAGGAACTTTGTTCATCTCATGAACAAGAAATGCCCAGACAGCCACTTTAGCAGAATCATTGGTAGCGATATATTCAGCCTTTATCGTCTAGTATGTCACGGTATCCAGCTTGGAACTCTTCCAACATACCGTCCCTCCACTGAGGGTAAAGACAATGCCTGTGACTGACTCTCAATCGACCTTATCACTCTGGAAGCTTGAACCATGAACATTCTTTTAGTGCTTCTCAAGTACTTAAGGATGTCCTCCACAGCTATACAGTGATTCTCCTAAAATCCGATTGATTCCTGATCACTACTCCTAGCGAGTCAGCTACATCTGGTCTGGTACATAACATTGTATACATGACAGAGCCTACTACTGAAGTATAGGGTATCCCTTGCACGCGAGCTCTCTCCAAATCAGTCTTGGAAGACATCCTTTTGGAGAGAGTGATTCCTGAGTAAGTGGACGAACCATCACGCTTAGAATCTTCCATACTAAACCGCTTTAGTATGGTGTTAATGTACCTGGATTTGGGACAATCCCAAAATCCACTTAGATCTATCACCATAGATCGTAATCCATAAGATGTAGTAGGTATCATCCAGATCTTCCATAGAGAATCCTTGTGATAAGAGGAGCTTGACCGAATGTAGCATAGGAAACCATTTCCTATCAAGAGTATGTCATCTACGTACAATACGTGTAATACAACCTCACTCTCTGCAACCTTCTTGTATATACAAGGTTCATCTAACATTTTGATGAAGTCAAACACTTTGATTGCCACATCAAAAAAGATGTTCCAACTCCGCGATACCTGCTTAATCCTGATGGACTTAAGCATAGCTTTGAAAGTCTCAACTTTTCCATCCACACCAAGAATCTTCTCAAGATCAATTTGCTACCAATGGGTTTTACCCCTTCAAGTGCAACATTTAAAGTCATACTTTGTTGGTGTACATGGATTCCATCTTTGATCGCATAGCATCCAGCCATTTCACAGAGTCCCCACTCATGATGGCCTGCCTGAACCTGGTCGGGTCATCATCTACCAAGATGCAATCCCCGCTCCCACCGTCAACGAGAAAACCATAGTATCTCTCAGGTGGATAAGGAACCCTACCAGATTTGCGGAGAGGCTGAAGTTCGTTGGCAGTTACTGAATCCTTTGGTTTCACCAAATCATCAGCTGTTAGTTTGTCTAGATGGAACTCTTCCAGTTCTACCTCATGACCACAAATTTCTTCATAAGAAATTCCTTTTCTAAAAATGTGGCATGCTGAGAAACAAAATACCTTTTTCTCCTCAGTGTGGTAGAAGATATTCCTTCACAAATTTTTTGGATATCTAACAAACTTACAGATCTGACCTTGCTTCGAGCTTGTCCGGATTTAGCTTTTCAACATAGGCCGGACAACCCCATATCTTAACTCGTTTAAGAGATGGCATCTTCCCATACCATATCTCATATGGAGTGGTAGGCATTGATTTAGTTGGAACCCCATTCAATAGATATGCAACTTCTCAAGTGCATAACCCCCAAAAGAAAACAGGCAACTAAGGAGTACTCATCATAGAGCGCACCATATCTCATAGGGTGCGATACCTCCGCCCCGCTGCACCGTTGTGCTGTGGTGTACTTGAAGGAGTAAGCTGAGAGAGAATCACATTCTCCTTTTAGAAAATTCGGGAACTCCATGCCCAAATATTCGCCTCCTCGATCACATCGAAGGACTTTAATACTTCTACCCGTCTGGTTCTCAACTTCAAGCTTATATTCCTTGAATTTCTCAAAAGTTTCAGACTTATGTTTCAATAGGAACATATGTCCGAATCCTGAGAGATGATCAGTGAATATAATGAAGTACAAGGAACCGACCTTGGCATTTGTAGACATAGGACTGTATACATCATCATGTATTTGTCCCAAGAGTTCAGTAACTCTTTCTCTGTTTCCAATAAATAGAGTATTGGTCATTTTACCTTTGAGACAAGACTGGCAAGTATCATAAGATGAAAATTCGAACAGATTCTAATATTCATTCTTATGTAACTTAGCTGGTCGTGTCGCATAGATATGACCAAGTCTACAATACCACAAGAAGGATTCATTCATTTCTGAACTATTCTTCTTGTGTGTGTTCTATATATTTTGAACTGTGGTTTGATTTAGAACTTATATGCTATTATATAATGTGTCTGATCCAATCAACACTTGATTCAGGAAAATGTTCACAACATTATACTCCAATACAGAATTATATCCTTCTTTAACTTAATAAATAAAATGATGTAATGTTGTATATCAGGTTCGGCATGTAATAACATTTGTTCAGAATCAATGTATTAATACAAGGTGATATTTGCCAACTGATCTGGCTTCAACAATTGCACCATTCTCTAACACTTAGAGACATACCATCCTATCTCAGTTCTCTACCTTTCTATAGCCCATGTAATAAATTACATATGTGCGATCCTGATCCGGTATCTCATACCTAGGACGTGGAGGATACTGAGAAACAGTTCTCGGTAACAAACACACCCGAAGAATATGCATCGACATGCTCATTCCTCGATTGGGTCGTGTGGAAATCTGGATATTTCCCTATTTCCTGCTCGGACTTATAACAATTATAAGATAGAGCGGAACCAACGTTCCCCAACTCAGTATAATAAACAGGTTCGGTCAATACAACCATATTATTATCTTGATTAAGGCGTGACATGGTCGGTACCTGGAGAGAGAGAGAGAGAGAAGAAAACACTCTGCGTGCGCTCTTATAAGATCAGATTGGTTATTATTTTATCTAATCAGGATGGCTCCCACTGTTTTTATCAAATCTTCCTTCAAATCCTAAAAGGTAAGACTAGCCGGGATTAATTACACCCTACAAGTTCACCAATCTTTCGGCCAGGCAAGTGTCGGTATTTTGAGGGAGGTTCCCCGTGCTTTCGCACAGACCTAATTAAAACAAACCTCGTTTTCCCACGGGCGTAACCCCGTTAACATATTTCTAGACACCTACTTGATCGGCTAATTGTAATGTGTAAAACTCTCCCAGGAGTAACTATTACTCGCAGTGGGTATCGGGATCCAACTATCTCATAGAAAGTATGCAATCTCATTGCAAATTTCAACACTTGAAATTCCCGATAATAGTTTTTAACCCTAGCCTCCCATGACCTTGACAAAGGCCAATAAATTATAGGATGCAAGTCAAGTTCAAGCCTTCATTTCCTGATTGAATTAAATCTACCCGTATGACCCTTGACAAAGGCCAACAAGGTCGCACGACTACCATAATCCAATTGCATCATATGCTTAAGCAGATAAGCACTAATCAGCTACCGCACACTACACCTTGACAAAGGCCAACAAACGCAGCACGAATACTGAATAGTCCTTATCTGAAAGGACGGAGGGCTACGACAGGTTTTTAAGAAAACCTTTTGCGTAATGAACTTGATATCGTTGTAGAATCGAGTGGTTTTAAAAAGAGTGTTTTTGAGGCTTTTACTAGTTTTTCTAAAAGGTCACTCTCGGTGAAGGGATCTCGGCTCTTTCTTCATCGAATGAGGTGCTGGATATTTCATAAATACCACTATGCAAAGCATAAACTAAGAAAGCAATCAAAAGACAAAACCGAGTGGGTTATAGCATCTTCCAGTTTCGCTAAAGAGGTCACTCCCGGTGAAGAGATCTCGGCTCTTTCCTTATCGAATAAGGTGCTAGATATTCTACAAGGAATACCGCTATGCAAAGCAAGAACTAGAGCTACCAGTTTTTTTAAAACAAGTTTCTACAACATCTTTAGGTTTCTTTTCTTTTCATTAATCTCATTAATGAAGTCGTATCAAATTATGCTTCCTAAGCATCACAGAAGAAACGAAAGCAACAATATTTATTATATATCATATATATAATATAAGCATTCGTCTTAACATATCAAGTGATCACATCACAGTATATCAACAGCAGAAGAACACATATGAAATATTGGATATACTATGAATTCCTTGTTTTAATTAAGCCAGCAAAAACGTGGATTCCACGGTCGTGATGAATATCCAAACTCACATCCCTAAACCCCAACGAGAGCGGAAAGCAACCCTACCAATTCTAGAGTTAGGAGACCCGATCTCGACTCCTCGAGATGGTCTCCCACTGGACCCTAGAACCCGGTTGCTTGTGCTCTCCTCCTTGGGTATATCCTAATGCGGAAAAGTAAATAATATACATCAATGGCGACATCATCCTCAACCAGGAAGTGCCCCAATAAAAGAATATTACATACAAGCTTTTACATCAATGAAAATGAAAAACTCTCATCTCACATAAAAACCCCGGGCTATTCAAAACACGACGATCCAATATAACATATCACAGCAACGCATAACATCACATGTCATCAACATAAGTAAATATGCATATCCCAATTGTCATTGACGTATAGCAACGAAACTGGCGATACATCACATATTACACTTACGGTCGCAGAAAAGAAAGTGAAAAATTACAACAATTGGAATCCACAAGTAACTTAGACATCATAAACCCAATTTATCACATACTTTGGATTTCATTCCTAACCAAATGAATTCCTTAGATATCGCGTTCCTAACAATTATAAACCTAGCATTTTAGTCTCGATATTGAAAACACTTTCCAATAACCTGTCGGGTAACTCAACAAGATTCCCGATAACCAGATCGAATGCTCGTCGGAAACTTTAGTAGACGGCCGCACCCCCGATACCGTCGACGAAGTGCACTAAGGTGGAACACCGCGGCCGCGAGCACCCGAACGGATGCTTTTGATGATGGGGTTCTCCTACTGTCACTTGGTCGGGGCTATGGGGCGTGGCTATCTCGTAAGGTTACCCGGCGAGTGTTCATATCAGATTTTTGCATTTTCATACCGCCCAATTTTTATCACATTGCATATCGGTAGATACTCTTGAGCCGTGTTTGCTAGTCAATTGCAGGATACAGGTTCTCGGTTCTAAAACGGTGAAATTCATGAAAAACACGACAAAATCCGGTTTCCTGCCAACCACAGATAAAACACGGTCTCCGCTCTTCATCCGTATGTTGCCAGATACCAGTTTAGGAAGACAAAATGTCAAATCTATGTCACCTTCATGCATAAGGCTCAATGGCAACAACAACTTCCAAGAAATCTATGCGGAGCTCGAGGCAATCATGACAAAATCTTGACAAAAAGTCCACCTTTCCCTCAACAGAAATTCTGGAAAAATCGTGGAGCCAAATTGATAAAATACATATGCCAGAATAATGTACACAGCAAACCAGGAAAGCCCAAAGAATCAGAAGCCCCAATTCCTCCAAAGGGTCGCGGATCCGCGGCTAAAGGGGGGTCTAGGCCGCGGATCCGCGGCCGTACTGGCGCCGCATGCGCAGGGTTTTGGGGGGTAGTTTGGTCATTGTACAGGTGTTCTGGTGGTTGCCCTAGGTTTTCATTTTTTGGCTTATAAATAGCCCAGAACTTTGTGAAGGAAAGGGTCCATTCTTGTATTTTCATTTTGCCTAGTTTTAGTGTGTTTCTTCTTCCTCTTCTCACCTCTTCTCCATTAAACTTGTAGTGAGCTCATGAGTGAAGAGTGATGAATAAAGAAGAACCATTTATTATCATGCTTGTCTCTTTATTTTGTTAATTGTTGCAATTTTAATTCGTTAAGTAGTTGTTGTTATTTTTCTTGTTGTTTCTTTCTTCTTCTTTTTTCTTTATCCTTACATACGACAATGATGCTTACGCTCGATCCTCGCCAAGGTGAGGTCGCAAATAGCTAGTCGTATTCTTCTAATCTCCTTCTTTCTATCTTCCTCTTTTGTACTGTTTTGTTTTTCCGTATCATGATGTGTGAGTAGTTCATACTTGTTAGGGTAGGATAAGGGAAGTTTGAGAGAAGGAAATCTCTCTCACTCTTTCCTTGCCCAACAGCTTAAATCAACTCCCGTTAATTGAACCACAATCCGCTCCTTACGGCACCCTATCCTACATGATAGCGGTGATTCCGTAGTGAGACCGGTTGTGGTTGAATTAACCGGAGGTTATGGCTAAGAGCCAAGAACGGACGGACAAGCACCAAAAGGAAGACTTATGCGTTGGAAAACCTAGCTTATACTCGCAAAGTCCTTCCTAGTCGTGCTAATCCCCGTTGTTGCCGATTACCGTAACACCGATATTAAGAGGGGCAACGAAAGATGTGGAGACTCCTAACTCAAACTAACCTAATCCTAACCCTAACATGCTCTCTTTAATTATCAACTCAACACTTAGATAACTACAAACAAAATCTGAAAAACCGGACTTAACTCGTTAAAGCACATAGAAAAAGACTCCCATCTCCCTGCGGACGACCCGTACTCAACCGGCTAGCTACAGGCGAAACCGTCTTGATTGCGGTATTTAAAACTAAACTTGAACACGCACATACTCTGACAATCAAATGGCGCCGTTGCCGGGGAGACGGTAGTTTATTTCCTTGTGTAATTTCGGATTAATTTGTAAGTATAAATATAACCAAAAAAAAAACAAAAAAAAAACAAAAAAAAAACAAAAAAAAAAAATACTTGTAAAAAAAATCATCTTGTTATTTTTGATTAGTTTTTGTGCAAGTGTGCAGGAAAATACGAAGTTCAAGATCGACGCCAAGGACGTCGGATAATACGGAGTTCAAGTACAGTGCCAAAGACGTGGGAAGATAGACCCACATTTCGCGGCTACACCGCGAACGGACAAAACGAAGCATCCGGTCTACTGAAAAATCTGGAGCAGTTACAGTGAGTAAACAAAAATTCAGTACATCCAGACAAGAAGAGGAGACCCAGAACAGCACCTACAAAAATTTTCAAGGCCAAATACCTCCACATAGCCGCGGATCCGCGGCTATTGCATGCGTTTGGCCGCGGAAAGGCGGCCATCTGTTGGCTTCAGGCCCTCAGTTTCTCTCTGTAAGTCCCTCTGCTTCTCCCCTCTCCTCTGAACTCCACTGAATTGTGTTTTCTGCAGCCTTCTTTGCGCAAATTCTTCTCCCCCTTCCAATAAACTGTTATTGTGCAGGATTCTTTGCGCCGCAAAATAAAAATTGTTTGCAGTTGATTTGTTACTGCTTTGCATTTCTTTAATACGGACTTAAGGGGCTTGAAACTAATCCAGATTGGGTGGGGATTTCATCACCCTTCCCAGGACCCCAAAAATCACTAAAGCATATGCATTGTCTATTGTAAATTAAAAAATACTAGACTTCAGCCCTAAGGACTTCGCGCTCATTAGGAGAAGATAAACCGTGTTTAGAACCTCGCTTAACCGTATATTGTTTATGGGGTGTCTAGGAAAGTGTTAAAGGCGCAACCGCCGAAAGAGAAAGGGTTATTTAATTAAGGAACTTCGCGAAAGCGTTGGACAACCTCCCCTTATCTCTGCACTTATCTGGCCTCGTGATCAGTGTATTTTTAAGCCCGTTTCTCGACACTGTTTAACTTCGACAATCAAGTTCAGGAGCAGGTCTAGTAGACCTAGGTTACCCCAGATCTAGGTGTGATTGTGCATATCTTTTTTGTGATTGCTTAAACCGTATATCCGTACATATTTCTGTAAATCTCTTTCTACAAAAAAAAAATACAAAAAAAAAAGAAAAAATCAAAAACTTTTATAAAAACTTGCCCTTTGTCGCCAAATCCATTTTCACCCATTACCCATCGCCTTTCTCCATTGACGTTTTCTTACCCTCACCTTCTCCGCTTTGACTATACTAAACTCGTTTAGTGTATGTCCGCTTGGACTCGGGACACTAGCGCCCGTCTAGTCCGCGTTACGTTAGTCGCTACCGACTACGCGATCGACTCCGAAGTCGATACTCTGTCCACTCCTCTTTCACCCCTTCCTTTGCCGGCCAACTCCGACGTTGACCGGAATTCTGTTCATACATCTTCACCTTCACCTTCACCAACCTCTTCTTCCGCGATGTCGGGATTTAATCCGAACATCTCTTTGACCACCCCTGGATTGGCTCCACCTCCTATGGAGACCAATCTCCCACCACCACCGCCTGTTGTAGCGCCGCAGCGAATCGCGCTCCAGGATCGTTTCTATCCTACCCGTTCTGCACTTCCCACCTGCCTTTCTCTTCCTCCGGCCAATGGGGACAACTTTGAAATTAAGCCCCATTTCATCAACATGCTTCCACGTTTTCATGGGCTTGAATCTGAAGATGCCTATATCTTCATTAACAAATTTCAAAACGTCTGTGCCATGATGAAAACCACCCAGCTGTCGGACGATGCTATACGTTTACGGGTCATTCCGTTCACTTTATGCGATCTCGCTGAAAAATGGCTGTATAGCACCGCTTCCCACTCAATCACCAGCTGGGACGAGTTTGTTAAAGCGTTTCTGAAAAAATTCTATCCAAATCATAAAACCGCAAGAATTCGAAATGAAATCAACCAATTCTCCCAGCTTCCTTCTGAATCCTTCTGGAAGTGCTTTGACCGATACAAAGACCTTGTTCAGTGTCCTCACCACGGTATAGAGAAATGGCAACTCTACCAAACCTTATACGAGGGACTGAACCCAGCAACGAAGCAGTTGCTGGAAACCATCTGTCAGGGCCACTTCCTATCGAAATCTGACGAGGAAGCGTGGCAGTTCTTTGACGACCTTGCGGAGCAAACGCTACAGTGTGAGAGCACCAGACCGACTTCTTCTTCTTCTACCTCCATTTTTACCGGTCAGTCTAGGGTAGGAATCCACCAACTTGACGTCTCTATTGCGATGAAAGCTGAAATGGCTGCAATAACACGAAAGCTTGAAGCAATAGAGAGCAAATTTTCTGCTTCTGCTCCTACCCCGGTTCTCCCCCTTCGTACCATCTGCGCTTGTTGTTCCGATCCTTCCCACTTGACCGAAGAGCGTCCTTACAACCCACCCCCGCAAGGACAGGATCAGGTTAATGCTGCCTTCCAGCAAAGACCGAGGAATGATCCATACTCTTCCACCTACAATCCCGGTTGGAGGAACCACCCTAATTTCGCCTGGAATCAGAATCAGAATCAATTCCAGGGCAACAATTTCCAAAGGGCCCCTCCGCCGCAACAACAAGCGCAACAACAAACTCAGCATCAATATCAGCAGCCCTTCCAACCCCAACCTTTCCAAAATCCGACGAACAACTTTGCACCCAACAATTCTTTTCCACCAAACAACTTTGTTCCGTCAAATAACGATAAGGTTTCCTCGCTCGAGCGAAGTCTGGAGGCGTTCGTTAAACAATCGACTCAATCCACCGCCAACATCCAGTCTTCCATTCAATCTTTAGTGCAACACACTGCCGCACACGGGCAAAGCATCAAGACCATCGAGGCCCAGATTGCACAGCTGAATGCGGCCTTAAGCGAGCGAGAGAAGGGGAAGCTCCCGTCCCAGCCACTTCCAAATCCCGGTCACCCACATAATGCACATGTTGCTCTTGAACAACAAAACCATAATGTGAGTTCCGTGACTACACTGAGATCGGGGAGGATGCTGCAAAACAACATTGGCACAAGAATCAACGATGACACCCCGGCCGTTGCTTCTTCTTCTTCTTCTTCTTCTTCTTCTTCTTCTTCTTCTTCTTCGTCTTCCGAGCCTATTCTCCGTTCTTCAATAGGCTCTCCTTCCTCTTCTTCTGCTATGAACGGACCGACTTCTCACTCCACGAAAACACCTATTCTGGGATCCGTTCCAACTCCAAAATCTCCTCCTCCAGTATTAGACTCAACCAATTTTCAAAATGTTCCATTTCCAAACCGGTTGAGGTCTAACAAACAAAATCCTCAAATGGAGAAGATTCTGGAGTTATTCAAGCAGGTTAACATTAACATTCCTCTTTTAGATGCTGTCCAACAAGTCCCGTCCTACGCAAAAATCTTAAAGGACTTGTGCACGAAAAAGAGGAAGTCTCAGGTACCCAAGAAAGTTTTCTTGGCTAGTGCTGTGAGTGATGCCCTTACCCAATCTTTACCACAAAAACGGAAGGACCCTGGCTGTCCTACGATTTCAATTACTATTGGGGATAAGAACATCAACCGCGCACTATTAGATCTTGGTGCCCGTGTTAACCTGCTTCCGTATTCAGTATACGAGCAATTAGGCGTCGGAGAGTTGAAACCCACACACTGCACTCTCCAAATGGCCGACCGATCGATCACCCATCCTAGGGGTGAGCTAGAGGATGTGTTGATAAGAGTCGGGGACTTCATCTTCCCCGTTGACTTCATTGTACTAGATACACAGCCTGTAGCTAACCCCCGGAATCAAATTCCGGTGATACTCGGTCGACCATTTCTCGCAACCTCAAATGCTGTGATCAATTGTCGCAATGGTTCGATGAACCTCTCTTTTGGAAATATGACGATTGAACTCAACATTTTTAGGTTGGGGAATCAGCCCGCCGAACCTAATGCTCATATACTGGACGTCTGCTCGATCCAGGAGATCACCCCAAAAGAGTGTGAATTCGAGGAGTTTCTGTTTGATCACGATAATCTCGACGCCACTAGTATGTTTCTCTTCGAACCTGCTGCTGTTTCTGCGCCCGACAACGAATACGAGTGTTTCACATTCACGAACGATCTTAGCTGCGCACAACCCGAGTTTGAATCTTTCGACTTTCCGGATGAGTTACCTGAACCATCCAACTCGGTTGCCTACACTCGTTTTGAACCTTTGCTGGAGTCCTTTGAGTTCGAGACCTTTGCACCAATCTTGCCTTCTATCGTTTCACCTCCAACGCTCGAACTCAAGCCTTTGCCGTCTCACCTTAAGTACGCTTACTTAGGTGAGAACGAGACCCTACCTGTCATCATCTCGGCTTCTCTAGCTCCCGAGCAAGAGAAAGCCCTTCTCGCGGTCTTGCACAGCAACAGGCAAGCTTTTGGCTGGTCCATGGCGGACATCAAGGGGATTAGTCCCCTGATCGTTGAGCATCACATTCATCTGATGGATGATGCCAAACCAGCCCGGGATCCACAAAGACGTCTTAATCCAGTCATGAAGGAGGCTGTGAAGAAGGAGATCGTCAAATGTCTAGATAGTGGTATCATTTACCCTATCTCTGATAGCCAGTGGGTTAGCCCCATTCATGTTGTCCCCAAGAAGTCGGGCATCACGGTCATAACCAACGAGGCGAACGAGTTAATCCCTACTCGCACCCAAACTGGGTGGCGAGTTTGCATTGATTACAGAAAACTCAACGCCGCAACGCGGAAAGACCACTTTCCGCTACCTTTCATTGACCAGATGCTTGAACGATTGGCCGGACACGAGTACTACTGCTTTCTTGATGGCTACTCCGGCTATAATCAAATTCCCATCGCCGAAAAAGACCAGGACAAGACCACTTTCACTTGTCCTTTCGGCACGTTTGCATATCGACGCATGCCCTTTGGGTTATGCAATGCGCCCGCTACCTTCCAGCGGTGTATGATGGGAATTTTCTCTGACATGGTGGAAAAATTTCTGGAGATTTTCATGGATGACTTCTCCATCTTCGGCGATTCCTTCAACGAGTGTTTGCTGCATCTTGACGCTGTCCTTACCCGATGTAAGGACAAGAATCTCACTTTGAACTGGGAGAAATGCCACTTCATGGTGCGCGAAGGTATTGTCTTAGGACATATCATCTCGCAAAATGGCATAGAGGTTGACAAAGCAAAGATTGAGGTCATTTCCAATCTGCCTCCTCCCCGATGCGTCAGAGATATCCGAGCCTTTCTTGGCCATGCCGGTTTTTATAGACGGTTTATCAAGGACTTTAGCAAGATTGCTAGGCCCTTGACTCTTTTGCCGGCCAAGGATACGCCTTTCGACTTCAACTCGAGCTGTGTGACTTCCTTCGAGTCACTGAAACGCTCACTCACTTCTGCTCCCGTTCTTTCTTCTCCTGACTGGACGCACCCATTCGAGATTATGTGCGATGCATCCGACTTTGCCATCGGTGCTGTCCTTGGACAGAACATCAACAAGATGCTGCACGTAATCTATTACGCGAGCCGAACCCTGAACGACGCCCAACTCAATTATACAACAACTGAGAAGGAATTCTTGGCTGTTGTATTTGCTTTAGAAAAGTTCAGGCCCTACCTCATCGGCTCTCCAGTCATTGTCTACACTGACCATTCTGCTCTGCGCCATCTTTTTGCGAAGAAAGATGCCAAATCTCGGTTAATCCGTTGGATCCTCTTGCTTCAAGAGTTTGACCTTGTCATTAAGGACAAACGAGGATGTGAAAACGTAGTTGCCGACCATCTCTCTCGACTTCCTTCTTCGCCTTCGCTTCCAATTCCGATCAACGACGTTTTTCCGGATGAACAGCTCTTGACAGTATCGTGCGAACCCTGGTTCGCAGATATTGTGAACTATTTGGCCACGGGATTACTACCGACTGAATGGTCGAGTCAGGAAAGACTTCGCTTCTTATCCCAAGTAAAACACTTTTACTGGGACGAACCCTACTTGTTCAAGTACTGTCCCGACCAGATTATTCGTCGGTGTGTCCCTGACGAGGAATTCAAGAGTGTGCTGTCATTTTGCCACGATCAAGCGTGTGGCGGGCATTTTGGGCCCAGAAAGACAGCTGAGAAGATCTTGCAATGTGGTTTCTACTGGCCACAACTTTTCAAAGACGCTCACGACTATTGCAAGACTTGCTCCCGGTGCCAACACATGGGCCGGATATCCCGGAGGAACGAGATGCCGCTCCAACCGATCTTGGTTGTGGAGATTTTCGATGTTTGGGGGATAGATTTCATGGGGCCGTTTCCCAGCTCTTTTGGGAACTTGTACATCCTTCTAGCTGTTGATTATGTCTCTAAATGGGTCGAGGCTGTGGCCAGCCGGACTAACGACAACAAGGTTGTCATTAGGTTTCTTAAAGAAAACATTTTCTCCCGGTTTGGCCACCCCCGAGCGATCATTAGCGATAATGGAAGTCATTTCTGCAATAAGACTTTCGAGGCCTTGATGCGAAAATACTCCATTAATCATAAGCTCTCTACACCCTACCACCCCCAAACCTGCGGACAGGCCGAAGTTTCAAATCGGCAAATCAAGCAGATACTGGAGAAGACGGTTTCCAAGAACCGTAAGGATTGGTCTCTGAAACTCACTGATGCCCTTTGGGCATTTAGAACCGCTTATAAGACCGACCTTGGCATGTCTCCCTATCGGCTTGTGTACGGAAAAGCCTGCCACCTTCCTGTCGAAATAGAGCATCGCACATTTTGGGCGATAAAAGAGCTGAATCTGTCTCTTGAGGATGCGGGCAGCCATCGAAAGCTGCAGTTGAACGAACTACACGAGCTTAGGGATGAGGCTTACGATAACGCGGTTGTTGTTAAGAACCGAACGAAGGTGTTTCACGATAAACACCTTTTGCGCAAAACCTTCGTACCTGGTCAGCAGGTATTGCTTTACGACACCCGACTTCACTTCCATCCAGGAAAGCTTAGATCTCGCTGGAAAGGGCCGTATTTTGTGCGGAATGTGTATCCGCAGGGCGCTGTGGATTTGGAGAATCCAAAGGACGGTTCACTTTTCAAAATAAACGGACACCGATGCAAACCGTACCTTAGCGCCGAACCAACAGAGGAGCTCCTTTTCTTACAGGAGCCGGTTTACCCTGCATGATCTTCCTCTGCCTACCTCCAAACTTCGGTTATCCAGCCAAGAACAGTGGACACTGTTCCAAATAAGTTTGGGGGTATTTACAAACCATTTTGTATATATTTGTGTATATTTTTTTTTCTTTTCGTTAAAAACAAAAACAAATAAAAATTTGTGTATCGCTAACCGACAATTTTGACCCTTCAAATGATCTCTTCATGCAACGACAGTGAGGACACTGTCCAGTTTAAGTTTGGGGGTACGCTCGGTACGCATTTCTTACCTTCGCATTCATATGTATATTTTGCATCTGCATATTAATATCCATAAAATCCATAAAAATTTGAAAATTTTCTAAAAAATATAAAAACTTTTTTGTCAAGTTAGCTTGTGGAAGAACTCTGATTCAACATTCGACGGTTTTTGTTTGAAAAAAATAGGAATAACTAAATCTTATGTTTGGATTTTGAAAACCTGAAAGATAACTCTCCTTTGAAGTTAACTATAGCTGATATACGTCTTTACATTACACTACACGTGTCGTGAATTTTGGGAATTAGATGACAAGTCTTTCATGTTTAAACTTTTAAACAGATAAATGATTTTCTGAGGATCAAATAGGTTTGTTCTGAAATAAGTAATGTCAAGAATAGTTTATGAAGTAAAGCGAATATGAAGGAATGTTATTGATGCCGTAATTGGAGCTAAGTCTGAAAAATAACCCATCTGAAACTTGATTGGAATGATTACACACCAAACTCACTAAACACGTCTTTTATCCAAAAAAAAAATAATTGAACTGCCGGTTATATCTCCGTTCGTATTAAATCATCTGATTTTCACGCCAAACTGTCTTTTGTTTTTGGACCTAGGTAACTTGAGTAATTAAGTCCGCTGGGGTGTTTCTACACCTAATGCCCTAAAACCAACTGGTTTGGGTGCATTGGCCCAAAGCTCGCTAAGAAGCCTAGAAAGTCCAGTTTAAAACAAAGTCAAGCAAGTGTTCTCTCCGAGTTAAAATTCCTAACGGTTCTTTGTATGAGAATAATCTTGATAAAAGACAGGCTTTTATAAAAAAATTTAACGGAGATATGAAGGTTTTATTCTATGATAAAGACTATTGCACGTTCACAGAGGTGTGTATGAAATAAAAACAAGAAAAAGGTGGAGTGAAAAATACGACTTAGTTTCCTGTTAAGGAAGATAGAAATTCTGAAGTTGAAACCTTACTGGAAAACGAAACTTGAAAAATGCTTAACTCGTTATAAAACTTATGTGATCCTTTTAAAATTTTTATCTGGGCTTTATTGTGCGACATGATGACATTAATCGATCTTTCTGGAACTTAACGACACTATTTGCACTGCACGTAAAGACATATAAAATCTGTAGTTAAATAAGAAGCGAGGTGTGAAAAATAAAGGTTCGATGGTCTAGACTTAAGATTATAGAATTGTTATTTTCTAAAACAAAACTTTAGGGTTTGAAGCTTATTTATTTTACAAAACCAACTTGACCGGATTTTGTGGGTAGTATCCGCTGAAAACCCTCATGAGACAACACTCCTCCTACTAGGGACACCTAGAGGTTTAATGGCTTGTTGCACATGCTCATGAGACAACCCTCATCAGATTTTTGCATTTTCATACCGCCCAATTTTTATCACATTGTATATCGGTAGATACTCTTGAGCCGTGTTTGCTAGTCAATTGCAGGATACAGGTTCTCGGTTCTAAAACGGTGAAATTCATGAAAAACATGACAAAATCCGGTTTCCTGCCAACCACAGATAAAACACGGTCTCCGCTCTTCATCCGTATGTTGCCAGATACCAGTTTAGGAAGACAAAATGTCAAATCTATGTCACCTTCATGCACAAGGCTCAATGGCAACAACAACTTCCAAGAAATCTACGCGGAGCTCGAGGCAATCATGACAAAATCTTGACAAAAAGTCCACCTTTCCCTCAACAGAAATTCTGGAAAAATCGTGGAGCCAAATTGATAAAATACATATGCCAGAATAATGTACACAGCAAACCAGGAAAGCCCAAAGAATCAGAAGCCCCAATTCCTCCAAAGGGCCGCGGATCCGCGGCTAAAGGGGGGTCTAGGCCGCGGATCCGCGGCCGTACTGGCGCCGCATGCGCAGGGTTTTGGAGGGTAGTTTGGTCATTGTACAGGTGTTCTGGTGGTTGCCCTAGGTTTTCATTTTTTGGCCTATAAATAGCCCAGAACTTTGTGAAGGAAAGGGTCCATTCTTGTATTTTCATTTTGCCTAGTTTTAGTGTGTTTCTTCTTCCTCTTCTCACCTCTTCTCCATTAAACTTGTAGTGAGCTCATGAGTGAAGAGTGATGAATAAAGAAGAACCATTTATTATCATGCTTGTCTCTTTATTTTGGTAATTGTTGCAATTTTAATTCGTTAAGTAGTTGTTGTTATTTTTCTTGTTGTTTCTTTCTTCTTCTTTTTTCTTTATCCTTACATACGACAATGATGCTTACGCTCGATCCTCGCCAAGGTGAGGTCGCAAATAGCTAGTCGTATTCTTCTAATCTCCTTCTTTCTATCTTCCTCTTTTGTACTGTTTTGTTTTTCCGTATCATGATGTGTGAGTAGTTCATACTTGTTAGGGTAGGATAAGGGAAGTTTGAGAGAAGGAAATCTCTCTCACTCTTTCCTTGCCCAACAGCTTAAATCAACTCCCGTTAATTGAACCACAATCCGCTCCTTACGGCACCCTATCCTATATGATAGCGGTGATTCCGTAGTGAGACCGGTTGTGGTTGAATTAACCGGAGGTTATGGCTAAGAGCCAAGAACGGACGGACAAGAACCAAAAGGAAGACTTATGCGTTGGAAAGCCTAGCTTATACTCGCAAAGTCCTTCCCAGTCGTGCTAATCCCCGTTGTTGCCGATTACCGTAACACCGATATTAAGAGGGGCAACGAAAGATGTGGAGACTCCTAACTCAAACTAACCTAATCCTAACCCTAACATGCTCTCTTTAATTATCAACTCAACACTTAGATAACTACAAACAAAATCTGAAAAACCGGACTTAACTCGTTAAAGCACATAGAAAAAGACTCCCATCTCCCTGCGGACGACCCGTACTCAACCGGCAAGCTACAGGCGAAACCGTTTTGATTGCGGTATTTAAAATTAAACTTGAACACGCACATACTCTGACAATCAGCGAGTATCCGCGTACGCAACGTAATTGCGACGGACTTTTGATCCACATCAAAATTCCGTGGCAACCGATCAAATGAGACTAAACTGCTGGATTTATAAAATTCAAACTAGTTATCACATAACTAATTATTGTGGATTCCAAATATTGAATCACAATCACAGATAGCTACACGATATTAAACTTTTCGATCGAATAAATAAACACCCAAAATTTCCCAAAGATCTCAACACTTGAGCGGAGTTCAAAAAGTACCCAAAACATGCCACAACACTTATGGACCAACCGTAGAAGGGTCAGCCTTTGCCACACCAATGGCGCCATGCAACTACCACAAACCCTAAGGTTTGGTGGCGGTTCAGACGGTCACATAATCGAGTTAGGGTTTCGTTCTTCTAGAGGGTCTACAGAATTGTAAGTGCACGGCGGCGTCCCGGCCGTCAATCCGAGGCCAAAATGCGAAAACGATACTTTTCTTTAACTTGTAAACCGGCACCACCGCGCACTATAAAACCCGGATCGGGCCATTAACA
This sequence comes from Agapanthus africanus, assembly GCA_030015575.1. Lineage (NCBI taxonomy): Eukaryota > Viridiplantae > Streptophyta > Magnoliopsida > Asparagales > Amaryllidaceae > Agapanthus > Agapanthus africanus. Next base: position 274,648,076 of record CM057337.1, read on the forward strand.
TACTCCTAGCTAACTAGAGAAGGGGTAGAGAGATATACCGAGCGATCCGTGTCCTTCGGTCTTCTTGTCGTCGTCTCGATCTCCCCGCGGAATCTCCGGTCTTCATCTCCTCGTCGGAAGGACACTACATCGCCGGGTTCTTTTACGGGCTCCCACCTCTGGACCGAGGTAACTCGGGCACGAAGTTGGCGAGCCGACGTGTCCAAGAATTGCTGTAGAATAGTGTGGAACTCTATGTCTTATGGGGTTGTAAGAAGTTGCTATGGTTTTGGTGGAGAAATGAGATGAAAGCTTTTTGAAAGGGTAAGCCAATTTTTCAAGCAAGAATGAGAACTCTATTTTCTCCCATCAAAAATGAATGAATCAACCACCCACACCCACCCCCAAGTGTGGCCGGCCAATGTTGGTGAAGGGAGAGGGAGAAAGTCCAAGGGGGATCAATAATGCAAGAGAGAAAAACATGTGATGATGAGGAATAATCATCACAACTAAAGCTCACTCCAAAACCTAATCATCAAACCCATGTCATCACAAAAGTCAAGCCATGATGAAGTCAAATGAAGTCAATGGATGGTGCACCATCATGAAACCATCATGATGCAAAAGTCTTCTCAATTGTTAATTGCACAATTGCAAATAACCCCCTACACCAAATTTCAGCCAAAGAAAGAAACAAAGGAAAATGGACGAAACGGAAAGCAAACTGGAAACTTCATAAAACTAATCCTGTAGGGTTCCTAGGCACACCCATGAGGTTCTACAAGTGATCAAACATGGCCAATTCAAAATTTTTCTATATGCCGAGAAACCCTAAACTAGATCGTTACTAGAGGTAAGGCGATGCAAGCAAGTAAACAACTTTATTGCTAAATGAAAGAGACTACAACCTTTGTAGATCTGGTCCTCCACCTCCTTAGCTCCGTGATGACGTCCCTCCACTGCGATCATCGGATCCCGGACTCTGGCGATGGTTTCGTCGGAGAAATGATCGGGCTAGGTCATCGACTTCGATGCCGAAGATAATCTACGTCGAGGCAACACAAGATCAAGCTCCAAATTCACCATGTCATGAAACTTGTGAAGAAAACACCCTATACTACATGGCAAGTGGTAGAGGATGAAGAAATAGGAAGTGGGTTCACTTTAGAATTGGATTTCTCACTCATTTTCTCAAGTCACCATTGAAGCTAGCAAGCTTCTTTCTTCTTGAAGAAGAAAAAGAAGAAGGAAAAAGAATATGATAAGAATAATGAAAATAGAAAATAAAGTGATTCTTATCATATTTGCAACCATGGTTTAGTGTAGAGAATAAACTAGGGTTTAGTTGAATGGTTAGGGTTAAGGTAAAAGACAAACTAGCTAGACTTTTCAAAGCTTCAAGAAGCTTCAAGTATCAAACAAAGAAAGCCACCATGTTATATTTTGCCAAAAATAAATAAAAAGAATGAATAAAAAAGAAAAAACCTTAAACCATCAACTAAACATGGTTTATGTCTTACACACACCCATGTTTGCATGTATCATCAAACATGATACAAACAAGTGCACAAAAATATATCACATATACAAATTGTGCACATCAAGAGAGAAAATCCATCTTAAGTGAACCAATACTAGTTAATGCAAAGTAATATATCAAATATATAATTATGCATTAAATCATTAAATCAACACTTGATTTAATGATCCGGTCATACTGCATATAACCGACTAATATCATGTGTATCAATGTATCGAATCAACATTTGATTCGGTAACCCGGCTATATCACATATAACCGTCCCATGATACATATCGCGAGAATAGAATACAGTATCACATACTGGTATTATTCTCGGTCCCGCACATTTCTCATATGCGCTCCTATTTCGTTTCCCTTGAGCCAGGAAACCTCTGTGTAGGACTCTGAAGACTCGTCAATACGCCGGCAGCAGGTGATGATTATATCAAACACCCACAAGCCGCAAGCGGTCTGCTAAACGTAACGGCCACCCGGGTATTGAGCGATCAGAAGATCGACGAGCAAGCCCGCTCACACTCCTGTGAATCCAACCAGTAACACTTACCGTACAGTCCGGTCTGTTCGTCTGATATGTCGCATATCTGCCTAGGGGTGGTAAACGTCAGACCCTAGTAGCTCGATAAGTCATGCCGGTATAAGGTCCATAACATAGCATGAAACTACTGATAACACTTACCAGTAGATCACTGCAACCCTAGCCAGGGATTTCCAGTTATGGCCAGTCGAGCATAGCGCAACATCAACCCCCAATACCGGGAGAGACGAATCCCCTCCTATCGCTCATTGCCTCCATGCGAATCGGGACTGTACCCAAAAACCACCTGTTTGCATGGCTCAGTAGAGCCGTGGTAGGGTGGAAATCAAAGCACAGTAGGAGACACACAAGACTCTATGACGATCTCGGGTCAACAGACTAAGCTGTACCAGTGTCACCAGAGAACTGCCATCTGACGTGAGGTATAATACCATCTGGGAGTTCTCGGTGAGTCTGTTCAGTGTACCCAGTCTCCACTGAGCACCCGCATACCATCTCTGATGTCAAACACCAATGGATATGGGATCATCCATCGCCCATCACATGGGTCGAGAAGATATACGCTAGTCTACTCTGGAATATCGATGCCCCGTCTCGATATTTCCACGACTCGGAACATTGAAGGATGTACTCATTGACTACCCAGGCCCCACTAGTATGATCTGCATCATAGTCCTGGAAGTCGAGTACACATCCTAAGGGCTTTATCAACATGTAACAGAGAGATAGAAAGTACACATGTTAAGATAAAGATTAACCAGATAGCGTATTATCATGTCGAGCAAGAAAGTCCTACCTATATATGTCCCAGCATCCACTGTAATATACATCCAATGTACAGTAATGGCCTCTAGGGCATACATATAACTAACAGATCCCGTAATAAATTACAGGAAACCCCGCTACTGTATATACATACCCGCATTTGTATTCAGACCGAATACAAATGCAATGAGACAAAATCCACACTGTACAATACTAGGATCCGGCTTAAACCAAAGCCCGCTAGTATTATCCGTCCGATCATGATCCGTGCAATACCGCATGTACATGATCGAACCCTGCCATATCTCCATACGGCCTCTACAGCGTTTCGCCTGAAACTTGAGAAACGGTCTGTGGGGGACTCTAAAGACTCGTCAAAACTTTGGTTGTGGATTTAACCACTAGCACGACAGAGGTATTAGCCATACGTAACGGGCTACCAGGTATTGACCAAAAGGGACGTCGATGAGCGAACTCAGCCTGACACCCTACTGAGCCTGTCAATAACAATATCCGTACAGTCCGGTCCATTCGTCTATGAGCATCGCATGGCGGGCCTAGGGGGTTGGTAAAAGTCAGACCCCCAAAAGCGGTACAAGTCGTGTCGGAGTGTAGCCCAGAACACCCTGAGATACTACTAGAATACCTACCAGTAAATCTCCTGCCTTGGCCAAGGACTTCGTGTAATGGCTCTCCTAGACACAGCGCGACCTCACCCCCAATACCCGGAGAGATGAACCCCTGCAGATCCGCTCACTGTCTCCATGTGGCTCGGGACTGTACCCAACTAAAACCTGTTTGCACGTCTCCTTTGAGCGTGGTAGGGTAGTAATCAAAGTACAGTGGGAACTCACACGAGACAAATGACGATCTCAGGTCGATGAACTAACCTGTACACATATCACCAGGGAACTGCTATCTGGCGTCAGGTATAAGACCAACTAGCATGTTCCCGGCGAGTCCTGTCCGTTGTACTCATAACCCAATGAGCACCTGTATACATCTTAGGTGAACTAACTGACACCAATGGCTTGTGAAACCGGCCACCGCCCCTCGTCGGGGTCTCGACTGTATACACTAGTCTACTTTGGAGTATCGATGCCCTGTCTCGAAACTCCCACGACTAGGGACCTTTTAAGGATGTGCTTATAGACCGCAGCTCCCACGTATATGATCGTCCTCATACTGCTGGCAGTCAAGCAAGAATCCTAGGGGCTCTATCAACGTGTAATAGCGACCTGTCAGGTCACCTGAAGCAGTACACGATGATAAAGGTAAACCAGATAGCATATTATCATCTTGAGTAAGACTGTCCTACCGGTATAGGTCCTCCCTCAATCATTGCAATCACGTGCCTGTGATCCAATAATTGACTCTGAGGGCACTATCTCCAACAATCTCCTACTTGCACTCAAGGCTAATTATTGCGATGTCGCATACTCACAGCCCGTGTGATACCGAATACCCAACTCCTCTACTAATCAGTCTCACAAAACCCGTTTGCGAAACTATTGCGTTCGAGGAATAGCCTCAGTGAGTGAATCCGCCTTGATGTTTCTTTCTATGTCTCTCTATATCTCAAGTTCGCGGAGAAAGCCATCTCCCGAAATGAGCAATACCTGTCTTAGAATGTGTCTGGATGTCTGATGGGACCTAGCTCATAAATGAACTCCAAATCCAAACTTCTTAGACTGTATCGTCAACTGAACTTAATCAGTATCCTGCGCCATGCCTCCCTCATTATCTGCCTGGACCACCTATCCATAGTACTGCCGCTCGTCAGAGGGAAAACTATAACTCTGACAACCTCTCTGTCATCCATGTCACCTTGGAAGCTTGAAATGATAACTGTCTCCCAAATGAGGCTGTCATTATCATATCCCTAGAACATCCACTTATGTTCTAAAACTACTTCCGAATATTTCTCCAGGATTGGATCAATATCAACCTATTGCATCTAGTGCAAAGACATCTGATGTGGTACTTGACAACTCATGATTGACTCAATTGCCTAAGCAAGTGATCTGCCAATCATGCATATCCCTCTCCCCTTTAGTCTGTAACATACCTTTAGAGAGGGTGACTCCATTACCTGCAGGTATACTACCGTGCCAGGAGTCGACCATTCTAAAACACCTTTAGAATGCTGTCTAAATACCCAGATTGGGAAACTACCCAAATCTAGATCTAAAACCATAGATCTAGTAACCAGAATGTCTGATATAATATCCAAATCCCTTTGTGGAGAAACTACTGTGTGACAACCAAAGTATACCTGATTGTAGTATAGGAATTTCACTTCCTACTCTGTGTATGTCATCCAAATACCAGGACATTACACGCTACTACCTTCTTAACAGATCCATCCCCTATTTTGATGAAGTCAAACCTATGACTTCACGTCAGAAATAGATGATCTATCTCCGCTATATTTGCTCTAGTCTATAAATAGACATAAGCCACTTCTCCACTATGCTTCCGCTGCTCCCATTGACTATGACAACCCTCTGGCAGAGTCATATAGACGTACACTTCTAAAGCTAGTTTAGAACGACGCTATACTCATCCTCCTGGCGGGTCTCACAGTCTGGAACAACAGCAATGGCAAGTCTGGGTAAACAAGAACCTCCCTGCCACCGTCCTTGAGGCTACCAAAGTACCTCTCGAGTGCCTGAGGTTACCCACCATATTTGCGGAGTGGCTAATGGAATGTCAAATCAGAATGAATCTTTAGGTTCTTATCAAATTTTTAGTAATCGTCTGCGGTTCTGGAATCACTTCCAGTTCTACCATACTCCCACTACTGTTTTCTGAAAAATCCATTTTTGTTAACACTGTGGCGAGTCAAGAACAATATCACTATTGATCTTCCAGATGGTAGAAAGTCAACCCTCGTCATAGCCTGGGTCAACCCACAAACAGCCATTACAGAAACGTGCCTTGAGTTGTCCAGAGTCTAGTTTTAAGCATAAGCCGGACAACTCCCCGTACCTTAACATCGTCAAGATATGAACTGTTCTGTATCCAATATAGACACAGAGGCACTGATTTAATTGAACCAGATTCAAATCATGCAGCTGTCTCCAGTGCATGTTAACTAAATGGAAAGTGGTCGATCAGCGTTACTCAACTTAGGAGTGCTTCCAATTATGAGTAACCTGAAAAGAGAAACAAGTTCTCTTAACCATTACTATCTACTGAATACCACAAGTATCTACATCTTCGATCACCTTGAAGAATCCTGATACTTGCAATGCCTGGTTCTCTACTTTATTCATATACCTATAACTTCTCAAAACTTGGACCTTGTGTTTCTACGAAACACATGTCTAAGACCCAGAGAAGTCACAAGTAAACAGAATCTAGTACGAGTACCATCCCGTCCGTCCTAATGGACACTGGACAACATACAATACTCTGTATAAGTCCCTTGAGTCAAACAACTTATTCCCTGTGTGTCGTAGGTTGAAAATTGTACTTATGGTTAAGAAGAATTACACCGCTTTTTAATGCTCCTTACCTAACCATCCACTGATATAGGTAAATGTCATAGACATAATTTCAAAAAGGTATATCTCACTCTATAAAAATAGACGTACAGATATATCAATTTGAAATTGGTGCATAACAGCGGATATTCAAAACCAAATATTTGCCGTTTGGCAAACAGCCCAGGCGATTTCCTCAAATATTACCAATTACAACGAATTCCGATATAATGAGGATGATCACCTAATTCCCAATAACTTATTCCTACTCATCATCTGTAAAACCATACAGATGTGAGAATCATACCTGGTAAATACATACCCTGGAGCAAGTGTCTAATTGGGAAATCAGTTTTCTTTTAACAGTACACAGTGAAACTGAAACATTGAAATGTTTCGATGGGGTATCCGGGTATTCCTAGTAATGCCTCTTCCATTATCAGATTTACAACTGTAACCGTATATTTCTTTGCCATCTCTCCACATCCCTTCATATGTCTTTAGTCATTACCTTCTGTGCACCCTCTTAGGCTAAATGGTTTTCTTCCTTCCCTACCGTTCGGCACCAGCCTATGCTTTGGAAGAAGACTATCCAATAAGCATAATGGGTGTACTGTCCTAATCCTAGGAGCACTCGCAATGCGACAGAAGGTGAAGATAAAAGACAACCGAATAAACCTTATTCCTATTTCTCCTGAACTAGAATCCATCCCCGAACTGGAACAAGTTCCTTTCGAGTTCGTATATAACCATACGATGGAGTATCCAATAAACTGTGGATCTTCGTAGTGATACGGAGTGTCCTGGAGAAATACAAAGGTGAAGTGGGAGTGGTAATGAAATACTTGGTTTGGTGGTGAATAGCAGTCGCAATTTACTTTGCCCTCCTTCTAATCCCTTTATTTGTCTTTACATAATACCTTCTGTACACCATCGTTAGGCTAATTGGTTTTCTTCATTCCCTACCGGTCGGCACCTGCTTATAGTTTGGAAGAAGACTATCCAATTTGTGTAATAGGTGTACTATCCCCTAATCTAAGGGGCACTCACAACCTGAGAGAAGGTAAAAGGAAAAGACAACTGAATAGTCGTATTCGTTTTCTCCAGAACCAGAAACCATCCTCGAATAAATTCCTTCGAGTTCGTATATAACCATACGATGATTTTATCCAATGGAAGTGGACGTTCGTAGTAATACGGGGTGTTCTGGAGAAAAGGGTAAAAGTAGGAGTAGCAAAGAGGTTTGCAACTCTGACAATCCAAAAGCCGGTGTTTAAGAAGGTTCGGTTAATTTTGGTCACTGAGTCATAGTCTTAGGGTCAGGTTATGGTCGCTACCAAAGAGAGAGAGAAAAGAAACACTCAGCGTGCACTCTAACCTAGATCAGAATGGTTACCAATTTATCTAATCAGGAAACCTCCCACTGTAACGTCAAATTCTCCTCCAAACCTGAAAGAAGAATTAGTCGGGATCACCCGAGGAGTAAACCAACTCATCAATGGGAATCGGGATCCAACTATCATCGCATGATAACGTGACGGAATCCGCTCACATTATCACACTCCAGAAGGTATGCGCATATCTGGCAAGTTTCAGTTTCTTTAGAAACTCCCGATGTGATTTTTACCCCATGCTTTTATGACCTTGACGAAGGCCAACATATCATAAGTCACATGTCAAGTTCTACCCGTCATTATCCAAGTTAATTTGAACCCACCCGTACATACCCTTGACGAAGGCCAAAATAGTAGTATGACTGTCCCAAACCAACGCATCTATCTATGCTGCAGAAAAGTAACAAATAGCTACCATACACTATGCCTTGACGAAGGCCAACATACATAGCATGAATACTAAGTGCTACCTTTCTGAAATGACGGAGGGCTACGAATGGTTTTTGGCGAAAAACCTTTAACGTAATGAACTTGATATCTTTGAAGGAACCGGATAGCTTTTATAAAAATATAGTGACGAAAACCTTTGCTAAAGAGGTCACTCCCGGTGAAGGGATCTCGGCTCTTTCCCCGTAGAATGAGGTGCAGGATATTTCAACTGAATACCACGATGCAAAGCAAAAGTAAACGACTATAGTGAAGTTATTGCCCTGACACAAACTTCTGTCCAAGGGGTCACTCCCGGTGAAAGGATCTCGGCCCTTGCCTCGTCGACTGAGGTGCAGGATAATCCAACTGAATACCACGATGCAAAACAAATGAGAACGTCCTTGCAATAACAGCTTTTTGAAAAATGTTCCAACAACATCAGAATAGGTTTGTTTAGCTTGCATTGATCCGAATCAATGCAGTCCCATCAATTGATCACACCAATAAAGAGCGAAAATAATGATGTACGTATATGCCATCCGCATTCGCCACTGGGTCCCGTCATTACCCGTTAGGTTACTTAACTAATGACAGAGCGGGGACTGGACTGGCGCGGATGCAAAACATATACAACATCTACTAGTATATATACCAATATATAATATTCGCTCAAGGCGTGATAAAATGAAACATCACAGAAATGTAATAAGCACCACAGAACAATACAGATATCTGGGATCCCCGGGTTTCATAGAGCCGCTACTGAAACCCGACGTTCTCCTGGTCGTGTGGATAGCCTGTGCAATGAAATCCTAGACCCCTACGGGCGTGGCAAGTCACCCGCCAAAACCTGAAGCGAGGCAGCCCCTTTCAGCAACGTGAATGGACCACCCATCACTTCACGGAATCCGGTAACTTAGGCACCCCTCCTGGGTCAACCTGTACCCCCTACGAGTGCGGCGAATAGCCCGCCAATTCTAGATTGAAGCCCCCTCCGTCTCAACGCCATGAGATGCGGGCCCGTTGCCTTCTAGAACCCGGCTATCGGTGCACCCCACCGCGGGGTAATCCTAGTACAGAAAGTAAAATATACATACAACGGGTACATCGACATCACCCCGGTCGTGCCCCAAAAGACTAATATACAAACAGGCAGTGACGGCAGTCCACATGTCGGACGCTCGTCCCGCAATATCAAATGTACATAATAAACCAAACTGTACTACCATTGTATCCAGGCTATCCCCCACGACCAATCCGCAACATCACAGCACAACACAGAACATCAACGTGAATGTCACGTTCGCAAATCCGTCTAAAAGGGATATAGCAGTTAGACAGGATTTACCGATCAAATAACATTCACGGTCGCAGATATAATGTAAATACTGTGAACTAACATGTTTAAAATTTTTGATCGATTAAATTTACCGAAGTGGGCCCCAAGCACTACTGTAGCACTCAAAGAAAATCTGGGCCCAAAAAGAATATTCCAAAAACCCCAATTTCAACCCAGAAGCCCACTGGAAAAATTTGATGCATATCACAGCCTGGGGGTAACATGTTTAAAAATTTGATTCGCAGGAGTATGAGCAGGCTTGTTTGTTGATCTTCTGATCGCTCAATTTGGTCTCCTCATCAGATATGTTGCATATCACAGCCTGGGGGTCGTATAACGTCAAACCCCAATAGCCTGATAAGTCATGTCGATACAAGGACTATAACGGTTCGAGAAACTACTGATAACACTTACCAGTAGATCTTAGCAACCCTGGCCAGGGATTTCCTGTTATGGCCAATCAAGCATAGCGCAACATCAACCCCCAATACTGGGAGAGACGAAATCCCCTCCTATCGCTCATTGCCTCCATGTGACTCGGGGCTGTACCCAAAAACCACCATTTTGCACGATCTCTTGAACGTCGTAAGGTGGAAAACAAAGCACAGTGGGAATCACACAAGACTCTATGACGATCTCGGGTTGACAGACTAACCTGTACCTGTGTCACCAGAGAACTGCTATCTGACGATAGGTATAATACCATCTAGGTGTTCTCGGCGACTCCGTTCAGTGTACCCAGTCTCCACTAAGCACCCGTATACTATCTCTGATGTCAAACACCAATGGATGTGGGATCATCCATCGCCCATCATATGAGTCGAGTAGCATATACGTTAGTTTACTCTGGAATATCGATGCCCCATCTCGATACTCCCACGACTAAGAACTATTAAAGCATGTACTTACCGACTACCTCTACCCACTAATATGATCTGCATCATAATCCTGGTAGTCAAGTACTCATCCTAAGGGCTTTATCAACATGTAATAGAGAGCCAATAAGTGTACATGTTAAGATACAGTGCAACCAGATAGCATACTATCATGTCGAACAAGAAAGTCCTCCCTATATATGTCCAAGCATCCACTACAGTATACATCACATGTACAGTAATGGCCTCTAGGCCATGCATATAACTAACAGGCATGACTTATCACGTTACTGGGGACTGACGATTCCACCCCTAGACATGATATGCGACATATCGGACAAGAGACCGATCTGTACGGTAGTGTTACTTATAGGCTTCATGGAGAGTATGGACAGACTTGCTCGTTGATCTTCATATCGTTCAATACCCGGGTAGCCGTTACGTTCAGCTAGTACCGCTGACGGCTTGTAGGTGACTGATGTGAGCATCACCTACCGCTGGCGTATTGACGAGTCTTTAGAGTCCCACATAGAAGTTTCCTGGTTCAAGAAAAACGAAGTAGGGCACATATGTGATATGTGCGGGGGCCTGATTAAATATATGTATGTGATACTGTATTGTAATCTGGCAGTTATCTGTTATATGTCAAGTTATATATGATATAACCGGATTATCGAATCAAGTGTTGATTTGATAATGTGATATAAAGATAAATGATATTAGTCGGTTTTATGCGATATAACCGGATTATTAAATCCAGTGTTAATTTAATAATTTGATATATATTATATTTGATATAATTATGTCTTAACTAATATTATTAGCTCACTAATTATTTATTAATACATACATACATACATACATACATCTATCTATCTATCTATCTATATATATATATATATTAAGCATGGCAAGATTTTCTATTTTTGTTAAAATAGAAAAGAGGTGGAAAATGAGGAGCATGGGTGAGGCATGACTTTGTATTATTTTATATTGGTCTCACTTCACTATTGAAGCATGGTTCCATTTGTTTATTTGAAATAAATGGATGCTTCAATAAGTGAAGGGGGTCAAGCCATTCTTCACTAGGGCTTGCTCATTTTTATTTTTCTACACATGAGCTCACACTCTAGCTTGCTCTCATCTTCTTCTTCCTCTTCTTCATGTATCTAAACTCTAACCCCTCACATGTGATGTGAACCATGGAGTTTTGAACAAACTTGTGAGCTAAACCAAACCCTTACTTCACCATCCTACACTTGAATAGCAATCAAGTTTAGTATGTTTCCTTCTTTAAAAAGTTAGTTTAGTAAAGAGGTAGCTTTAGCTAGAGGGACTTCGGGTGGATCGTCTTCGGCGCGAAGATCACGGAGGAGGCTCGTTCAAACTCGAAGAGGAGCCTAGTGGAGTTGCGTGGACTACAACCCGGAGCTTTAGAAGAGAAGGACACGGTCATTAAAGGTTGTAGCCATTTTCCTTCTCTTTATCTTTGATATCATCATTAGTAAACCCTAATATTCTAGTTAAGAACTTGGTGAGTCTAACTTAGCACCTAAAATTTTTTAGTTTGGCATGCTTGATGCTACTAGAACCTTGTAGTGGTGTTAGGATAGACTCTCATGGTATCAGAGCCAAAGTAGAACATTTAGGTAGGTCTTTACGGTGTTAAAATACTCGATCGGTTTTCGAAATGCCCAATTTAGCTAGTTTCTGTCGAATTTTTCAAGATTTGGAATTTTAGTGATTAAAAATATTCAGAAAATAGTGCAGGGTTTTTAATTGTGCCACTAGAAATTTGAGTACCCAATACCAATAATCCGCCGCGGAAGCGCGGCCAAACCCAATGTTTGGTCGCGGTTCCGCGGCAAGGTAATGGGATTGTGGTTTCATCTTTCCCATGTTGCTCCATTTTGGCATTTGACACTCTCTGGATGTTTTTAATGATGCTCATGTTGATGAGGTCTCTGTATTTTTTGGGTGTTTGTTAAACCGATCGAAATGTTTAGCGTCGTATAGATGATGATGATATGTGATACAATATTTGGAATCCACAATAATTAGATTAGTGAAAACTAGTTTGTATATTGTAAATCTAGCCGTATAGTCTTATTTGATCGATTGGCATGAAGTTTTGATTCGGATCAATACTCTGTCGCAATTGCGTATAGTACGCGATCACTTAGTCGAGAATCTTGTTGAATTATCCGACACATTATTGAAAAGTGTTTTCAATTTGAGACTAAAATGCAAGGTTTATAAGTTAGGCATGAAATTCGGAATATGAGATATTTCGGGTTTATGATGTCTAAGGATATTGCGGATTCTAATTATTGTAGTTTTTCATTTCTTTTCTGCGACCGTAAGTGTAATATGTAGGGTATCCCAATCTCGTTGCTATATGTTGATGAAATTTGGGATACGCGTATTTACATACGTTGATGACATGAGATGTTATGTGTTTCTGTGATATGTTTATTGTATTGGCGTGATTGAATAGCCGGCGGTTTTATATGAGATGAGAGTTTTTATTTTCATTCATGTAAAATCTGTATGCAATATTCTTTTATTGGGGCACTTCCGGGTTGAGGATGATACCATCATTCATGTATATTATTTACTTTTCCGCATTAGGATAGACCCAAGGCGGCGAGCACAGTAACCAGGTTCTGAAGTCCAGTGGGAGACTATCTCGAGGAGTCAAGACCGGGTCTCTTAACTCTAGAATTGACAAGGTTACTTGCCGCACTCGTAGGGGTCTATGGGATGTGGGTTTGGCTATTCATCACGACCATGGAATCCGTGTTTTACATTACTGGCTAAATTTAAAACACGGATATCCTAGTATATCCAATATTTCATATGTTACTTCTGCTTCTTGGTTCTGTGATGTGATCATATAACCGCGTGAGACGAATGTTATATTATATATATGATATATAATAAATGTTGGTTATGTTTTGCACTCGCGCTAGTCCAGCCCCCTATCTGCTGTTAGTTAAGTAACCTAATGGTGCATGATGGGGCCCAGTGGCGAATGCCGATGGCATAAACGTACGTTCTATTTTCGTTTCATTTTTCTGTGATGTTTAGGAAACATTAAATGATGGGATTTCGTTAATGAGATTAATGAAAGAAAAGAAACCTAAAGATGTTGTAGAATCAAAGTTTTCAAAAAGGCAGCTCTAGTTATTGCTTTGCATAGTGGTATTCCTTGATGAACATCCAGCACCTCATTCGATAAGGAAAGAGCCGAGATCCCTTCACCGGGAGTGACCTATTTAGCAAAACTAGCAAATGCTATAACCCAATCGGTTTATTATGATAGCTTCTGTAGTTCTTGCTTTGCATAGTGGTATTCCTTGATAGATATCCAGCACCTCGTTCGATGATGAAAGAGCCAAGATCCCTTCACCGGGAGTGACCTCTTTAGCAAAAGCAAGCAGATACTATTGGGGTTTGTTTTTGAAAACTACTCGTTTTTAAAGCGGAGCTTAAACCACCCCTTTTCAAATCACTTGATTCTACAACGATATCAAGCTCATTACGTTAAAGGTGTAGGGTTGCTAGGCACGCGCACAAGGGTCTACGGGGCATCAACCATGCCCGATTAAAAAATTAACCGTGCCGAACAACCCGAAGACGGATCTTTAAACTAGGGTTTAAGCGAAAACAAGTATGTTAAACTCTTTAACACTAAGCGAGAGGGATTACAACCTTTGTAGATCCGGTCCTTCACTTCTTAAGCTCCGTGTTCAGGTCCCTTCGCTGCGATCATCGTGTTCCGGACTCTCGAGAGGGTTCACGAAGAGAATGATGCAACCTTGCTTCCGATCTTCGATAACATAGATGATCTACCTTGAAGTTTCATTAACACAAGCTAACACTCATAAAATGAAGTGAACACCCTTATCGAAATTGCAAGGATAGATGAGGATGATGAAGTAGAATTTTTACTCTCATTTATAATCTTTTTCTCACTCACTTTCATCACAAAAGAAAGCTTTTTCAAGAAGGAACTCAAGCAAGAAGAAGATGAATGAAGATGATCACTTAATCCTTTTGTGATGAACAAATGAATTATTGTAGTGGTTACAAATCTAACCAAGGGTTAAGCATGAAAAGAGTTAACCCTTGTAGAGAGTTAACTAGAGTTAATGGTTTGGATTGGGTTAACATAATATCTCACAAAATATCAAGCAACCACAAAGTCAAAGCTTCATGAAGCTTCATGGAAGCTTCATGCAAAAGCTAACCCTAATCCAAACCCTAACCAAGTTTAAACCCTAATCCATTGTTAAATTTGTAACCCTAACATGTTACAATATTATATATCACATATACAATATATTTGTAAAAATAGAAAATAATACAATTAACATATATCGCATATATATCAATGTATTATCCCGTGAGAAAATGAATCTTTTAGTGAGCTATTATTAGTTAATGTAATTTAATATATCATATATATTATTATACATTAAATTATCGAATCAACACTTGATCCGGCAATCCGGCTATATCGCATATAACCGACTAATACGATGACCCGGCTATATCACATATACCCGGCCGATATCTCATATCACGAGAATCCAATACGGTATCACATACCGCATTATCCTCAGTGCCGCACATATCATATATGTGCTCCTACTCCGTTTTGCCTGAGCCAAGAAACCTCTGTGTAGGACTCTAAAGAATCGTCAATACGCCGGCAGTAGGTGATGATCATATCAAACACCCACAAGCTGCAAGCGGTCAGCTAAACGTAACAGCCACCCAGGTATTGAGCGCTCAGAAGATCAACAAGCAAGCCTGTACATTCTCCTGTGAATCCAATCAGTAACACTCCTGTTCATAACAGAATACTGCATTTTATACCGCCCATTCTTATGCTCGTGTGTTTATAGGTAGGTGCTTTTAATATGTGTTTGTTACATATTTACAGAATACAGGTTTCCAGTACAAATATTGCAAATTAAGACAAAATCTCCACAGTTACACCAAATACAGAACATCTGTTGACAGCAGATAAAAGCCGGGTTCCGGTCATCCATATCCGTCCAGTGCCGAGTACCAGTTCCTGAGACAAGACATATGACAGTGGTCATTCGTGTCTGGGACAAGCACAGAGCACGAGTGAGGCTGCACAAGAATCAATGGGTGCACGGAGCTCGAGGGAGATAAAGTCAAATGTGTTGAAAAATTAAGCCATCATTGTTGACTATTGGAACCTGAAGCAATCATAGAAGAATATTGAAAATCTGTACATGTTTAACAGAAGAAAACAGCAACACAGGACCACCAAAGAAACCCGACCCCCTAATTCCTCCACATGGCCGCGGATCCGCGGCCAATAGGGGGTATTGGCCGCGGATCCGCGGCCATTATGACTCCTCTCTCTGTCAAGTTTTGGGGGTAGTTTGGTACTTTTATTTAGGGGCAGATTGTTGCCCTAGGTTTCCATTTCCCCACCTATAAATACCCCAGAACTGAGTCCAATTTCATGTCCATTCTTTTGCCTCTTTTTGTTAGGTTTTAGTCTTTTTCTTCTTCTTCTTCATCTCTTCTCCATGAAAATTGTAGTGAGAGCTTTTTAAGTGGAAGATCAATGAAGATGAGGGCTTTTGTATCGTTCTCTTTTGTTTAACTTCCCCTTGAGATTCTTGCTTTCTCTTGATCTTTCAACCTCTTCATTGAGCTTGAAAGGTTAAGAGTTTGTTATTGATCTCAAGGGTCGTATTTTCTTATGGAATTAGCACTTCATTTCACATGCGTTCTCTACCCTTCTCTTGATCTTGCAACCTCTTGATTGAGCTTGCAAGTTTAAGGGTTGGCTATTGATCCCATGCTTGTCTTGAGTTCTAGTTTCTTGTTCTTTTTATTCCTTATTTATTACTTGCTTTTTATTACCTTACTTTACTTTCTTGCAATTTATATTCATGCACTTAATTACTTGTAATCTTTTCTTTTCTTTGTTCTTTTCTTTTGCTCTTCTTTGTTCTTTTTTGTGAATGAATGTAATTATCGTTGTTAAGAATAAATACGGTATTGTAAGTTAAGATTTTCTTTTCTCACTTCCTTTTCCCGTTATTTTCCATTGAACTCCGCCCAAACCATATGCAAGCGCTCCGTTAGGCACCCTACCCTAACAAGGTAACGGTGATTCCTAACCGCGACCGGTTGCGTTCGGTTTGGCCGGAGGCGAAAGCAAGAGACAAGAACGGAAGGACAAGGGTAAATAAGCCGTATTCCACGAATACCGCGCTTAAATCCCCTAATCCACGTTGTTGCCGATTGCTCTAGCTTCAATTGGTCAAGACTCGGCTCAAAGGTTTTGAGTACGGATTTCTTTAGCTTATAATCTCGTATCTTTTTCTTAACAACTTTATACTTGCAAATAATACACATAGGTTAGATCGAACAAACATACACAAATTCTTTATTGACTCGTCTAAGACAAGAACGGAAATACAACCATCTCCCTGTGGATCGACCCGTGCTCAACCGGCTAGCTGCATAGCGACACCGTCCTGATCGCGGTAAACTTTAGAACTTTGAACATCCGACACGCCAAAAGCGTGCGATCAAATGGCGCCGTTGCCGGGGAGACGGTAGCGTATTTTCTTTCTTGTTATTCGGGTTAATATTCTTTTTGTATATATATAAAAAAAAAATATAAAAAAAATTCTTTTTGTTATTTTTGATCATTTTTGTGGGCAAGAGTGCAGATTTTTGCGGATTTGCAAACTGCGATTGTGGGGAGCAAAGTGTATGTTCAAGGCTAAGGTGATTGCAAAGTACAGTGCCAAAAATCCGGGTAGTTTGACCCGCGCAAGCGAACTTTTCAAGCTTACCGGATTTGATTCAACGGGGGTTTCCTAACCCAAAACTTAACGGTACGTACTTTACTAACACCTTCTTCTCAAATCCGACGCTTCCAATATACTACTCTTTGCAGGATTCTTTGCAAGTTCGCTAGCAAACGCTAAAAATTGACTAACCCGTATTTGTTGCAGTGCCGTTCTTAAACTAAAAAACGATTGTTTGATTCTTTATAGAATTTATTGAATTGCGCATTGCATACATTAATATGGACTTAAGGGCAAGCGAACCCCACAATATACGGTAAAGGATTTCATCATCTTTTCCGTGGCCTACAAATCACGAACTTGAGCATAACATTTACCCGCACAAAATTTAAAAGAAACTAGACTTTAAGCCTTAAGGACTTCGCGCTCACTAGGAGAAGTTAACTGTGTTTAGAACCTTACTTAACGGTATATTGTTTACGGGGTGTCTAGGAAAGTGTTAACGGCGAAACCGCCAAAAGAGAAAGGGTTATTTAATTAAGGAACTTCGCGAAAGCGTTGGAAAACCTCCCCTTATCTCTGCACTTACCTGGCCTCGTGATCAGTGTATCTTGAGCCCGTTTCTCGACACAGTTTTACTTCGACAATCAAGTTCTGGAGCAGGTCTAGTTGACCTAGGTGAACCCTAGTACGATTAGGTGTGTGGTATTTTTGTGTCGTGATTGTTTTTGTCAATATTCTTTTTGTGTATATATTTCATTCTTCTGTTAATATATAAACTAAAAAAAAAATAAAAAAAATCACATTCTTTTTCCCCTCCTTTTCTCTGCCTTTCTTTCTTTCTCTTTTCATATCATGGGTACTCCACCTCGCAAAACTCTTGTCGAACTTTGGTACCCACAACCAGAAATTACTTCTTACGGTTCTTGCTTTGGCCGAACTTCGAACGACCCCTCCATGCCCAAAATTTCTTTGAAAGATCGGATAGACGCGTCTAGGACGAACAACTGGACCCCGCAATCCACTTCATATCAACCATTTCAAACATTCACCCCTTCTTGCGTTGATACCCCTTTTGAAAGTCCAGTTGTAGCCACAAGACCTATGTCTCTTGCTGAACGTATTGAACAATCCCGTAGCCGATCTTTCACTCCTTTCACCACTTCAAATTCTTGGGATCAACAATTCCATTCACATTCTTATCCAAATGTTGATCCTGCTCCTGTCCAGCCATTCAATTCCTACCAATCCTACCCTACTTTTGCACCTTCCCTAGACATTGCATCAGAACCGCCATTTGGGAGTTTTCAGTATCCAAACAACTTTGAATCTTTTCCTGAAACCCCTTCACAACCAATGTCTAGTCTAGAACAGTCGTTGGAAGACTTTAGGGTAGCGTCAAGCCAACAGATGATGGATTTGAATGCGTCCATGGCCGCTCTCATACAACCTACTGACCCGGTAGCTAGTTTTCAGCTAGCTCCAAATTTTCCAATGTATGATGAGGCGGTAGGACAGGCTGTGAATTTGAGTAGAGAGAGTGAGCTGTATACCCTTCTAAATCAAACCTACCCGTTTCAACTTGAATCCCACAACTCCTGTGTTGAAAGTCTATCAAGTGTCCCAAATGAATTATCTATTGAAGATAGAATGTTTAATGAGTCGTACGACTTTGTAGTGTTTGATTTGCCAGATTGTGAAGGGACCTTGCCAAGTGAAACCACACCCAATCTTTTTGACCTCTACACCTCCATCTTAGAACCTGAATTGATTGATATCCATGCTTTTGATGAGGTGTCTGAGAATATTGATTTTCACTTGATTGAGGATATTGACGCGGGGAATAATTTGGATGATGAACCCATAAATTTGGCTGAGTTTTTCTCTTCAAATCATCATCCCGAGTCATTAAATGTTTTTCCCGAACCCCATATGTGTCTTGATTTTGTTGAAAATTGCATGGATGAGATAAATTTTGAGGAGAATATTGAGGATAGTACTGAGGATGAAACAGTTTTAATTGATGAGTCGGATTTTCCAATTCATCCTATCCCTTCCACTGACTGTGTACACCCTCCTGAACCTTTAACCGATAACCTTCCTCAATCACTTCCCCCCACCCTTTCCATCGTTCCGACCATGCAAGAAACCGTCTCACTTTCATTTCGTATGTCTGGTTTACCAAGTTCGGCGTACCCATGGTTTCTCACGAATCTTGAGGGATTTGACCCCATTTCTCGACGGATAAATATATTAGCACAATCGCTTTTCACACATCGGTCATTCCAAATTGTGCTAATCTATTTACTCCATTTGCACCCTCAAGTTCGTATTCCACTTCTTTTTCCCTTCCGCCATTCTTCTTCCTCTCATATACCGAGACCATATCCCGCTTCTCTCCGCATATGGTCTCGCGTATTCTCCATCTCTTTTCTCTACGCTTTCTTTCACCGGCCACTGCTTTATCACGATAAGATCTTTGAATGGTTGGTGTTAACTTTTGGTCTGTGTAAGGCCTTGTATAGCTTGATACTGTTCTCTTTCCCCCCTAATCCCGAATTTCAACGCTTAACAGTGGAAACACTGTTTTACTTAAGTTTGGGGGGGACGCTTTTTTTGTATATATTTTTGTTTTCCTTTTTGTTTTGTATATAATTTGTTTTTAGGGAGCGCCGGCAATTTTGACCCTCTTGGTGTAGCCTGACAGTGAGGGCACTGTCAAGTTTAAGTTTGGGGGTGTGCTCGGTAAGCTTTCTTCCTTCACATTCATTTGTATATTTTGCATTTGCATACTTTATTAAAAATCCACAAAAATTGAAAATTTTCCAAAAAATATAAAAACTTTGTCGTCAAGTTAGCTAATAGGGTAACTTAGATCTTTATTCCGAAAGTTTAGTTGATATATTAGAAATAACTAAATTCTAGGCTTAGGAATTGAAAACCCTAAAAATAACGCTCATTCTGTCTAACTTTGGTAAGTATATGTCCTTACAATTTTTGAGTTCAGTTCTTGAGTTAAGTCAAGATGAAGGGAAAGTATTGAAGCTTTACTGGAGGATAAGTCTGAAAAATAGTTTCTTTTCTCGAGTTCAAATTTAGAAAGTATATACCCTACAAAACTGCACTTACACGCACCTTGAAACTTGGGATAGTAGAGGATACCTAGAAATACTCTTGCCTAAAAGCCTAGTATGAAAGAAAAAACGGTATTTAAAGCTAAACACCAAAAGAGCATATTGAAAAATATATTCCGGTCTTGAAAAAGAAAAAGAAAAAGAAAAAGAAAAAAAAGAAAAAAAATAGAATAAAGTCAAGACCTGGAAACTGCTATTTTCGCTTTAAAGTTCACACATTCAGTAATCGGTTGTTAGTGCCTCAAGAAGCATTAATAGTCGCATGAAAGGTGTGTGAGCAAATCCGTCCATCCCTAATGAAAAGAAGTAGTATTAGGTATTAGGGCAAGTGTATTATAACTTGAATTGAATTCTTGAGTGTAGGGGTGCAAATATACACACACGTAGGGGTATACAATCGATGTTTGGATAAAAGATAGAAATAAAGAATAAGACTTGTGTTTTCTGTAAAGTTGATAAAAATCCCTGATTTGAGGCCGCACTTTAGAAGGAAAACTCAGAAGATCTAAAGTTAAATAGATAGGAGGTGTGAAAAATAAGGGTTGGACATTTCTAACTTAGGATGATAGAATTTCTAACGTAGATACTAAACTGTAGGAGTAGAATCAATGTTAACTTATGACACTAGCTTGACGGGATTTTGTGGGTGTAATCCGCTGAAAACCCTCAGGAGACAACACTCCTCCTACTAGGGACACCTAGAGGTTTAACGGCTTGTTGCACGAGCTCAGTGCAATCGCGTTCCCTGCGAAAGTGCGGTTAGGATTTTATTTTTTGTGAATAATTAGTTTTGCTCGGGACAAGCAAAAGTTAAGTTTGGGGGTATTTGTTCATAACAGAATACTGCATTTTATACCGCCCATTCTTATGCTCGTGTGTTTATAGGTAGGTGCTTTTAATATGTGTTTGTTACATATTTACAGAATACAGGTTTCCAGTACAAATATTGCAAATCAAGACAAAATCTCCACAGTTACGCCAAATACAGAACATCTATTGACAGCAGATAAAAGCCGGGTTCCGGTCATCCATATCCGTCCAGTGCCGAGTACCAGTTCCTGAGACAAGACATATGAAAGTGGTCATTCGTGTCTGGGACAAGCACAGAGCACGAGGGAGGCTGCACAAGAATCAATGGGTGCGCGGAGCTCGAGGGAGATAAAGTCAAATGTGTTCAAAAATGAAGCCATCATTGTTGACTATTGGAACCTGAAGCAATCATAGAAGAATATTGAAAATCTGTACATGTTTAACAGAAGAAAACAGCAACACAGGACCACCAAAGAAACCCGACCCCCTAATTCCTCCACATGGCCGCGGATCCGCGGCCAATAGGGGGTATTGGCCGCGGATCCGCGGCCATTATGACTCCTCTCTCTGTCAAGTTTTGGGGGTAGTTTGGTACTTTTATTTAGGGGCAGATTGTTGCCCTAGGTTCCCATTTCCCCACCTATAAATACCCCAGAACTGAGTCCAATTTCATGTCCATTCTTTTGCCTCTTTTTGTTAGGTTTTAGTCTTTTTCTTCTTCTTCTTCATCTCTTCTCCATGAAAATTGTAGTGAGAGCTTTTTGAGTGGAAGATCAATGAAGATGAGGGCTTTTGTATCATTCTCTTTTGTTTAACTTCCCCTTGAGATTCTTGCTTTCTCTTGATCTTTCAACCTCTTCATTGAGCTTGAAAGGTTAAGAGTTTGTTATTGATCTCAAGGGTCGTATTTTCTTATGGAATTAGCACTTCATTTCACATGCGTTCTCTACCCTTCTCTTGATCTTGCAACCTCTTGATTGAGCTTGCAAGTTTAAGGGTTGGCTATTGATCCCATGCTTGTCTTGAGTTCTAGTTTCTTGTTCTTTTTATTCCTTATTTATTACTTGCTTTTTATTACCTTACTTTACTTTCTTGCAATTTATATTCATGCACTTAATAACTTGTAATCTTTTCTTTTCTTTGTTCTTTTCTTTTGCTCTTCTTTGTTCTTTTTTGTGAATGAATGTAATTATCGTTGTTAAGAATAAATACGGTATTGTAAGTTAAGATTTTCTTTTCTCACTTCCTTTTCCCGTTATTTTCCATTGAACTCCGCCCAAACCATATGCAAGCGCTCCGTTAGGCACCCTACCCTAACAAGGTAACGGTGATTCCTAACCGCGACCGGTTGCGTTCGGTTTGGCCGGAGGCGAAAGCAAGAGACAAGAACGGAAGGACAAGGGTAAATAAGCCGTATTCCACGAATACCGCGCTTAAATCCCCTAATCCACGTTGTTGCCGATTGCTCTAGCTTCAATTGGTCAAGACTCGGCTCAAAGGTTTTGAGTACGGATTTCTTTAGCTTATAATCTCGTATCTTTTTCTTAACAACTTTATACTTGCAAATAATACACATAGGTTAGATCGAACAAACATACACAAATTCTTTATTGACTCGTCTAAGACAAGAACGGAAATACAACCATCTCCCTATGGATCGACCCATGCTCAACCGGCTAGCTGCATAGCGACACCGTCCTGATCGCGGTAAACTTTAGAACTTTGAACATCCGACACGCCAAAAGCGTGCGATCAACTCCCGTACAGTCCGGTCTCGTCGTCTGATATGACGCATATCTCTCCTAGGGGTGGTAAACGTCAGACCCCAGTAGATTGATAAGTCGTGTCGATATGAGGTCTATAACAGTTCGAGAAACTACTGATAACACTTACCAGTAAATCTCAGCAACCCTGGCCAGGGATTTCCGGTTATAGCCAATCGAACACTACGCAACATCAACTCCCTATACCGGGAGAGACGAATCCCCTCCTATCGCTCATTGCCTCCATGTGATTCAGGACTGTACCCAAATCAAAGCACAGTGGGAATCACACAAGACTCTATGATGATCTCGGGTCAACAGACTACTCTGTACCAGTGTCACCGGAGAACTGCCATCTGACGTGAGGTATAATACCATCTGGGAGTTCTCGGCGAGTCCGTCCAGTGTACCCAGTCTCTTCTAAGCACCCGTACACCATTCTTGATGTCAAACACCGATAGATATGGGATCATCCATCGCCCATCATATGGGTCAAGATGCGTATACGCTAGTCTACTCTGGTGTATCGATACCCTGTCTCGATACACCCTCGACTAGGTATAGTTATAGGATGTACTCGTCGACTACCGTGGCCCCACTAGTATGATCTCATCATAGTCCCAGTAGTCGAGTATATATCCTAAGGGCTTTATCAACATGTAATATAGATACAATCAGAGTACATGTTAAGATAAAGTACAACCAGATAGCATACTATCATGTCGAGCAAGAAAGTCCTCCCTATATATATCCTAGCATCCACTACAATATACATCGCATGTACAGTAATGGCATCTAGGGCATACATATAAATAACAATCTCCCACTTGCACTAAGGCCATCTGTTGTGGTATCACATACCCAACAATTAGCTGTGGTTGAAGTATCTCATACTCAACCATCCCATAAAAGTCTCTACTGGAAAAAAGGCCTTTGTGAGTGGATCCGCGCTGTCGTCCTCTGTGTCTACTCTTCTTACCTCGATCTCCCTGGTGATCAACCATCTCCATGATCTGGTGATACTGCATAAGAATTATATCTGGATTTCTGATGGGACGGTTGTTCCTTGGCTAAAGCCACAACTCCATTATCACACAACGGTAGGAACGAAGTTCATCTCATGAACTTATATATATCCAGACTGCCTCTTTGGTAGTATCCTTAGTAACGATCTATCTTGCCTTTAATCGTCTAGTATGTCATGGTATCTAGCTTGGAACTCTTCCAACATACCGTCCCTCCACTGAGGGTAAAGACAATGCCTGTGACTGACATTCAGTCGTCCTTATCACCCTGGAACCTTTCCAGTGATTCTCCCAGGATCGATAGATAACATCTCACTACATCTAGTGAGAATCCTAACATCCAATTAGATCTATCTCATAGATCCAAAACCCAGGATTTAGGAGGTATCGCTTTGATCCTATATGGAGAATCCTTGTAATAAGCGGAGATTGACCGAGCGTAGCATAGGAAACTCCTTCTCTATCAAGAGTATGTCATCCACGTACTCTACGAGGATCACCACCATACTCTCTACTACCTTTTTGTATATACAAGGTTCATCTACCGTTTTGATGAAGTCAAACTCTTTGACTACCATATCAAAACAGATGTTCCAACTCTGCGATGCCTGCTTTATCCTATAAAGCAACTTATACACGTTTCCGCTGCTCCCACTGTCTACGAAGCCCTCTGGCTGTGTACTTATAGACGCTCTATTTTAAAACATCATTTAGAAAAGCTGTCATGACACCCAACCACCAGATATCGTAGTCATGGTATGTAGCCGTGGCAAGTAGGATCTGGATGGACATAAGCATAGCTTTGAAAGTCTCAACTTTTCCATGTACACCAAGTAATCTTCTTAAGATATACTTGCTCCTGATGGGGATTTAACCCTTCAGATAAAGCAACCAAAGTCCATACTTTGTTGGTGTATAAGGATTCCATCTCATATCGATAAGCATCCAGCCATTCTTAAAAAGTCCTACTCCTGATGGCCAACTTGAAACTAGTTGGGTCATCATCTCATGATGCAATCCTCGCTCCCACTGTCACAGAGAAACCGAAGTATCTCTCAGGTGGGTGAGGAACCCTACCATATTGGCGGAGAGGCTGAGATTCGTTAGAATCTATTGAATCCTTTAGTTCTACCAAATCATCTGCTGTAGTTTGTATAGCTGGAACTCCTTCCAGTTCTACCTCATGACCACTAATTTTTCCACAAGAAATTCCTTTTCATAAAGGTGGCATGTTGAGAAATAAATACTTTTGTTTCTCAGTTTGGTAGAAGATATTCTCTTGCGAATGCTTGGGATATCCAATAAACTTCCACAGATCTGACTTTACCTCGAGCTTGTCCGGATTTTGCTTTTCAGACATAGGCCAGACAACCCCAAATCTTAACATACTTAAGATATGGGCTCTTCCCATTCCATATCACATATGAAGTGGTAGGCAACTGATTTGATTTGAACCCTATTCAATAGGTACGCAGCTTCTCAAGTGCATAACTCCCAAAAGGAAATAGGCAACTCAGTAGTACTCATCATAGAGCACACCATATCACATAGGGTGCTATTGCTCCGCCCCGATACACCGACGTGCTGTGGTGTACACGGAGGAGTAATGCTGAGAGAGAATCTCATTCTCCTTTAGAATAGTCCAGGAATTCCGTGCTCAAGTATTCTCCTCCTTGATCTCATCGAAGGACATAATACTTATACCTGTTTTTGGTTCTCTACTTCTTACTTATATTCTGTGAATATCTCAAAAGGTTCAGACTTGTGTTTCAACAGGAACATATGTCCGAATCTTGAGAGATCATCAGAGAATGTAATGAAGTACAAAGAACTAGTCTTGGCATGTGTAGACAGGGGACCATCATACATCAGCATGTATTAATCCCAAGAGTTCACTAACTCTTTCTCTGTTTCCAATAAACGGAGCTGTGGTCATCTTATCTTTGTGACATGACCGGCAAGTTTCATAAGATGTAAATTCAAAAAAATTTAAATATGCATCTAAATGTAACTTTTCTAGTCGGGTCGCATTTATATGACCTAGTCTACAATGCCTCAAGAAGGATTCGTTCATTTCTGAACTCTTCCTCTCGTGTGTGTTCTGTACGTTAAGAACTGTGGTTTGATTTAGAACGTCAATGCTTTTAGATAACGTGCCTGAACCGATCAACTCTTGATATAGGAAATGTTCAAAACATTATCCAACAATACAAAATTATATCCTTTCTTTACTAATAAAGAGAATGATATGATGTTGTATATTAGGTTCGGTATCTAATAACATTTGTTCAGAATCAATGTATTCTGGTAATACAGGGTGATAGTGACCAACAGACTTGGCTGCAACACTTGCACCGTTTTCTGTCTCATGAAACTTATCACCCGTTCTCAGATCTCTACCTTTCTGTAGCCCATGTAACAGATTACATATGCGGGATCCTTATCCGGAATCTCATACCCAAGACATAAAGGATACTGAGAAACATTTCTATGTAATGAACACACCCGAAGATGATGCATCAGCATGCACTTTCTTCGTTTGGGCGGCACGGGAAATCTGGTATTCCCCAATTTCCTGCTTTGTCTTATAACAATTATAAGTTGGAGCGGGACCAACGTTCCCCAGCTCAGTATAACAAGCGGGTTCGGTCAATATATCCGTATTATTATCTTGATTAAGGCGTGATATGGTCGCTACCTGGAGAGAGAAAGAAGAAAACACTCAGCATATGCTCTTGCAAGATTAGATTGGTTATCTAATATATCTAATCAGGATGTCTCCCACTGTTTTAGTAAAATCTTCCTTCAAACCCTAAAAGGAAAGACTAGCCGGGATTAATTACACCCTACAAGTTCGCCAATCTTTTAGCCAGGCTAGTGTCGGTACTTTGAGGGAGGTCCCCCGTGCTTTCGCACGAACCTAATTAATGTAAACCTCGTTTTCCCAGAGACATAACCCCGTTGACACCTTTCTAGACACCTACTTGATCGGCTAATTGTAATGTGTAAAACTCTCTCAGGAGTAACTCTTACTCGCAGCGGCTATCGGGATCCAACTATCTCATAGAAGGTATGCAATCTTATTGCAAATTTCAACACTTGAAATTCCTAATAATATTTTGCCCCAAGCGATCTATGACCTTGACTGAGTCAACAAACCATCGACCGCAAGTAAAGTTCAACCCGTCAATTCCTAATTGAATTAAACCCACCCGCACGACCCTTGACCGAGTCAACAAGGCCGGACGACTACCCTAATCCAATCGCATCATATGCTTTGCAGATAAGCACTAATCAGCTACCGCACACTACGCCTTGACTGAGTCAACAAACGCAGCACGAATATTAACTATTACTTATCTGAAATGACGGTGGGCTATGGCAGGTTTTTAAGAAAACCCTTTGCGTAATGAACTTTATATCGTTGTAGAATCGAGTGATTTTTAAATGGAATGTTTTTTAGGCCTTTTCTAGTTTTGCTAAAGAGGTCACTCCCGGTAAAGGGATCGTCGGCTCTTTCCTTATCGAATAAGCTGCAGGATATTTCACAAATACCACTATACAAAGCGAAAACTATAGAAGCAATCAAAAGACAAACCGTGATTGTAGCATCTGCTAGTTTCACTAAAGAGGTCACTCCAGGTGAAGGGATCTCGGTTCTTTCCTTATCGAATAAGGTGCTGGATGTTCTATAAAGAACACCACTATGCAAAGCAAGAACTAGAGCTACCAGTTTTTAAACAAGTTTCTACAACATCTTTAGGTTTCTTTTATTTCATTAATCTCATTAATGAAGTCCCATTTTAATATGCTTCATAAGCATCACATTTGAAACGAAATCTGCAATATAATATATATCTCATATATATAATATAAACATTCGTCTCAGGCAATAATATGATCTCATCACAGAACATTGCAGCAGAAGAACATATATGAAATATTGGATATACTAGGATGTCCGTGTTTTCAATACGAGCCTGTATAAAACACGGATTCCACGGTCGCGATGAATAACCAAACCCACATCCCTAGACCCCTACGAGAGCGGCAAGCAACACTGCCAATTCTAGGGTTAGGAGACCCGGTCTCGACTCCTCGAGATGGTCTCCCACTGGACCCTAGAACCCGGTTACTTGTGCTCTCCTCCTTGGGTCTATCCTAGTGCGGAAAAGTAAATAATATACAAATGGTGACGTCAACCTCATCCCGGAAGTGCCCCAATAAAAGAATATTACATACATTTAATTTTACATGAATGAAAATAAAAACTCTCATCTCACATAAAAAAACCCCGGCTATTCAGAACGCGACGATCCAATATAATATATCCAGCAACACATAATATCACATGTCATCAACGTAAGTAAATATGCGCATCCCAATTGTCGTTGACATATAGCAACGAAACCGGCGATATCACATATTACACTTACGGTCGCAGAAAAGAAAGTGTAAAACTACAACAGTTGGAATCCGCAACCTTCTTAGACATCGCATGCCTAACAATTATAAACCCCGCATTTTAGTCTCTATATCGAAAACACTTTTCAATATCTAGTCGGGCAATTCAACAAGATTCCCGATATGCGATTGAATGCTCGTCGCAAACTTTAGTAGACGGCCGCACCCCCTGATGCCGTCGACAAAGTGCACTAAGGCGGATCACCGCTGCCGCGAGCACCCGAACGGATGCTTTTGGCTATGGGGTTCTCCTACAGTCACTTGGTCGGGGCTATGGGGCGTGGCTATCTATTAAGTTTACCCGGCGAGTATCCGCGTACGCTACGTGATTGCGACGGACTTTTGATCACATCAAAATTCCGTGGCAACCGATCATTTGAGACTAAACTGCTATGTTTTTAACATCCAAATTAGTTATCTCATAACTAATTGTGGATTCCAAATATTGTATCACATTCTAGATAAATAGACAATGTTAAACTTTCCGATCGAATAATCAAACACCCAAGATTTCCCCAATAGTTCAACACTTGAGCGGGGTTCAAAAATATCCATCACATGCCACAGTACCGATGGTCCATCCGTAGAAGGGTCAAGCCAACGCCTCACATGTGGCATGCCGTACTGCCACAAACCCTAAGGTTTAGAGGCAGTTCAAGACGGTCACATAATCAAGTTAAGGTTTGTTGTCTTCTAGAGGGTCCACCGCGTTACTTGCACGACTTAGAAAGTTTCAAACTCGAGAAAAAATCCAACTTTTGAAAAAAATTTTGACATGGGAAAAAGTGAGTTATTGATATCCGTTCGAACTTTTTAACAGTTTCTAAAAATTACCCGGACAAACTAAACAAAGTTAAATTATCCGATCGAATCAACGAGTCCCCAATACAACTCTAGAAAACTTAACACTTGAGTGGAATTAAAAAAATTCCCAGAAAAAAATGACAACAAAGGACCTAAGAATAAATATATGAAGTTCCAGGGATTAAGTCATAATTTTGGCCGCGGAACCGCCGCCAAACGCTTGGTTTGGCCGCGTTTCCGCGGTCAAATAATTGACTTAATGGACCGTACTTCACAGTAATTCTTAGTTTTTCCTACATGTTTTTCTGAGCATTTTTAATTCATAAAAAATCATATTTTTTGAAATTGTACAGAGAAGGGTTTAATCGGGGTTATCAGGATTCGATCGGACTTTAAACTTCATCCAGACTTCGCCTAAAGCTCTAGCTTGGCTCTGATACCACTATAGGGTTGCTAGGCACGCGCACAAGGGTCTACGGGGCATCAACCATGCCCGATTAAAAAATTAGCCATGCCGAACAACCCGAAGCCGGATATTTAAACTAAGGTTTAGGCGAAAACAAGCATGTTAAACTCTTTAACACTAAGCGAGAGGGATTACAACCTTTCTAGATCCGGTACTTCACTTCTTAAGCTCTGTGTTGAGGTCCCTTCACTGCGATCATCGTGTTCCGGACTCTCGAGAGAGTTCACGAAGAGAATGATGCAACTTTGCTTCCGATCTTCGATAACATAGATGATCTACCTTGAAGTTTCATTAACACAAGCTAACACTCATAAAATGAAGTGAACACCCTCATCTAAATAGCAAGGATAGATGAGGATGATGAAGTAGGATTTTTGCTCTCATTTATAATCTTTTTCTCACTCACTTTCATCACAAAAGAAAGCTTTTTCAAGAAGGAACTCAAGAAAGAAGAAGATGAATGAAGATGATCACTTAATCCTTTTGTGATGAACAAATGAATTATTGTAGTGGTTACAAATCTAACCAAGGGTTAAGCATGAAAAGAGTTAACCCTTGTAGAGAGTTAACTAGAGTTAATGGTTTGGATTGGGTTAACATAATATCTCACAAAATATCAAGCAACCACAAAGTCAAAGCTTCATGAAGCTTCATGGAAGCTTCATGCAAAAGCTAACCCTAATCCAAACCCTAACCAAGTTTAAACCCTAATCCATTGTTAAATATGTAACCCTAACATGTTACAATATTATATATCACATATACAATATATTTTGTAAAAATAGAAAATAATACAATTAACATATATCGCATATATATCAATGTATTATCCCGTGAGAAAATGAATCTTTTAGTGAGCTATTATTAGTTAATATAATTTAATATATCATATATATTATTATACATTAAATTATCGAATCAACACTTGATCTGACAATCCGGCTATATCGTATATAACCGACTAATACGATGACCCGGCTATATCACATATACCCGGCCGATATCTCATATCACGAGAATCCAATACGGTATCACATACCGCATTATCCTCGGTCCCGCACATATCACATATGTGCTCCTACTTCGTTTTGCCTGAGCCAAGAAACCTCTGTGTAGGACTCTAAAGAATCGTCAGTACGCCGGCAGTTGGTGATGATCATATCAAACACCTACAAGCTGCAAGCGGTCAGCTAAAAATAACAGCCACCCAGGTATTGAGCGCTCAGAAGATCAACAAGAAAGCCTGTACATTCTCCTGTGAATCCAATCAGTAACACTCCCGTACAGTCCGGTCTCGTCGTCTGATATGTCCCATATCTCGCCTAGGAGTGGTAAACATCAGACCCCAGTAGCATGATAAGTCCTGTCGATATGAGGTCTATAACAGTTCGAGAAACTACTGATAACACTTACCAGTAAATCTCAGCAACCCTGGCCAGGGATTTTCGGTTATAGCCAATCGAACACAGCGCAACATCAACTCATATACCGGGAGAGACGAATCCCCTCCTATCGCTCATTGCCTCCATGTGATTCGGGACTGTACCTAAAAGCCACCATTTTGCTCTCCTTCTTGGACGTGGTACGTGTTAGTTATATGTATACCCTAGAGGCCATTACTATACATAGGATGTATATTGTAGTGGATGCTTGGACATATATAGGGAAGACTTTCTTGCTCGACATGATAGTATGCTATCTGGTTGCTTTTTACCTTAACATGTACACTGATTGTCTCTCTGTTACATGTTGGTAAAGCCCTTAGGATGTGTACTTGACTACCTGGACTATGATGCGGATCATACTACTAGGGACATGGTGGTCCATAAGTACAACCTTCAAGGTCCCTAGTCGTGGGTGTATCGAGACGGGGAATCGATATACCAGAGTAGACTAGCGTATACCTTCTCGACCCATACAGATGGGCGATGGATGATCCCATATCCATTGGTGTTTGACATTAGAGATGATATACGGGTGCTCAGTGGAGACTGGGTACACTGGACGCACTCGCCGAGAACTCCCAGATGTTATTTTACCTTACGTCAGATGGCAGTTCTCTGGTGGCACTGGTACAGGTTAGTCTGTAGACCCGAGATCGTCATAGAGTCTTGTGTGATTCCCACTGTGCTTTGATTTCCACTTTACCACGTCTAAGAGGGCATGCAAAATGGTGGTTTTTGGGTACAGTCCCGATTCACATGGAGGCAATGAGCGATAGGAGGGGATTCGTCTCTCCCGGTATAGGGAGTTGATGTTGCGCTGTTTTCGATTGGCTATAACCAGAAATCCTTGGCCAGGCTTGCTGAGATTTACTGGTAACTGTTATCAGTAGTATCTCGAACTGTTATAGACCACATATCGACATGACTTATCGAGCTACTGGGGTCTGACGTTTACCACCCCTAGGCGAGATATGCGACATATCAAACGACGAGACCGGACTGTACGGTAAGTGTTACTGATTGGATTCACAGGAGAACTAGCGGGCTTACTTATTGATCTTCTGATCGCTCAATACCCGGGTGACCGTTACGTTTGGCAGACCGCTTGCGGCTTGTAGGTGATTGATATGATCACCACCTACTGCCGGCGTATTGACGAGTCTTTAGAGTCCTACACAGGGGTTTCCAGGCTCAAGCGAAACAAAATAGGAGCGCATATGAGATATGTGCGGGACCGAGAATAATACCAGTATGTGATACTGAATTCTATTCTCGCGATTTGTATCATCGGACGGTTATATGTGATAGAGTCGGGTTACCGAATCAAGAGTTGATTCGATAAATTGATACACAAGATATTAGTCGGTTATATGCGATATGACCGGATCATTAAATCAAGTATTGATTCAATGATTTAATGTATAATTATATATTTGATATATCACTTTACATTAACTAGTTTTGGTTCACTTAAGATTGATTTTCTTACTTGATGTGCACAAGTTGTATATGTGATATATTTTTGTGCACTAGATTGTATCATGTATGATGATACATGCAAACTTGGGTATGTGTATGATTTACACCATGCTTAGTTAATGGTTAGGGTTTTATTTTCTTTATTTATTTTGATTAAACAAAATGGTGGCTTTTCTTGTTTTATACTTGAAGCTTCATGAAGCTTTTTAGCTTCTTTGAAAAGTCTAGCCATTTTGTTTTGTTCTTAAACCTAACCATTACCTAAACTATGGTTTGCTCTCTACATGAGTTAAACTTAACCATGGTTGCATTATGATAAGTCTTCACTTGATTTATTATTTTTTGAATAATTCATTTTCTATTCTTTTCTTCTTCTTCTTCTTCTTGATGAAGAAGAAGAAAGCTTGCTTGAAAATTATCAAGTGAAGATATCAAGTGACAAATCCAATTCTAAAGTGAACCCACTTCCTATTTCTTCATCCTCTACAACTTTCCATGTAGTAGAGTGTGTTATCTTCACAAGTTTCATGACCTAGTGAAGATAGAGCTTGAGTTTGAGTCTCCCCGACGTAGATCATCTTCGGCACCGAAGTCAACGACCTACCCCGCTTATTTCTCCGACGAAACCATCGCTAGAGTCCGGGATTTCGATGATCGCAGCGGAGGGACGTCTTCATGGAGCTTTGGAAGTGAAGGACCGGATCTACAAAGGTTGTAGTCCCTTTCACTTGTAGTTAAAGTTGTTAACTTGCATAGTTTCGCCTTACCTCTAGTTAACGATCTTCATTAGGGTTTCTCGGCACATAGAAAAATTCGATTTTGGCATGGTTGATGCCTTGTGGAACCTCTTGAGTGTGCCTAGGAACCCTACAGTGGTATCAGAGCCTAGCTAGAGCTTTAGGCGATGTGTAGACGAAATTAGAAACCCGATCGAACCCCGAAACCCTAATCGCAACCCCTCTCTGTACATTTTTCAAAACAGTGGATTTTTCTAAATTAAAAATATCCAAAAAATACAGCAGGGTTTTATTGGTATTACTGTGAAGCACATGACCGTTACTCCATCAATGAGCCGTGGAACCGCGGCGCCACCCTGGCTTGCGCGGCAGTTCCGCGGCCATACTGTAGCCTTATTTGTCACGGTTTGCACAGTAATGTTAATCTGAATTTCCTGTGTTTTCTGGGAATTTTTAAATTACACTCAAGAGTTGAGTTATCTTGGGTGTATTAGGGACTCGATAATTCGATCCGATTATTTAACTTTGTTTATTTAGTTTTTACGGGTATTTTAGAACATGCTAAAAAGTTCGACCGGATATAAATACCCACTTTTTCCCCTGCCGGGAAATTTCCATGTGTTGGATTTTTCCGTAGTTTGAGAACGTTCTAAGTAGTGCAAGTAACTCGATGGACCCTGTAGAAGGCAACAAACCTTATCTCGATTATGTGACCGTCTTGAACTGCCCTTTGAACCTTAGGGTTTGGGGTAGTACGGCGTGCCACATGTGAGGCGTTGGCTTGACCCTTCTACGGCTGGACCGTTGGTACTGTGGCATGAACTGAATGTTTTTAAACTTATTTCATGTGTTGAGCTGTTTCGGGAAAACTTGGGTGTTTGATTGTTCGATCGGAAAGTTTAACATTTTCTATTTATCTGGAATGTGATACAATATTTGGAATCCACATGTAGTTATGAGATAACTAATATGAATGCTATAAATCTAGCAGTTTAGTCTCACTTGACCGGTTGCCACGGGATTTTGATGTGATCAAAAGTCTGCCGCAATCATATTACGTATGTGAATACTCGCTGATAAACTTAATAGATAGCCACGACCATGTGACTATAGGAGAACCCCGTCGCCAAAAGCATCCGTTCGGGTGCTCGCGGCAGCGGTGTTCCGCCTTAGTGCACTTTGTCGACGGTATCGGGGGTGGGGCCGTCTACTGAAGTTTGCGACGAGCATTCGATCTGGATGTCGGGAATCTTGTTGAATTGCCCAACTAGATATTGAAAAGTGTTTTCGATAAATGAGACTAAAATACGGGGTTTATAATTGTTAGGCATGCGATGTCTAAGAAATTCATTTGATTAGGTATGCGATGTCTAAAGAGGTTGCGGATTCTAACTGTTGTAGTTTTACACTTTCTTTTCTGCGACCGTAAGTGTAATATGTGATATCGCCGGTTTCGTTGCTATATGTCAACGACAATTGGGATACGCATGTTTACTTACGTTGATGACATGTGATGTTATGTGTTGCCGGATATGTTATATTGGATCGTCGCGTTTTGAATAGCCGGGGGGGTTTTATGTGAGATGAGAGTTTTTATTTTCATTCATGTAAAATTAAATGTATGTAATATTCTTTTATTGGGGCACTTCCGGGATGAGGTCGATGTCACCATTTGTATATTATTTACTTTTCCGCACTAGGATAGACCCAAGGAGGAGAGCACAAGTAACCGGGTTCTAGGGTCCAATGGGAGACCAACTCGAGGAGTCGAGTCCGGGTCTCCTAACTCTAGAATTTGTAGGGTTTCTTGCCGCTCTCGTAGGGGTCTAGGGGTGTGGGTTTGGCTATTCATCGCGACCGTGGAATCCGTGTTTTATAGTGGCTCAAAATAAAACACGGGCGTCCTAGTATATCCAATATTTCATATATTTCTTCTGCTGCGATATCTGTGATGTGATCATTTGATATGTTGTGATAAATACTGCATATAGTATATACGATATATTACATAGACGTTACTTATATTTTACACCTGCGCTAGCCCTGCCCCGCTCTGCCGTTAGTTACCTAACCTAACGGTGCACGAGGGGACATCGAGGCGAATGCGGATGGCATTAGTGTATGTCGTATTTATCTGTGATGTTTAGGTGACTTAAATGATGGAACTTCATTAATGAGATTAATGAAATAAAAGAAACCTAAAAGATGTTGTGGAATCGAATTTTCAAGAACAGGTAGCTACAGTTCTTGCTTTGTATCGCGGTGTTTCTTGTAGAACATCCTGCACCTTATTCGATAAGGAAAGGGCCGAGATCCCTTCACCAGGAGTGACCCCTTTAGCAATGACTGGCAGATGGTACACCCCTCGGTTTGTCGTTTGATTGCTTTTGGAGTTTTTTCTTTGCATAGTGATATATATGATATATCCTGCACCTTATTCGATGAGGAAAGGGCCGACGATCCCTTCACCGGGAGTGACCCCTTTAGCAAAACTAGAAAAGCCTAAAAAACACTCCATTTTAAAAATCATTTGATTCTACAACGATATCAAGTTCATTACGCAATAAGTTTTCAGAAAAACCTGTCGTAGCCCTCCGTCATTTCAGATAAGGACTGTTTAGTATTCGTGCTACGTTTGTTGGCCTTTGTCAAGGCGTAGTGTGCGGTAGCTGAATAGTACTTATCTGCTTATGCATATGATGCAGATTGGATTAGGGTAGTCGTGCGACCTTGTTGGCTTTGTCAAGGGCCGTGCGGGTGGGTTTAATTCAATCAAGAAATGACGGGTTGAACTTGACTAGCAGCCTATGGTTTGTTGGCCTTTGTCAAGGTCATAGGATGCTAGGGGCAAAATATTATCGGGAATTTCAAGTGTTGAAATTTGCAATGAGATTGCATACCTTCTATGAGGTAGTTGGATCCCGATACCAGCTGCGAGTAAGAGTTACTCCTGGGAAAGCTTTACACATTACAATTAGCCGATCAAGTAGGTGTCTAGAAAGGTGTCAACGGGGTTACGCCTCTGGGAAAACGAGGTTTACATTAATTAGGTCCGTGCGAAAGCACGGGGCACCTCCCATAAAGTACCGACACTGGCCTGGCTGAAAGATTGGCGAACTTGTAGCGTGTAATTAATCCCGGCTAGTCTTTCCTTTTAGGGTTTGAAGGAAGATTTGAAAAAAACAGTGGGAGCCATCCTGATTAGATAAAGTAATAACCAATCTGATCTTGCAAGAGCATACGCTGAGTGTTTTCTTCTCTCTCTCTCTCCAGGTAGCGACCATATCACGCCTTAATCAAGATAATAATACGGATATATTGACCGAACCCGCTTGTTATACTGAGCTGGGGAACGTTGGTCGCGCTCCAACTTATAATTGTTATAAGACAGAGCAAGAAATTGGGGAATACCAAATTTCCCGTGCCGCCCAAACGAAGAAAGTGCATGGTGATGCATCATCTTCGGGTGTGTTCATTACAAAGAACTGTTTCTCAGTGTCCTCTACGTCCTAGGTATTAGATACCGGATCAGGATCCCGCAAATGTAATCCATTACATGGGCTACAGAAAGGTAGAGAACTGAGAACGGGTGATAAGTTTCATGAGACAGAAAACGGTGCAAGTGTTGCAGCCAAGTCTGTTGGTCACTGTCACCCTGTATTACAAATACATTGATTCTGAACAAATATTATTAGATACCGAACCTGACATACAAAATGATATCAGTCTCTTTATTAGTAAAGAAATGATAAAATTTTGTATTGTTGGATAATGTTTTGAACATTTCCTATTTCAAAAGTTGATCGGTTCAGGCACGGTATCTAAAAGCATTGACGTTCTAAATCAAATTACAGTTCCTAGTATACAGAACACACACAAGAGGAAGAGTTCAGAAATGAACGAATCCTTCTTGAGGTATTGTAGACTAGGTCATATCAATGCGACCCGACTGGCTAAAGTTACATTTAGATGCATATTTAAATCAGTTTGAATTTACATCTTGTGAAACTTGCCAGTCATGTCACAAAGATTAGATGACCATAGCTCTGTTTATTGAAAACAGAGAAAGAGTTAGTAAACTCTTGGGACTGATACATGATGATGTAAAGTCCCTTGTCTGCACATGCCAGGACCGGTCCTTTGTACTTCATTATATTCTCTGATAATCTCTCAAGATTCAGACATATGTTCCTGTTGAAACACAAGTCCGAACCTTTTGAGATATTCACAGAATATAAGTTAGAAGTAGAGAACCAAAACGGGTATAAGTATTATGTCCTTTGATATGATCAAGGAGGAGAATACCTGAGCACGGAATTCTTGGACTATTCTAAAGGAGAATGAGATTCTCTCTCAGCATTACTCCTTCGTATACACCATGGCGAGATGGTATATCGGGGAGGAGCAATAGCACCCTATGTGATATGGTGTGCTCTATGATGAGTACTACGGAGTTTCTTATTTCCTTTTGGGAGTTGTGCACTTGTGAAGTTGCATACCTATTGAATAGCTTTCCAATCAAATCAGTTGCCTGCCACTTCATATGTGATATGGAATGGTAAGAGCCCATATCTTAAGTATGTTAAGATTTGGGGTTGTCCGGCCTATGTCTAAAAGTAAAATCCGGACAAGCTCGAGACAAGGTCTGTTATGTAGAACTGGAAAGGTTCCAGCTATACAAACTGCAGCTGATGATTTGACAGAACCAAAGGATTCAATAGTTTCCAACGAACCTCAGCCTCTCCGCCAATCTAGTAGGGTTCCTCACCCACCTGAGAGATACTTCGGTTTCCCTATGACAGTGGGAGCGAGGATTGCATCATGAGATGATGACCTAACTAGTTTCGAGCTGGCCATCAGGAGTGAGACTCTATAAGAATGGCTGAATGTTTATCGATCTGAGATGGAATCCTTATACACCAACAAAGTATGGACTTTGGTTGCTATATCTGAAGGGTTAAATTCCAATCAGGAGCAAGTATATCTTGAGAAGATTACTTGGTGTAGATGGAAAGGTTGAGACTTTCAAAGCTAGACTAGTTAAAGGTTTTTCGTCATCGACCAGGCGTGGATAATGATGAAACCTTTTCCAGTAACTATGCTTAAGTCCATCCAGATCCTACTTTCTATGGCTACATACCATAACTACGATATCTGGTGGTTGGGTGTCATGACAGCTTTTCTAAAATGATGTTTTAGAAAAGAACGTCTATAAGTACACAGCCAGAGGGCTTCGTAGACAGTGGGAGCAGCGGAAACGTGTGCAAGATGCTTTATAGGATAAAGCAGGCATAGCGGAGTTGGAACATCTGTTTTGATGTGGTAGTCAAAAAGTTTGATTTCATCAAAATGGTAGATGAACCTTGTATATACAAAAAGGTAGTAGGGAGTATGGTGGTGATCCTCGTAAAGTACGTGGATGACGTACTCTTGATAGGGAAGAAGTTTCCTATGCTACGCTCGGTTAATCTCCGCTTATCACAAGGATTCTCCATATAGGATTAAAGTGATACCTCCTAAATTCTGGGTTTTGGATCTATGAGATAGATCTAATTGGATGTTAGGATACTCACTAGTTGTAGTGAGATGGTGTCAATCGATCTTGGGGAGAATCACTGGAAAGGTTCCAGGGTGATAAGGACGACTGAATGTCAGTCGCAGGCATTGTCTTTACCCTCAGTGGAGGGACGGTGTGTTGGAAGAGTTCCAAGCTAGATACCGCGACTTACTAGACGATTAAAGGCAAGATACATCGTTACCAAGGATGCTAGCAAAGAGGCAGTCTGGATATATATATATAAGTTCATTAGATGAACTTCGTTCCTACCATTGTGTGACAATGGAGTTGTGGCTTTAGCCAAGGAACTACCGTCCCATCAGAGATCCAGATATAATTCTTAGGCAGTATCACCTGATCATGGAGATGGTTAATCTCCAAGGAGATCGAGGTTAGGAGAGTAGACTCAGAGGACAACACGGCGGATCCACTCACAAAGGCCTTTTCCCAAAGAGAGACTTTTATGGGATGGTTGAGTATGAGATACTACAACCATTGCTATCAGATGGCCCTAGTGCAAGTGGGAGATTGTTAGTTATATGTATGCTCTAGAGGCCATTACTATATATAGGATGTATATTGTAGTGGATGCTTGGACATATATAGGGAGGACTTTCTTGCTCGACTTGATAGTATGCTATCCGGTTGCTCTTTACCTTAACGTGTACACTGATTGTCTCTCTGTTACATGTTGGTAAAGCCCTTAGGATGTGTACTTGACTACCTGGACTATGATGCGGATCATACTAGTGGGGACATGGTAGTCCATAAGTACATCCTTCAAGGTCCCTAGTTGTGGGTGTATCGAGACGGGGCATCGAGATACCAGAGTAGACTAGCGTATACCATCTCGACCCATACAGATAGGTGATGGATGATCCCATATCCATTGGTGTTTGACATCAGAGATGATATACGGGTGCTCAGTGGAGACTGGGTACACTGGACGGACTCACCGAGAACTCCCAGATGGTATTATACCTTACGTCAGATGGCAGTTCTCTGGTGGCACTGGTACAGGTTAGTCTGTATACCCGAGATCGTCATAGAGTCATGTGTGATTCCCACTGTACTTTGATTTCCACCTTACCACGTCCAAGTGGGCGTGCAAAATGGTGGTTTTTGGGTACAGTCCCGATTCATATGGAGGCAATGAGCGATAGGAGGGGATTCGTCTCTCCCGGTATAGGGAGTTGATGTTGCACTGTGTTCGATTGGCTATAACCGGAAATTGTTGGGCTCCTAGGCACACTACGGAGGTCTCACAAGGCATCAACCATGCCAATTTCAAATTTTACGGGTGCCGAGAAACCCTAATACGGATCGTTAACTAGATATATAGGCGACAAAAGAAACAAGTTAACAATTTAACTAAAAGAACGGAAATACAACCTTTGTAGATCCGGTCCTCCACCTCCATAGCTCCGCAATGAAGTCCCCTCGCTGTCCAAATGGAAACCCGGGCTCTAGCGTCGGCTTCATCGGAGAAATGGGCGGGCAAGGTCGTCGGCTTCGTGCCGAAGATGATCTACGTCGAGGCATCACAAGATCAAGCTCCCACTTCACCAAGTCATGAAACTTGTGAAGAAAAAACCCTATACTACTTGGCAAGAGGTAGAGGATGAAGAAACAGGAGATGGGTTCACTTTAGAATTGGATTTCTCACTCATTTGCTCAAGTTGCCATTGATGGAGCAAGGTTTCTTCTTGAAGAAAAAGAAGAAGATGATATGATAAGTATTATAATAAGAATAATAAAATCATTCTTATCATAATCATGAACCATGGTCAAGTGTAGAGAACTAACTAAGGTTTAAGTGAATGGTTAGGGTTAAGCATGAGACAAAATGGTCACTTTAGTCAAAGCTTCATGAAGCTTCAAAGATAACACAAAAATAGCAACCATTTTCCCTTTTTCTTTCCAAAATAAATAAATAAATAAATAAGAAAGAAAAAGCAAAACCCTAATCATCAACTTAACCATGGTTTAATTCTATACACTTAACCAAATAAGCATGTATCATCAAATATGATACAATCATGTGCACAAAAGTATATCACATATACAACTTGCACATGCAAGTGAGAAAATCCATATAAAGTGAACCAACACTAGTTAATGCAAAGTAATATATCAAATATATAATTATGCATTAAATCATTAAATCAACACTTGATTCAATGATCCGGTCATGTCGCACACAACCAACTAGTATACAATGTATCGATTTATCGAATCAATCTTTGATTCGATAACTAGGTTATATCGCATAAAACCAATCGAAACATTCATCGCGAGAATAGAATACGGTATCACATACACGCATTATTCTCGGTCCCGCACATATCTCATATGCGCTCCTATTTCGTTTCGCTTGAGCCAGGAAACCTCTGTGTAGGACTCTAAAGACTCGTCAATACGCCGGCAGCAGGTGATGATCATATCAAACACCCACAAGCCGCAAGCGGTCTGCTAAACGTAACGGCCACCCGGGTATTGAGCGATCAGAAGATCGACGAGCAAGCCCGCTCATACTCCTGTGAATCCAACCAGTAACACTTACCGTACAGTCCGGTCTCGTCGTCTGATATGTCGCATATCTCGCCTAGGGGTGGTAAACGTCAGACCCCAATAGCTTGATAAGTCGTGTCGATATGAGGTCTATAACAGTTCGAGAAACTACTGGTAACACTTACCAGTAAATCTCAGCAACCCTGGCCAGGGATTTCCGGTTATAGCCAATCGAACACAGCGCAACATCAACTCCCTATACCGGGAGAAACGAATCCCCTCCTATCGCTTATTGCCTCCATGTGACTCGGGACTGTACCCAAAAACCACCATTTTGCACGCCCTCTTGGACGTGGTAAGGTGAAAATCAAAGCACGGTGGGAACCACACAAGACTCTATGACGATCTCGGGTCAACAGACTACTCTGTACCAGTGTCACCAGAGAACTGCCATCTGACGTAAGGTATAATACCATCTGGGAGTTCTCGGCGAGTCCGTCCAGTGTACCCAGTCTCCACTGAGCACCCGTATATCATCTCTGATGTCAAACACCAATGGATATGGGATCATCCATCGCCCATCTGTATGGGTCGAGAAGGTATACGCTAGTCTACTCTGGTATATCGATGCCCCATCTCGATATACCCACGACTAGGGACTTTGAAGGATGTACTTATGGACTACCATGTCCCCACTAGTATGATCCGCATCATAGTCCAGGTAGTCAAGTACACATCCTAAGGGCTTTACCAACATGTAACAGAGAGACAATGAGTATACACGTTAAGGTAAAGGGCAACCAGATAGCATACTATCATGTCGAGCAAGAAAGTCCTCCCTATATATGTCCAAGCATCCACTACAATATACATCCTATGTATAGTAATGGCCTCTAGGGCATACATATAACTAACAATCTCCCACTTGCACTAGGGCCATCTGATAGCAGTGGTTGTAGTATCTCATACTCAACCATCCCATAAAAGTCTCTCTCTGGGAAAAGGCCTTTGTGAGTAGATCCGCCGTGTTGTCCTCTGAGTCTACTCTCCTGACCTCGATCACCCTGGAGATCAACCATCTCCATGATCAGGTGACACTGCCTTAGAATATATCTGGATCACTGATGGGACCGGCGTTCCTTGGCATAAGCCACAACTCCATTGTAACACAATGGGAGGAACATAGTTCATCTCATGAACCAATATACACCCAAACATCCTCTTTGGTAGCATCTTGAGTAGCGATGTATCATGCCTTTATCGTCTAGTATGCCACGGTATTTAGCTTGGAACTCTTCCAACATACCGACCCTTTACTGAGGGTAAATACAATGCCTGTGATTGACATTCAGTCGTCTTTATCACCCTGGAACCATTCCAGTGATTCTCCCCAGGGTCGATTGATACCGTCTCACTACATACTAGTGAGAATCCTAACACCCAATTAGATCTATCTCATAGATCCAAAACCCAGGATTTAGGAGGTATCACTTTGATCCTATATGGAGAATCATTGTGATAAGCGGAGATTGACCGAGCGTAGCATAGGAAACTCCTTCCCTATTAAGAGCATGTCATCCACGTACTCTACAAGGATCGTCACTATACTCCCTACTACCTTTTTGTTTATACAAGGTTCATCTTCCATTTTGATGATGTCAAAACTCTTTGACTAATACATCAAAACAGATGTTCCAACTCCGCGATACCTGCTTTATCCTATAAAGCATCTTGTACACGTTTCCGCTGCTCCCACTGTCTACGAAGCCCTCTGGGTGTGTACTTATAGACGTTCTCTTCTAAAACATCATTTAGAAAAGCAGTCATGGTACCCAACCGCCAGATATCGTAGTCATAGTATGTAGCCGTGGCAAGTAGGATCTGGATGGACTTAAGCATAGCCACTTGAAAAGGTTTCATCATTATCCACGCCTGGTCGATGACGAAAAGCTTTAACAAGTCTAGCTTTGAAAGTCTCAACTTTTCCATCTACACCAAGTAATCTTCTCAAGATATACTTGCTCCTGATGGGGATTTAACCCTTCAGATATAGCAGCCAAAGTCCATACTTTGTTGGTGTACATGGATTCCATCTCAGATCGCTAAGCATCCAGCCATTCTTACAGAGTCCCACTCCTGATGGCCAGCTCGAAACTAGTTGGGTCA
Source organism: Agapanthus africanus (assembly GCA_030015575.1). Classification (NCBI taxonomy): domain Eukaryota; kingdom Viridiplantae; phylum Streptophyta; class Magnoliopsida; order Asparagales; family Amaryllidaceae; genus Agapanthus; species Agapanthus africanus. The sequence continues at coordinate 274,691,599 of CM057337.1, forward strand.
TCATCTCATGATGCAATCCTCGCTCCCACTGTCATAGAGTTACCGAAGTATCTCTCAGGCGGGTGAGGAACCTTACTAGATCGGCGGAGAGGCTGAGGTTCGTTGGTAACAATTGAATCCTTTGGTTCTTTCAAATCATCAGCTGCAGTTTGTATAGCTGGAACATTTCCAGTTCTACATAACTGACCTTGCCTCGAGCTTGTCCGGATTTTGCTTTTAGACATAGGCCGGACAACCCCAAATCTTAACTAACTTAAGATATGGGCTCTTCCCTTTCCATATCATATATGAAGTGGTAGGCAACTAATTTGATCAGAACCCTATTCAATAGGTATGCAGCTTCTCAAGTGCATAACTCCCAAAAAGGAAATAGGTAACTCAGTAGTACTCATCATAGAGCACACCTTATCATATAGGGTGTGATTGCTCCGCCCCGATATACCATCGTGCTATGGTGTATACGGAGGAATAATGCTGAGAGAGAATCTCATTCTCCTTTAGAATAGTCCAGGAATTCCATGCACAAGTATTCTCCTCCCTGATCTCATCATAGGACATAATACTTATACCCGTATTTTGGTTCTCTACTTCTAAATCATATTCTGTGAATATCTCAAAAGGTTCGAACTTGTGTTTCAACAGGAACATATGTCTGAATCTTGAGAGATCATCAGAGAATGTAATGAAGTATAAAGAACCGGTCTTGGTATGTGTAGACAGGGGACTTACATACATCAACATGTATCATCCCAAGAGTTCACTAACACTTTCTCTGTTTCCAGTAAACGGAGCTATGGTCATCTTATCTCTGTGACATGACTGGCAAGTTTCACAAGATGTAAATTCAAACTGATTTAAATATGCATCTAATATGTAACTTTAGCCAGTCGGATCGCATTGATATGACCTAGTCTACAATGCCTCAAGTAGGATTCGTTCATTTCTGAACTCCTCCTCTTGTGTGTGTTCCGTATACTAAAAACTGTAGTTTGATTTAGAACGTTAATGTTTTTAGATAACATGCCTGAACCGATCAACTTTTGATATAGGAAATGTTCAAAACATTATCCAACAATACAAAATTATATCCTTTCTTTACTAACAAAGAGATGGATATGATTTTGTATATCAGGTTCGGTATCTAATAACATTCGTTCAGAATCAATGTATTTGTAATACAGGGTGACAGTGACCAACAGACTTGGCTGCAACACTTGCCCCGTTTTCTGTCTCATGAAACTTATCACCCGTTCTCAGTTTTTCTATCCTTTTGTAGCCCTATGTAACAGATTACATATCTGGGAGCTTGATCAGGTATCAAATACCCAGGATGCAGAGGATACTGAGAAACAGTTCTTTGTAATGAATACACCCGAAGATGATGCATCAACATGTACTGTCTTCGTTTGGGCGGCTCGGGAATTATGGTAATCCCCAATTTCCTGCTCTGTCTTATAACAATTATAAGTTGGAGCGGGACCAACGTTCCCCAGCTCAGTATAACAAGCGGGTTCGGTCAAAATCCGTATTATTATCTTGATTAAGGCGTAATATGGTCGCTACCTGGAGAGAGAGAGAAGAAAATACTCAGCGTGCGCTCTTTCAAGAATAGATTAGTTATTATTTTATCTAATCAGGATGGCTCCCACTGCTTTTTATCAAATCTTCCTTCAAACCCTAAAAGGAAAGACTAGCCGGGATTAATTACACACTACAAGTTCGCCAATCTTTCAGCCAGGCCAGTGTCGGTACTTTGAGGGAGGTCCCCCATGCTTTCGCACGAACCTAATTAATGTAAACCTCATTTTCCCAGAGGCGTAACCTCGTTAACACCTTTCTAGACACCTACTTGATCGGCTAATTGTAATGTATAAAACTCTCCCAGGAGTAACTCTTACTCGCAGTGGGTATCGGGATCCAACTATCTCATAGAAGGTATGCAATCTCATTGCAAATTTCAACACTTAAAATTCCCGATAGTTTTGCCCCTAGCGTCCTATGACCTTGACAGAGGTCAACAAACCATAGGCTGCTAGTCAAGTTCAACCCGTCATTTCTGATTGAAGTAAACCCACCCGCACGACCCTTGACAGAGGTCAACAAGGTCGCACGACTACCCTAAATCAATCACATCATATGCTTATACAGATAAGCACTAATCAGCTACCGCACACTACGCCTTGACAGAGGTCAACAAACGTAGCACGAATACTAACCAGTACATATCTAAAATGACGGAGGGCTACGACAGGTTTTAAGAAAACCTTTTACGTAATGAACTTGATATCGTTGTAGAATCAAATGATTTTAAAATGGAGTGTTTTTGAGACTTTCCTAGTTTTGCTAAAGGAGTCACTCCCGGTGAAGGGATCGTCGGTCCTTTCCTCGTCGAATGAGGTGCGGGATATATCATATATATCACTGTGCAAAGCAAAAACTCTTAAAAGCAATCAAAAGACAAACCGAGTGTGTAGCATCTGCCAGTTATTGCTAAAGGAGTCACTCCCGGTGAAGGGATCTCGGTCCTTTCCTCATCGAATAAAGTGCAGGATATATCATATATACCGCTGTGCAAAGCAAGAAATGTAGCTACCTGTTTTAATTTTGAAATTCGATTCTACAACATCTTAGGTTTCTTTTATTTCATTAATCACATTAATGAAGTCCCATCATTTAAATACCTAAACATCACAGATAAATACGACGTACACTTATGCCATCCGCATTCGCCTCGATGTCCCCTCATGCACCGTTAGGTTAGGTAACTAACGGCAGAGCAGGGCAGGGCTAGCACGGGTGTAAAACATAAGTAACATCTATATAATATATCATATATACTATATACAGTATCCATCACAGAACATCACATGATCACATCACAGATATCGCAGCAGAAGAAACATATGAAATATTGGATATATTAGGACGTCCGTGTTTTCAATACGAGCCAGTATAAAACACGGATTCCACGGTCGTGATGAATAGCCAAACCCACACCCCTAGACCCCTACGAGAGCGGCAAGCAACCCTACCAATTCTAGAGTTAGGAGACCCGGACTCGACTCCTCGAGTTGGTCTCCCACTGGACTCCAAAACCCGGTTCCTTGTGCTCCCCTCCTTGGGTCTATCCTAGTGCGGAAAAGTAAATAATATACAGAGGGTGACATCTTCCGCAACCTGGAAGTGCCCCAAAAAAAAAAGAATATTACATACAAGTTTTTACATGAATGAAAATGAAAACACTCATCTCACATAAAAACCCCCGGCTATTCAAACACGACGATCCAATATAACATATCCAGCAACACATAACATCACATGTCATCAACGTAAGTAAATATGCGCATCCCAATTGTCGTTGACATATAGCAACGAAACCGGCGATATCACATATTACACTTACGGTCACAGAAAAGAAAGTGTAAAACTACAACAGTTGGAATCCGCAATCTCTTTAGACATCGCATGCCTAGCCAAATGAAATACTTAGACATCGCATGCCTAACAATTATAAACCCCGCATTTTAGTCTCATTATCGAAAACACTTTTCAATATCAAGTCGGGTAATTCAACAAGATTCCCGACATCCTGATCGAATGCTCGTCGAAAACTTTAGTAGACGGCCGCACCCCCGATACCGTCGACGAAGTGCACCAAGGCGGAACACCGCTGCCGCGAGAACCCTTACGGATGCTTTCGGCGACGGGATTCTCCTACAGTCACTTGGTCGGGGCTATGGGGTGTAGCTGTCTATTAAGTTTACCCGGCGAGTATCCGCGTACGCTACGTGATTGCGACGGACTTTTGATCACATCAAAATTCCGTGGCAACCGATCAAGTGAGACTAAACTGCTATGTTTATAACATTCATTGAGTTATCTCATAACTACTTGTGAATTCCAATTATTGTATCACATTCCAGATAATTATAAAATGTTAAACTTTCCGATCGAACATTCAAACACCCAAGTTTTCCCGATACTGATCAACACATGAAACAAGTCTAAAAACATTCAGTTCGTGCCTCAGTACCAACGGTCCAGCCGTAGAAGGGTCAAGCCAACGCCTCACATGTGGCACGCCGTACTGCCCCAAACCCGAAGGTTCAAAGGGCAGTTCAAGACGGTCACATTATCTAGTTAAGGTTTGTTGTCTTCTAGAGGGACCATCGCGTTACTTGCACTACTTAGAACGTCTTTAAACCACGGAAAAATCCAACACTTGAAAATTTCCCGACAGGGGAAAAATTGGGTATTTATATCCGGTCGAACTTTTTAACATATTCAAAAAATTATCCGGAAGCCACATAGACAAAATCTGATAATCCGATCGAATCATCGAATCCCCAAAACAACCCCAGAAAATTCAACTCTTGAATAAATATTAAAAATTCCCAGAAAATCCAGCACCAGAAAAGAGGAATTACTGTGCAAAAACGGGAAGCTGACGTCATCAATTGGCCGCGGAACCGCCGCAGAAGCTAGGCTTCTGCCGCGGTTCCGCCGCAGTTTGGTGGATTCATGGGTACGGGCTTCACAGTAATTCTTAAAATTCCCTGCTGATTTTTCTGCATATTTTTAATATCGAAAAACTCCAGATTTTGGAAAAAGTCCAGAGAGCATGTTTGTGTTAGGGTTTCGGGTTCGTTCGGATTTCAAACGTCGTCTAGACTTCGCCTAAGGCTCTAGCTAGGCTCTGATACCACTGTTGGGTTCCTAGGCACACTAAGGAGGTCTCACAAGGCATCAACCATGCCAATTTCAAATTTTACGGGTGCCGAGAAACCCTAATACGGATTGTTAACTAGATATATAGGCGACAAAAGAAACAAGTTAACAATTTAACTAAAAGAACGGAAATACAACCTTTGTAGATCCGGTCCTCCACCTCCATAGCTCCGCAATGAAGTCTCCTCGCTGTCCAAATGGAAACCCAGGCTCTAGTGTCGGCTTCATCAGAGAAATGGGCGGGCAAGGTCGTCGGCTTCGTGCCGAAGATGATCTACGTCGAGGCATCACAAGATCAAGCTCCCACTTCACCAAGTCATGAAACTTGTGAAGAAAACACCCTATACTACTTGGCAAGAGGTAAAGGATGAAGAAATAGGAGGTGGGTTCACTTTAGAATTGGATTTCTCACTCATTTGCTCAAGTTGCCATTGATGGAGCAAGGTTTCTTCTTGAAGAAGAAGAAGAAGATGATATGATAAGTATTATAATAAGAATAATAAAATCATTCTTATCATAATCATGAACCATGGTCAAGTGTAGAGAACTAACTAAGGTTTAAGTGAATGGTTAGGGTTAAGCATGAGACAAAATGGTCACTTTAGTCAAAGCTTCATGAAGCTTCAAAGATAAAACAAAACTAGCAACCATTTTCCCTTTTTCTTTCCAAAATAAATAAATAAATAAATAAGAAAGAAAAAGCAAAACCCTAATCATCAACTTAACCATGGTTTAATTCTATACACTTAACCAAATAAGCATGTATCATCAAACATGATACAATCATGTGCACAAAAGTATATCACATATACAACTTGCACATGCAAGTGAGAAAATCCATATAAAGTGAACCAACACTAGTTAATGCAAAGTAATATATCAAATATATAATTATGCATTAAATCATTAAATCAACACTTGATTCAATGATCCGGTCATGTCGTACACAACCAACTAGTATACAATGTATCGATTTATCGAATCAATCTTTGATTCGATAACTAGGTTATATCGCATACAACCAATCGAAACATTCATCGCGAGAATAGAATACGGTATCACATACACGCATTATTCTCGGTCCCGTACATATCTCATATGCGCTCCTATTTCGTTTCGCTTGAGCCAGGAAACCTCTGTGTAGGACTCTAAAGACTCGTCAATACGCCGGCAGCAGGTGATGATCATATCAAACACCCACAAGCCGCAAGCGGTCTGCTAAACGTAACGGCCACCCGGGTATTGAGCGATCAGAAGATCGACGAGCAAGCCCGCTCATACTCCTGTGAATCCAACCAGTAACACTTACCGTACAGTCCGGTCTCGTCGTCTGATATGTCGCATATCTCGCCTAGGGGTGGTAAACGTCAGACCCCAATAGCTTGATAAGTCGTGTCGATATGAGGTCTATAACAGTTCGAGAAACTACTGGTAACACTTACCAGTAAATCTCAGCAACCCTGGCCAGGGATTTCCGGTTATAGCCAATCGAACACAGCGCAACATCAACTCCCTATACCGGGAGAGACGAATCCCCTCCTATCGCTCATTGCCTCCATGTGACTCGGGACTGTACCCAAAAACCACCGTTTTGCACGCCCTCTTGGACGTGGTAAGGTGGAAATCAAAGCACGGTGGGAACCATACAAGACTCTATGACGATCTCGGGTCAACAGACTACTCTGTACCAGTGTCACCAGAGAACTGCCATCTGACGTAAGGTATAATACCATCTGGGAGTTCTCGGCGAGTCCGTCCAGTGTACCCAGTCTCCACTGAGCACCCGTATATCATCTCTGATGTCAAACACCAATGGATATGGGATCATCCATCGCCTATCTGTATGGGTCGAGAAGGTATACGCTAGTCTACTCTGGTATATCGATGCCCCATCTCGATATACCCACGACTAGGGACTTTGAAGGATGTACTTATGGACTACCATGTCCCCACTAGTATGATCCGCATCATAGTCCAGGTAGACAAGTACACATCCTAAGGGCTTTACCAACATGTAACAGAGAGACAATGAGTATACACGTTAAGGTAAAGGGCAACCAAATAGCATACTATCATGTCGAGCAAGAAAGTCCTCCCTATATATGTCCAAGCATCCACTACAATATACATCCTATGTATAGTAATGGCCTCTAGGGCATACATATAACTAACAGAAATCCCTGGCCAGGGTTGCTGAGATTTACTGGTAAGTGTTATCAGTTGTATCTCGAACTGTTATAGACCACATATCGACACGACTTATCGAGCTACTGGGGTCTGACGTTTACCATCCCTAGGCGAGATATGCGACATATCAGACGACGAGATCGGACTGAACGGTAAGTGTTACTGATTGGATTCACAGGAGAACTAGAAGGCTTGCTTGTTGATCTTCTGATCGCTCAATACCCGGGTGGCCGTTACGTTTGGCAGACCGCCTGCGGCTTGTGGGTGATTGATATGATCACCACCTACTGCCGGCGTATTGACGAGTCTTTAGAGTCCTACACAGGGGTTTCCAGGCTCAAGCGAAACGAAATAGGAGCGCATATGAGATATGTGCGGGACCGAGAATAATACCAGTATGTGATGCTGAATTCTATTCTCGCGATTTGTATCATCGGACGGTTATATGTGATATAGTCGGGTTACCGAATAAAGAGTTGATTCGATACATTGATACACAAGATATTAGTCGGTTATATACGATATGACCGGATCATTAAATCAAGTATTGATTTAATGATTTAATGTATAATTATATATTTGATATATCACTTTACATTAACTAGTATTGGTTCACTTAAGATTGATTTTCTCACTTGATGTGCACAAGTTGTATATGTGATATATTTTTGTGCACTAGATTGTATCATGTTTGATGATACATGCAAACTTGGGTATGCGTATGATTTACACCATGCTTAGTTAATGGTTAGGGTTTTATTTTCTTTATTTATTTTGATTAAACAAAATGGTGGCTTTTCTTGTTTTATACTTGAAGCTTCATGAAGCTTTTTAGCTTCTTTGAAAAGTCTAGCCATTTTGTTTTGTTCTTAAACCTAACCATTACCTAAACTATGGTTTGCTCTCTACATGAGTTAAACTTACCCACGGTTGCATTATGATAAGTCTTCACTTGATTTATTATTTTTTGAATAATTCATTTTCTATTCTTTTCTTCTTCTTCTTCTTCTTGATGAAGAAGAAGAAAGCTTGCTTGAAAATTATCAAGTGAAGAAATCAAGTGAGAAATCCAATTCTAAAGTGAACCCACTTCCTATTTCTTCATCCTCTACAACTTGCCATGTGATAGAGTGTGTTATCTTCACAAGTTTCATGACCTAGTGAAGATGGAGCTTGAGTTTGAGTCTCCCCGACGTAGATCATATTCGGCACCGAAGTCAACGACCTAGCCCGCTTATTTCTCCGACGAAACCATCGCTAGAGTCCGGGATTCTGATGATCGTAGTGGAGGGACGTCTTCACGGAGCTTTGGAAGTGGAGGACCGGATCTACAAAGGTTGTAGTCCCTTTCACTTGTAGTTAAAGTTGTTAACTTGCATAGTTTTGCCTTATCTCTAGTTAACGATCTTCATTAGGGTTTCTCGGCACATAGAAAAATTTGATTTTGGCATGGTTGATGCCTTATGGAACCTCTTGAGTGTGCCTAGGAACCCTACAGTATGATGGAAATCAAAGCACAGTGGGAATCACATAAGACTCTATAACGATCTTGGGTCAACAGACTACTCTGTACCAGTGTCCCCGGAGAACTGCCATCTGACGTGAGGTATAATACCATCTGGGAGTTCTCGGCGAGTCCGTCCAGTGTACCCAGTCTCTACTGAGCACCCGTACACCATTCTTGTTGTCAAACACCGATGGATATGGGATCATCCATCGCCCATCATATGGGTCAAGATGCGTATACGCTAGTCTACTCTGGTGTATCGATGCCCTGTCTCGATACACCCTCGACTAGGAATAGTTATAGGATGTACTCGTCGACTACCGTGGCCCCACTAGTATGATCTCATCATAGTCCCAGTAGTCGAGTATATATCCTAAGGGCTTTATCAACATGTAATATAGAGACAATCAGAGTACATGTTAAGATGAAGTACAACCAGATAGCAAACTATCATGTCGAGCAAGAAAGTCCTCCCTATATATGTCCTAGAATCCACTACAATATACATCGTATGTACAGTAATGGTCTTTAGGGCATACATATAACTAACAAAAGGTTTTCTCAAAAACTATTTATAGCCCTTTGTCATTTCAGATAAGTGCTATTTAGTATTCGTGCTACGTTTGTTGACTATGTTAAGGCATACTGTGCGGTAGCTAATTAGTGCTTATCTGTAACCATATGGTGTGATTGTTTTAGGGTAGTCATACGGCTTTGTTGAACTTGTTAAGGGTCGTACAGGTGGGTTTAATTCAATCAGGAAATGATGAGTAGAACTTGACTAGCGCTTATAATTTGTTGACCTTGTTAAGTTCATAAGTGGCTAGGGTTAAAAACCATTATCGGGAATTTTAGGTGTTGAAATTTGCAATAAGAATATATATATTCTATATGATAGTTGGATCCCGATACCCACTGCGCGTAAGAGTTACTCTTGTGAGAGTTTTGCACTTTACAGTTAGCTAATCCAGTAGGTGTATAGAAACGTGTCAATGGGATTATGCCTCTAGGGAAACGAGGTTTATTTTAATTAGGTCCGTACGAAGCACGGGGAACCTCCCTCGGAGTATCGACACTGGCCTGGCTGACCGGTTAGCGAACATGTAGAATGTAATTAATCTCGGCTAATCTTACCTTTTAGGGTTTGAAGGAAGTTTTGATAAAAACAGTGGGAGACATCCTGATTAGATAAGATAATAACCAATCTAATCTTGCAAGAGCGCATGTTAAAGTGTTTCCTTTTCTCTCTCCTGGTAGCGACCCTGACACGTCTTAATCAAGATAATAATATGGATGTATTGACCGAACCTACTTATTATACTGGGCTAGGTCCCACTCTATCTTATGACTGTCATAAGTCTAAGCATGGAATAGAAGAATATCAGGATTCCAATGCCGCCCGATCAAAGAAAAAGCATGTTGATGCATCGTCTTCGGGTGTGTTCGTAACTGAGAACTGTTTCTCAGTTTTCTCTACGTCCTGGGTATTAGATACTGGATCAAGATCCCGCGTATGCAATTTGTTACATGGACTAAAGAAAGGTAGAGAACTGGGAAAATGTGATATGTCTCTAGCAGTAGGGAATGGTGCAATTTTTGTAGCCAAAAGCAGTTGGCGAATATCACCTTGTATTAAGTAGTAATACATTGATTCTAAAAACGACTGTTATTACGTACCCTTGATGATGTACAATATCATATTCATCTCTTTGATAAAGAAATATATAAATTTGCATTAGAGAAAAATGTTATGAACATTTTCCTAAATCAAATGTTGATTGGGTTTGGTACATTGTGTAATGGTATATATGTTCTGAATCAAACCACAGTTCTAAGCATACATAACACACAGAAGAGGAAAAGTTCATAAATGAACGAAGCCTTCTTATGGCACTGTAAACTAGGTCATATCAATGCGACAAGGCTAGGAAAGTTGCATAAAGATGCATATTTGAATCCGTTAGAATTTACATCTTATGAAACTTGCGAGTCATGTCTCAAATGCAAGATGACCGAAACTCCGTTTACAAGACACGGAGAAAGAGCTACTGAACTCTTGGGACTGATACATGGTGATGTATGTGGTCCTATGTCTACACATGCCAGGAATGGTTCCTGTTGGCTATAGTGCCCTCAAGGCAATTATCATAGTCGCAGGCAGGTGATTATGATGATTGAGGGAGGACCTATACCGGTAGAACAGTCAAGATGATAGTATGCTATCTGGTTTGTCTTTATCATCACTATTATATATTGACAGAGCCCATAGGATTCTTGCTTGACTACAAGCATTATGATGGAGATCATATATGTGGGAACTGGGGGTCTATAAGCAAATCCATAAATATCCCTAGTCGTGGGAGTTTCGAGACTGGGCATCGATACTCCAGTGTAGATTAGTGTATACTGATCGAAACCCCGACGAGGGGTGGTGGCTAGGTCTCACAAGCCATTGGTGTTAGTTTGTTCACCTAAGATAGTATACAGGTGCTCATTAGGTTATGAGTACACTGGACGGACTCGCCGGGAACCTGCTAGTTGGTATTATACCTATTGTCAGATAGCAGTCTTCAGGTGATATGTGTATAGGTTAGTCCGTCGACCTGAGATCGTCATATGTCTCGTGTGATTTCCCACTGTGCTTTGTTTACTACCCTACCACGGCTTAAAGGAGTCGTGCAAACAGGTTTTAGTTGGGTACAGTCCCGAGCCACATGGAGGCAGTGAGCGGATCGTCGGGGATTCGCCTCTCCTGGTATTGGGGGTTGATGTCGCGTTGTGCACGGGTGGCCATCACCAGAAATCCTCGGCCGAGGTAGATGAGAATTACCGATCTAGGATTGTTAGTTTCACAGGTGGTGATGGGTTTCATACCGACACGAATTATCGCGTTATTAGTAGTCTCACTTTATCCACCCCCTAGACTAGATATGCGATACTCTTAGACGAACATACCGGACTGTACGAATATTGTCACTGTCAGGCTCAGTAGGGGTTTGGATGAGTTTGCTCGTCGGCCTTCCTTTTGATCAGTACCTGGGTAGCCGTTACGTACAGCTAGTGCCGCTGACATGCTTGCGGTTAAACCCACTGCCAGCATATTGACGAGTCTTTAGAGTCCCACACAGAGGATTTTCACGGTTCAAGCGATATGGTGTAAATGACATATGTTGGTACATACAGTTGTCCGATTAAATATATGTACAGGCTGTACAGACTTTAATCGGACGATTGATAGTACTAGCGGCTTAGGATTAAGCCGGATTATTAAATCAGGTTTTGATTTAATAATTTATATATGTATTTATATATATGTATTCTAGTATTATTGTTCACTATTCATTTTCTCTCTTGGCTATTCGTATTTTTGTACGAATACGCATATATGTATTTCGATACGTATACCGGGTTGCATTCCATATTTATACGGAATTATTTCTAGAAGATGGCCACCTCATTAATTGATTTTCTTTTTAGAAAATCAATTTATGAAATGAACTGGAGGGTGAGTTGGCATGAGCATGGGCTTGAGCATGTAGAGAGGTATGGCATGGAATTGTTTATTGGAAAAATGAAAAGAGATATTTTGTGTATGCATGATTAAGAGAGAGAGGATGAAGCCACCATTTTTTCCTTGAGTTACCTTGCTTATTTTCTTTTTCTTTACTTGTTCACTCTCATTCTCACTTAGAGAAAACACTTGGCCATTTTTCTTTAGTTGCTCCGGCCACATGTTTCCTCACCTCCTCTTCATCTTCTTGAGTTGCTCATGGAGTATTTGTGAAGATAGAAAAATTATAGTGACACATTCGTAAACCTCCACTCTCCATTGCTAGCAACCTTGGAGCGTCGGTTGCCTCGTTTGGCGAGGTTGAAGCTTGCATCGTTTCCCTTATGTGGATCATCGTAGATGGAGGAAGACCGGCAACCAAACTCGATCCGCAACCTCTAGGAGCTTAGGATGAAGGTTGAAGACCAAAGGACACGGATCAACTCGGTATAACCATTCCTAACATCCTTCATATTGCTTGCTAGTGTAGGGTTTAGGGTAGATCCGGGCATCGGGTTGTGGTAGCGCCAGTTTAGAAAAAATTTGTTCCGCATTTGGCCACGGTTTGATGGCCGGGGCTCTGCCGTAACCCAACATTGTATCAGAGCCAACCCTTAAACCCTTAGCTAGCTAGTTTAGATGATGTTAAAGTATCGAAACCCAAACAACCGCAAAACAGTGCACTGCACATTCCAGTTTTTGTCAATTTTTAAAGTCTTCAAAATTTTTTTTAAGCAAATGCAGAAGACAACTTGAGAGACCACTAGAACACACCATAAATGCGAGTCCAAACCGCCGGATTTGACCCGGCGAAACTTAAGAAAAAACGGGTGAGGCCGGTTTTATATTAGAGTTTGGACCTGAGATTTTTGGTGTTTTCTAGTCTCTGGAATATTGGTTCAGTAGTATTGCTTGTTTTTCCCATTTTTTATATTATGTTATCTATTGTTCAGGGGAAATTTTAGGAGTTTCGAAGTCGATAATTTAGCACTGTTTAAATGTTTATTAGTACATGCATTACTATCGGCGACTTTGAATGTCATTAGAGCGGTACAACTCGTCTAATTGCTATATGTTCTTTTAGACGGGTTTGTGAACGTGACATTCACGTTGATGTTTTGTGTTGTGCTGTGATTGTAGTTGGATCGTCGTGGTGGATAGCATGGCTGCAATGTTAGTACAGTTTAGTTTCATTTGTACATTTGATATTGCGGGGCGAGCGTCCGACATGTGGACTGCCGTCAATGCTCGTTTGTATATTATTTTTTTGGGGCACGACCGGGTTGAGGTCGATGTCACCGTTGTACATATTATTTTCTTTTCTGTACTAGGATTACCCCGCGGTGGAGAGCACGAATAGCCGGGTTCTAGAGGGCAACGGATCCGCATCTTATGGCGTTGAGATGGAGGGGACCTTACTCTAGAATTAGCGGGCTATTCGCCGCACTCGTAGGGGGTATAGGTTGACCCACGGAGGGGTGCTCAAGTTACCGGATTCTGTGGAGTGCTAGGTGGCCCATTCACGTTGTTGATTGAGGTTGCCTTGCTTCGAGGATTGGCGGGTAACTTTCCACACTCATAAGGGTCTAGGTTTTCATTGCACAGGCTATTCATACGACAGGGGAACGTCGGGTCTCATTTGCGGCTCAAGTGAAACCCGGGGCTCCAGGATTATCCACCATTTTGTGTTGCTTCTGTGATGTTTCTGTGATGTTTCTTTATATCATGCATGGGACGATTGTTATATATATTTATATATATAGTAGATGTTGTATATGTTTTGTACCCGCGCTAGTCCAGTCACCGCTCTGTCGTTAGTTAAGTAACCTAACGGGTGATGATGGGACCTAGTGGCGAATACAGATGGCATATACGTACATCATATATTTTCGTTCTTTTTTGGTGTGATTAATTGATGGGAACAAACCTTTATATAATGTTGTTGGAACCAAGTTTTTTAAACTGACATTATAGACGTTCTCTTTTGCTTTGCACGGTGGTATTCGATTGGGAATATCATGCACCTCATTCGACGAAGCAAGGGCCGAGATCCCTTCATCGGGAGTAACCCCTTGAGTAAAAGTTGGTATCAATGTAACAACTTCACTATAGTTGTTTCCTTTTTCTTTGCATAGTGGTATTCATTTTGGAATATCCTGCACCTCATTCGACGAGGAAAGAGCCGAGATCCCTTCACAGGGAGTGACCCTTTAGCAAATGTTTTCGCCACTATATATTTCTAAAACCACTTGGATTCTTTCAACGATATCAAGTTCATCACATTAAAGGTTTTTCGCCAAAAACCAGCCGTAGCCCTCCGTCATTTCCTAAGAGTAGTACTTAGTATTCGTTCTGCGTTTGTTGACTCTGTCAAAGCGTAGTGTGCGGTAGTTGAGTGGTGCTTGTTTGTAGCATGGATATGCGATTGGTTAAGACAGTCGTGTGGCCTTGTTGACTCCGTCAAGGGCTCGTGAGGGTGGGTTTAATGCAATCAAGTTAATAACGGGTTCAACTTGACTAGGACTCTTTGATTTGTTGACTCCGTCAAGGTCACTTTGGTCCTAAGGGTAAAAATCACATCGGGAGTTTCAAACATACAGGAAACTTGCCAGGCTTACGCATGCCTTCTGGAGTGTGGTAACTTGAGTGGATTCCATCAAGTTATCATTTGATGATAGTTGGATCCCGATTCCCACTAATGAGCATGATTACTCCTCGGGTGATTTTAGATGATCCCGACTAATTCTCCTTTTGGGTTTGGAAGAGAATTCGAGAAAACAGTGGGAGACATCCTGATTAGATAATGTGATTAACCATTCTGATCTAGGTTAGAGTGCATACTGAGTGTTTCTTTTCTCTCTCTCTTTGGCAGTGACCATGGCCCGACCCTTAACTAAAACTCATGAACCAAGTTAACCGAACCTTCTTAAAACATTTTAGCTTTTGGAATGTCATGGTGTCACATATATCATTGCCTCTTCCATATCACATTTGCATTTCTCCAGAACACACCGTATCACTACGAACATCCACTCTTATTTGGTATATCCATCGTATAGTTACATATGAACTCGAAGGAACTTGTTCCAGATTCGAGGATGGATTCTGGTTCTAGAGAGATTGAATAGGATTATTCGGTTGTCTTTTCTCTTTACCTTCTCTCAGGTTGTGAGGGCTCCTAAGATTAGGAGAGTGTACACCTATTGAGCTTGTTAGATAGTCTTCCTCCAGATCATAGGAAGGTGCCAAAAGGTGGGGTAGGAAGAAAACCAATTAGCCTAAAGATGGTGTACATAAGGTAATAAGTAAAGACATATAAAGGGGTAAGAATAAGGGCAAAAGAAAATTATGATTGCTATCATTCACGAAAAAACCGTATATACCCCTGCTACTCCCACATCCACTATGGATTCCTCCAGAGCACTCCGTATCACTATGGATATCCACTCCTATTGGATATGCCATCGTATAGTTACATACGAACTCGAAGGAATTCGTTCCAGATTCGACGATGGTTTTCCGGTTCAGAAGAAATAGAATAGGATTATTCAGATGTCTTTTCCTATTACCTTCTCTCAGGTTGCGAGGGCTACTGGCATAAGAAGTGTACACCTATTATTTATTAGATAGTCTTCTTCTAAACCTTAGGCTGGTGCCGAAGGGTAGGGAAGGAAGAAAACCAATTAGCCTAAACGTGGTGTACAGAAGGTAATAAGTAAAGATGTTATAAAGGGATTAGAGTGAGGGCAGGTAAGTATATGGTTACTGTCATGAATTAGGATAGTGGAAGAGGCATTACATGGAATACCCGGATACCCCTTCGAAACATTATCATGTTTCAGATCTACTGTGCAATGTTAATTAAAAACTATTTTCCCAATTGGATTCTAACTCCAGGGTATGTATTTACCAGATTCGTTTCTCACATCTGTATAATGTTACAGATGGTGAGTAGGAGTAAGATATTGGAAATTAGGTGATTATATCCTCATTATATCAGAATTCGTTGTAATTGGTGATATTTGAGGAAATCATCTGGGTTTTTGCCGGATGACAAATATTTGGTTTTGAATATCCGTTGTTATGCACCAATTTCAAACCGATATATCTGTACGTTTATTTTATGAAGTGAGATATAACTTTTTGAAATTATGACTATGACATTTACCCATATCAATTAGTGATTAGGTAAGGTGCATTCAACAGCGGTGTAATTCTTCTTAACCATATTATAGTTTTCAAGCTACGACGTACAGGGTTTGAGTTATTAAACTCAGTGGACTTATACAAAGTATTGTATATTTTCCAGTGTCCATTATGACAAAGAGGTTGGTACTCGTACTATATTCTATTTACGCATGACTTCTCCAGTTCTAGACAAGTATTTCATTGAAATGCAAGGTCCAGATATTGAGAAGTTAAAGATATAAGAATAAAGTAGAGAACCATTTGTTGGAAGTATCAGGATTCTTCGAGGTAGGCGAAGATGTAGATACTTGTGTTTGGTATTCCGTTGATAGTAATGGTTTTAAGAAATTGCTTCTATTTCAGGTTACTCATATATGGATGCGCTCCTAGATGAGTATTGTTGATTGGTCTCTTTCCATTTGTTTGATATGCACTGGAGACAGCTGCATGATTTTAAATCTGGTTCCAATTAAATTAGTGCTTTTGTTTCTATATTGGATATATATAGAATCAATTTATATCTTAACAATGTTAAGGTATAGAGAGTTGTCCGGCTGATGCTTAAAACCAGAATCCAGATAAACTCAAGGCACGTTTCAGTAATGGTAGTTTGTGGGTTATCCCGGGCTTTGACTAGGGTTAACTTTCTACCACCAGGAAGATCAATAGTGATATTATTCAAGACTCGCCACGGTTTTAGTACAATGGATTTTTTCAAAAAGCAGAAGTGGAAGTATGGTAGAACTGGAAGTGATTCCAGAACCACAAACGATTACTGAAGATTTAATAGAACCTGAGGATTCAATTGGTTTTGACGATCCATTAGCCACTCCGCAGATTTGGTGGGTAACCTCTGGCACCCGAGAGGTATTTCGGTCTTCTCAGAGACGGTGACAGGGAGGTTCTTGTTTACCCATAATTGCCATTGCTGCTGTTCTAGACTATGAGACCCGGCAGGAGGATGTGTATAGCGTCGTTCTAAACTAGCTTTAGAAGTGCATGTGTATATGACTCTGCCAGAGAGTTTTTGTAATCAGTGGGAGCAGCGGAAGCATAGAGGGCAAGTAGCTTATGTCTATTTCTAGACTAAAGTGTGTTGGATATAGTGCCCTCAAAGTCGATTATTGGATCGCAGGCACGTGATTGCAATGATTGAGGGAGGACCTATACCGGTAGGACAGTCTTACTCGAGAGGTTTGTATACTATCTGGTTTGTTTTTATCATTGTGTACATGCTTTAGGTGACATTGTAGTTTACTATTACACGTTGATAGAGAATAGTATGCTACCATGGTTTGTCTTTATCAGTCGTGTACAGCTTTAGGTGACATGTTCACTATTACACGTTGATAGAGCCCTTAGGATCCTGCTTGAGTACCAATAGTATGATGGCGATCATATACGTGAGAGTTGGGTAGTCCATAAGCACATCCTTAAAAGTGGTCCTTAGTCGTGGGAGTTTCGAGACAGGGCATCGAAACTCCGGAGTAGACTAGTGTATACAGTAGAGACCCCGACGAGGGGCGGTGGCCGGTCTCACAAGCCACTGGTGTCAGTTGGTTCACCTAAGATGTATACAGGTGCTCATTGGGTTATGAGTACATCGGACAAGACTCGCAGGGAATCTGCTAGTTGGTAATATACCTAGCGTCAGATAGCAGTTCCCTAGTGACATGTGTACAGGTTAGTTCATCGACCTAAGGTCATCATTTGTCTCATGTGAGTTCCCACTGTGCTTTGATTACTACCCTACCACGGCTCAAAGGAGTCGTGCAAACAGGTTTTAGTTGGGTACAGTCCCGAGCAACATGGAGGCAAGTGAGCGGATCGGCAGGGGATTCGTCTTTCCCGGTATTAGGGGTGAGATCGCGTTGTGTCTAGGAGAGCCATTACACAAAGCCCTCTGCCGAGGCAGGAGATTTACTGGTAGGTATTCCAGTAATATCTCAGGGTGTTCTGGGCTACACTCCGACACGACTTGTACCGCTTTTGGGGGTCTGACTTTTACCAACCCCCTAGGCCCGCCATGCGATGCTCATAGACGAACGGACCGGACCGTACGGATATTGTCACTGACAGGCTCAGTAAGGTGTCAGGATGAGTTCGCTCATCGACCTCCCTTTTGGTCAATACCTGGTAGCCCGTTATGTACGGCTAATACCTCTGACGTGCTAGTGGTTAAATCCACAGCCAAAGTATTGACGAGTCTTTTGAGTCCCCCACAGACAGTTTCTCAATTTTCGAGCGAAACATTGTAGAGGCCGTATGATATATGGCAGGGTCCGATCATGTACGTGCAGTAGTGCACGGATCATGATCGGGCGGATCATACTAGTGGGCTTTGGTTTAAGCCGGATCCTAGTATTAGATTTGTTGGATTACTTTAGTCTCATCGCATTCGCATTCAGTCGGAATGCGGGTGCAGGTATGTATATACAGGTGAGGGGTATCCTTGTGATCTGTCACGAGTTTACTTTAGATGTTGCCATATCTTTTTGTTGTTGTAAACATTTGGGTTAATGTTTACAAATGGAAATTGTGAGCTAGAAATTATCATTTTGTGCATTAAATGAGACATGTGCTTCATAGATGACTCATGGTCTCATTTCTTGTGCAAATGTCACATTATGTGATGGATGTGTGTTGATTTGATAAGAAGAGAGAGAGGGGCTGCCACATGAGAGGTTGGTCTTGTGTTATTTGGATCTCACTCTCTCTCATTTTTATCATATGAAAACACAAAAGAAAGAAAGCCTTCTTTTCTTCTTCTTCTTCTTCCTCTAGCTCACAACATCCATTAATGGAAACAACTCTAACCTCCATCCATGCAATGGATGCAAGAGACAAAGTGATCACAAACATGCTCTACATCACCTTGGATACGTCGGCTAGCACACTTCGTGCTCGAATTGCTTCGGACAAAGCGGGAGCCCATAAAAAGTCTCGAAGATGTGGTGCCCTTTCCGACGAGGAGATCGAGACCGGAGATGCGCGAGGAGCTTGGGATGGTGGACAAAGACCGAAGGACACGGATCAATCGGTATAGCTTTCCAACCCTTTCTCTAGTTGCTAGTTATAGGTTAATGGTTCGATCCGGGATTTAAGAATACGATAGCGCCGGTTTCTAGTTTTGAAAAAGTTTTCGTTTCTGCATTTTGGCCTCGGAAAGACGGTCGGGGCGCTACCGTAGACTTACATGGTATCAGAGCCACGCCATTAATCTTTACTTACTTGTTCTAACGTATTTAAAACATCGATCGCCCGAATTTTCCAAAACCGCAATTTCAAAGCCACATTTTCTGTCGAATTTTTCCTGTGGTCAAAAAAATTATTTAGTGTGCTGAAGAAAACCAGGCAGGGTTTTTTACGAGTTATGTAAAAATTTGGTACCATGAGGCTACAGTGTCGCTGCGGAACCGCGGCCATACCCATGTTTTGGCCGCGGTTCCGCCGCAAGAATATGTCATCACTGCACCAAATTTTGTACAGTAGTCTCTAACTTGGAATTGTGGTTTCTGGAATGTTTATTTTTGGCCCAGATTATTTTGAGTGCTGCAGTTGTACTTGAGGCCCACTTCGGGAAATTTTGTCGATCGAAAATTTTAAATATGTTATTTTACAGTACTTACATTATATCTGTGACCGTGAATGTCATTCGAGCGGTAAATCTTGTCTAATTGCTATAGCCTTTTTAGACGGATTTGCGAACGTGACATTCACGTTGATGTTTTGTATTGTGCTGTAATGTTGCGGATTTGTCGTGGTAGATAGCCTAGATGCAATGGTAGTACAGTTTGGTTATATTTTTACATTTGATATTGCGGGGCGAGCGTCCGACATGTGGACTGTCGTCCCTGCCTGTTTGTATATTATTCTTTTAAGGCACGACCGGGCTGAGTTCGATGTACCCGTTGTATATATTTTACTTTCTATACTAGGATTACCCTAAGGTGGGGTGCACGGATAGCCGGGTTCTAGAGGGCAACGGGCCCGCATCTCATGGCTTTGAGACGGAGGGGACTTCACTCTAGAATTGACGGGCTATTCGCCGCAGTCGTAGGGGGTACAGGTTGACCCAAGGAGGGGTGCTCAAGTTACCAGATTCCACGAAGTGCTGGGTGGTCCATTCACGAGTTGAAGGGGGCTGCCTCGCTTCAGGTCTTGGCGGGTAACTTGTCGCGCCCATAGGGGTCTAGGATTTCATTGCATAGGCTATCCATACGACCAGAGGAACGTCGGGTTTCAGTAGCGGCTTTATGAAACCCGGGGCTCCCAGATTATCTGTATTGTTCTGTGATGCTTATTACATTTCTGTGATGTTGCATTTTATCACGCCTCGAGCAATTATTATATATTGATATATATAATAGTAGATGTTGTATATGTTTTACACCCGCACTAGTCCAGTCCCCGCTCTGTCGTTAGTTAAGTAACCTAACGGGTGATGACGGGACCCAGTGGTGAATGCGGATGGCATATACGTACATCGTATTTTAGTTCTTTTGTAGTGTGATCAATTGATGGGACTGCATTGATTCGGATCAATGCAAGCTAAACAAACATATTCTGATGTTGTTGGAACAATTTTCAAAAAGCTGTTATTGCAAGGACGTTCTCTTTTGTTTTGCACAGTGGTATTCGGTTATGAATATCCAGCACCTCAGTCGACGAGGCCAGGGCCGAGATCCCTTCACCGGGAGTGACCCCTTGGATAGAAGTTTGCGTCAGGGTAATAACTTCATTATAGCCAATTACCTTTTTGCTTTGCATCGTGGTATTCAGTTGGAATATCCTGCACCTCATTCTACGGGGAAAGAGCTGAGATCCCTTCACCGAGAGTGACCTCTTTGGCAAAGGTTTTCGCCACTATATTTTTATAAAAAGCTATCCGGTTCCTTCAACGATATCAAGTTCATTTCTTTAAAGGTTTTTCGCCAAAAACCATTCATAGCCCTCCATCATTTCAGACGGGTAGCACTTAGTATTCATGCTATGTTTGTTGGCCAAAGTTAAGGCATAGTGTATGGTAGCTATTTGTTACTTTTCTGTGGCATAGATAGATGCGTATGTTTGGGACAGTCGTACTGCCTTGTTGGCCAAAGTCAAGGGTAGGTACGGGTGGGTTCAAATTAACCTGGATAATGACGGGTAGAACTTGACATGTGACTTATGATTTGTTGGCCAAAGTCAAGGTCATAAGAGCATGGGGTAAAAATCACATCGGGAGTTTCCAAATAAACTGAAACTTGTCAGGCATGCGCATACCTTCTGGAGTGTGATAATGTGAGTGGATTCCGTCATGTTATCATACGATGATAGTTGGATCCCTATTCCCACTGATGAGTTGGTTTACTCCTCGGGCGATCCCGACTAATTCGTTTTTCAGGTTTGGAGGAGGATTTGAGGTTACAGTGGGAGGTTTCCTGATTAGATAAATTGATAACCATTTTGATCTAAGTTAGAGTGCACGCAGAGTGTTTCTTTTCTCTCTCTCTTTGGCAGCGACCATGGCCTGACCCTTGACTATGACTCAGTAACTAAGTTAACCGAACCTTCCTAGAACACTGGCTTTTGGATTGTCAGAGTTGCATACCTCATTGCCACTCCTTCTTTTACCCTTTTCTCCAGAACACCTCGTATTACTACGAACATCCACTTCCATTGGATAAAACAATCGTATGGTTATATAGGAACTCGAAGGAACTTGTTCCAGATTCGAGGATGGTTTCCGGTTATGGAGAAAATGAATAGGACTATTCAGTTGTCTTTTCCTTTTACTTTCTCTCAGGTTACTAGTGTTCCTTGGATTAGGACGGTACACCTATTACGCTAATTGGATACTCTTCTTCCAAACCATAGGCAGGTGCCGAAAGGTAGGGAATGAAGAAAACCAATTAGCCTAACGATGGTGTACAGAAGGTAATAAGTTAAGACAAATAAAGAGATTAGAAAGAGGGCAAAGTAAACTGCGACTACTATTCACGACCAAACCAAGTATTTCATCGCCACTCCTACTTCACCTTTGTATTTCTCCAGGACACTCCGTATCACTATGAAGATCCACAGTTATTTGGATACTCCATCGTATGGTTATATACGAACTCGAATGAACTTGTTCCAGTTCGGGGATGGATTCCGGTTCAGAAGAAATAGGAATAAGGATTATTCAGTTGTCTTTTATCATCACCTTTTCTCAGGTTACGAGTACTCCTAGGATTAGGAGAGTACACCCATTATGCTTATTGGATAGTCTTCTTCCAAACCATAGGCAGGTGCCGAACGGTAGGGAAGGAAGAAAACCATTTAGCCTAAAGGGGTGTACAGAAGGTAATGACTAAAGACATATGAAGGGAATTAGAGAGATGGCAAAGAAATATACGGTTACAGTTGTGAATCTGATAATGGAAGAGGCATTACTAGGAATATCCGGATACCCCTCCGAAACATTTTCATGTTTTAGTTTCACTGTGTACTGTTAATAGAAAACTGTTTTCCCAATTAGACACTTGCTCCAGGGTATGTATTTACCAGGTATGATTCTTACATCTGTATGGTTTTACAGATGATGAGTGAGAGTAAGTTATTGTGAATTAAGTGATCATCCTCATTACATCGGAACTCGTTGTAATTGGTGATATTTGAGGAAATCGTCTCGGTTGTTTGCTGGACGGCAAATATTTGGTTTTGAATATCTGTTGTCATGCACCAATTTCAAATTGATATATCTGTACGTTTATTTTTATAAAGTGAGATATAACTTTTTGAAATTATGTCTATGCCATTTACCTATATCAGTGGATGGTTAGATAAGGAGCATTAAACAGCAGTGTAATTCTTCTAACCATAAGTACAGTTTTCAACCTACGACACACAGGGAATGAATTATTAGACTCAAGGGATTTATACAGAGTATTGTATGTTGTCCAGTGTCCATTAGGACAGAGGGGTTGGTCTTTGTACTATATTCGGTTTACTTATGACTTCTCTAGTTTTTAGACAGGTGTTTCGTAGAAACACAAGGTCCAAGTTTTGAGAAGTTATAGGTATATGAATAAAGTAGAGAACCAGGTATTGCAAGTATCAGGATTCTTCAAGGTGATCGAAGATGTAGATACTTGTGTATGGTATTCAGTTAATAGTAATGATTAAGAGAACTTGCTTCTCTTTCAGGTTACTCATATCTGGATGCATTCTTAAGTTGAGTAACACCGATTGGCCTTCTTCCATTTAGTTGACATGCACTGGAGACAGCTGCATGATTTGAATCTGATTCCAATTAAATCAGTGCCTCTGTTTCTATATTGGATATAGAATTGTTCATATCTTAACGATGTTAAGGTACGGGGAGTTGTCCGGCTTATGCTTAAAACCAGACTCTGGATAACTCAAGGCACGTTTCTATAATGGTTGTTTGTGGGTTCACCCGGGCTATGATAAGGGTTAATTTTCTACCATCTGGAAGATCAATAGTGATATTGTTCTTGACTTGCCACAGTTTTAGTAAAATGGATTTTTTCAGAAAACAGAAGTGGGAGTATGGTAGAACTGGAAGTGATTCAGAAACGCAAACGATTATTGAAAATTTTGATAAGAATCTAAAGATTCAATCTGATTTGACATTCCATTGGCCACTCCGCAGATATGGTGGGTAACCTCAGGCATACGAGAGGTACTTCGGTATGCTCAAAGACGGTGACAGGGAGGTTCTTGTTTACCCAAACTTGACACTACTGTTGTTTCAGACTATGAGACCCGGCAGGAGGATGAGTATAGCGTCGTTCTGAACTGTCTTTAGAAGTGTACATGTATATGACTCTGCCAGAGGGTTGTCGTAGTCAGTGGGAGCAGCGAAAGTGTAGTGGACAAGTAGCTTGTGTCTATTTAGAGACTAAAGCAGATATAGCGGAGACAGATCATCTATTTCTGATATGACAGTCATGGGTTTGACTTCATCAGAATAGGGGATGGATCTGTCTAAAGCAGATATAGCGGAGATAGATCATCTATTTCTGATATGACAGTTATAGGTTTGACTTCATCAGAATAGGGGATGGATCTGTTAAGAAGATAATAGGGTGTGATGTCCTGGTATTTGGATGACATACACATAGTAGGAAGTGATATTCCTGCACTACGATCGATTATACTTTGGTTGTCACACAGTGGTTTCTCCACATAAGATATAGATATAATATCAGACATTCTGGTTACTAGATCTATGGTTTTAGATCTAGATTTGGGTAGTTTCCCAATATGGGTACTTAGACAGCATTCTAAAGGTGTTTTAGATGGATGGCTCCTGGCACGATAGTATACCTGCAGGTGATGGATTCACCCTCTCTAAAGGTGTCTTACAGACTAAAAGGGAGAGGGATGTGCATGATTGGCAGATCACTTGAGATGATCATGAGAAGTCAAGTACCACACCAGATGTTGTTTTTGCATGAGATGCAATAAGTTTATATTAATCCAATCCTGGAGAAACATTCGGAAGCAGTTTAGAACATAAGTTGATGTTCTGGGGATATGATAACGACATCCTCCTTCGGAAGACAGTTATCATTCCAGGCTTCCAAGGTGACCTGGATGACAGAGTGACTATCAGAGTTATAGTGTTCTCTCTGACGAGGGGCGGTGTTTTGGACAGGTGATCCAATCGGACACTGAGGGAGGCATTATGCAGGATACTGATTAAGTTCAGTTGACGATACAGTCTAAGAAGTTTGGTTTTGGAGTTCATTTATGAGCTAAGTCCCATCAGATATCCAGACATATTCTAAGACTGGTATTGCTCATTTCGGGAGATGACTTTCTCCGCGAACTTGAGATAAAGAGAGAGACAGAAAGAAACATCAGAGCGGATCCACTCACTGAGGCTATTCCTCGAACGCAATAGTTTCGCAAATGGGTTTTGTGAGACTGATTAGTAGAGGTGTTGGGTGTTCGGTATCACACGGGCTGTGAGTATGCGACATCGCAATAATTAGCCTTGAGTGCAAGTAGGAGATTGTTGGATATAGTGCCCTCAAAGTCGATTATTGGATCGCGGGCACGTGATTGCAATGATTGAGGGAGGACCTATACCGGTAGGACAGTCTTACTTAAGAGGTTTGTATACTATCTGGTTTGTCTTTATCATCGTGTACATGCTTTAGATGACATTGTAGTTCACTATTACACGTTGATAGAGAATAGTATGCTACCATGGTTTGTCTTTATCAGTCGTGTACAGCTTTAGGTGACATGTTCACTATTACACGTTGATAGAGCCCTTAGGATCCTGCTTGAGTACCAACAGTATGATGGCGATCATATACGTGAGAGTTGGGTAGTCCATAAGCACATCCTTAAAAGTGGTCCCTAGTCGTGGGAGTTTCGAGACAGGACATCGATACTCCGGAGTAGACTAGTGTATACAGTCGAGACCCCGATGAGGGGCTGTGGCCGGTTTCACAAGCCACTGGTGTCAGTTGGTTCACCTAAGATGTATACAGGTGCTCATTGGGTTATGAGTACACCAGATAGGACTCGCCGGGAATCTGCTAGTTGGTAATATACCTAGCGTCAGATAGCAGTTCCCTAGTGACATGTGTACAGGTTAGTTCATCGACCTGAGGTCGTCATTTATCTCGTGTGAGTTCCCACTGTGCTTTGATTACTACCCTACCACGGCTCAAAGGAGTCGTGCAAACAGGTTTTAGTTGGGTACAGTTCCGAGCCACATGGAGGCAAGTGAGCGGATCGGCAGGGGATTCGTCTCTCCCGGTATTGGGGGTGAGATCGCGCTGTGTCTAGGAGAGGCATTACACAAATCCCTCGGCCGAGGCAGGAGATTTACTTGTAGGTATTCCAGTAATATCTCAGGGTGTTCTGGGCTACACTCCGACACGACTTGTACCGCTTTTGGGGGTCTGACTTTTACCAACCCCCTAGGTCCGCCATGCGATGCTCATAGACGAACGGACCGGACTGTACGGATATTGTCACTGACAGGCTCAGTAGGGTGTCAGGATGAGTTCGCTCATCGACCTCCCTTTTGGTCAATACCTGGTAGCCCATTACGTACGGCTAATACCTCTGACGTGCTAGTGGTTAAATCCACAGCCAAAGTATTGACGAGTCTTTAGAGTCCCCCACAGACAGTTTCTCAAGTTTCGCTCGAAACGTTGTAGAGACCGTATGATATATGGCAGGGTCCGATCATGTACGTGCAGTAGTGCATGGATCATGATCGGGCGGATCATACTAGTGGGCTTTGGTTTAAGCCGGATCCTAGTATTAGATTTGTTGGATTATTTTAGTCTAATTGCATTCGCATTCAGTCGGAATGCGGGTGCAGATATGTATATACAGGTGAGGGGTATCCTTGTGATCCGTCACGAGTTTACTTTAGATGTTGCCGTATCTTTTTATTGTTGTAAACATTTGGGTTAATGTTTACAAATGGAAATTGTGAGCTAGAAATTATCATTTTGTGCATTAAATGAGACATGTTCTTCATAGATGACTCATGGTCTTATTTCTTGTGCAAATGTCACATTATGTGATGGATGTGTGTTGATATGATAAGAAGAGAGAGAGAGGGGCTGCCATGAGAGAGGTTGGTCTTGTATTATTTGGATCTCACTCTCTCTCATTTTTATCATATGAAAACACAAAAGAAAGAAAGCCTTCTCTTCTTCTTCTTCTTCTTCTTCTTCCTCTAGCTCACAACATCCATTAATGGCAACACCTATAACCTCCATCCATGAAATGGATGCAAGAGACAAAGTGATCACAAACATTCTCTACATCACCTTGGACATGTCGGCTAGCACACTTCGTGCCCGAGTTGCTTCGGACGAAGCGGGAGCCCGTAAAAAGACTCGAAGATGTGGTGCCCTTTCCGACGAGGAGATCGAGACCGGAGATGCCGTGAGGAGCTTGGGATGGTGGCCAAAGACCGAAGGACACAGATCGATCGGTATAGCTTTCCAACCCTTTCTCTAGTTGCTAGTTGTAGGTTAATGGTTCGATCCGGGATTTAAGCATACGATAACACCGGTTTCTAGTTTTGAAAAAGTTTTCATTTCCGCATTTTGGCCTCGGAAAGACGGCCGGGCGCTGCCGTAGACTTACAAAGTGGGTATAGCGGAAATAGATCATCTATTTTTGATGTGACAGTCATAGGTTTTGACTTCATCGGAATAGGAGATGGATCTGTTAAGAAGGTAATAGGGAGTGATGTCCTGGTATTTGTATGACAGACTCTTGATAGGAAGAGATCTTCCTATACTACGATCGGTTATACAGTGGTTGTCACAAGGTTTTTCTCCACACAGTTTATGGATAAAATATCAAGTTTTCTGGTCACTAGATCTATGGTTTTAGATCTAGATTTGGGAAATTTCCTAATTTGAGTGCTTTGACACTATTCTAAAGGTGTTTTAGAATGGACGACTCCTGTCATGGTGGTGTATCTGCAGGTGATGGAGTCACCCTCTCTAATGGATGTCTTACAGACTAAAGGGGAGAGGGTTTTGCATGATTGGCATATCACTTGCATAGGCAATTGAGTCAATCATGTGATGTCAAGTACCACACCAGATATTGCTTTTGCACTAGCTACAATACGTATATGTTAATCTAATCCTGGAGAAACATTGGGAAGCAGTTATGAACATAAGTGGATGTTCTTGGGATATGGTAATGGCTGCCTCCTTCAGGAGACGGTTATCATTTCAGGATTCCAAGGTGACTTGGATGACAGAGTGACTGTCAGAGTTTTATTTTTCCCTCTTTTGAGAGACAGTATGTTGGACAGGTGGGCCAAGCGGATACTGAGGAAAACATGGCGCAGTATACTGATTAAGTTCAGTGGACGATACAGTCTAAGAAGTTTGCTGGATTTGAAGTTCATTTGTGAACTGGGTCCCATCAGATATCCAGACATATTCTAAGACAGGCATTGCTCATTTCGGGAGATAGCTCTCTCCGCGAAGTTGAGATATAGAGAGATATAGAAAGAAACACTGGAGCGGATCCACTCACTGAGGCTATTTCTCGAACGCAATAGTTTCGCAAACGGGCATTGCGAAACTTATCAGTAGAGAAGTTGGGTGTTCGGTATCACACGGGCTGTGAGTATGCGACACCGCAATAATTGGCCTTAAGTGCAAGTAGGAGATTGTTGGCTATAGTGCCCTCAAGGCAATTATCATAGTCGCAGGCATGTGATTATGATGATTGAGGGAGGACATATACCGGTAGAACAGTCTTACTCGAGATGATGGTATGCTATCTGGTTTGTCTTTATCATCACTATTACATGTTGATAGAGCCTATAAGATTCTTCTTTGACTACCAGCATTATGATGGTGATCATATATGTGGGAGCTGGGGGTCTATAAGCAAATCCTTAAATGTCCCTAGTCAAGAGAGTTTCGTGACTGGGCATCGATACTCCAGTGTAGACTAGTGTATACTGATCGAGACCCCGACGAGGGGCGGTGGCCAGGTCTCACAAGCCATTGGTGTTAGTTTGTTCACCTAAGATAGTATACAGGTGCTTATTGGGTTTTGAGTACACTGGACGGACTCGCTGGGAACCTGCCAGTTGTTATTATACCTATTGTCAGATAGCAGTTCTCAGGTGACATGTGTACAGGTTAGTCTGTCGACCTTAGATCATCATTGTCTCGTGTGAGTTCCCACTGTGCTTTGATTACTACCCTAACATGGTTCAAAGGAGTCGTGCAAACAGGTTTTAGTTGGGTACAGTCCAGAGCCACATGGAGGCAGTGAGCGGATCGTCGGGGATTCGCCTCTCCCGGTATTGAGGGTTGATGTCGCGTTGTGCACGGGTGGCCATCACCAGAAATCCTCGGCCGGGGTAGACGAGAATTACCGATCTAGGATCGATAGTTTCTCAGGTGGTGATGGGTTTCATACCGACACGAATTATCGCGTTATTAGGGGTCTGACTTTATCCACCCATAGACTCGATATGCG
Organism: Agapanthus africanus; assembly: GCA_030015575.1. NCBI lineage: Eukaryota > Viridiplantae > Streptophyta > Magnoliopsida > Asparagales > Amaryllidaceae > Agapanthus > Agapanthus africanus. Next base: position 274,720,749 of record CM057337.1, read on the forward strand.
ATACTCTTAGATGAACAGACCGGACTGTACGGATATTGTCACTGTCAGGCTCAGTAGGGGTTTGGATGAGTTTGCTCATCGGCCTTCCTTTCGCTCAGTACCTGGGTAGCCGTTATGTACAGCTAGTGCCGCTAACGTGCTTGTGGTTGAACCCACTGCCAGCATATTGACTAGTCTTTAGAGTCCCACACAAAGGGTTTTCACGGTTCAGGCGATATGGTGTAGATGACGTATGTTGGTGCATACAGGTGTTCGATTAAATATGTGTACAGGCTGCACAGACTTTAATCGGACGGGTGATAATACTAGCGGCTTAGGATTAAGCCGGATTATTAAATCAGGTTTTGATTTAATAATTTATATATGTATTTATATATATATGTATTCTAGTATTATTGTTCACTATTCATTTTCTCCCTTGGCTATTCGTATTTTTGTATGAATACGCGTATATGTATTTCGATACGTATACCGGGTTGCATTCCGTATTTATACGGAATTGTTTCTAGAATATGGCCACCTCATTAATTGATTTTCTTTTTAGAAAATCAATTTGGGAAATGAGATGGAGGGTGAGTTGGCATGAGCATGGGCTTGAGCTTGTAGAAAGGTATGGCATGGAATTGTTTATTGGAAAAATGAAAAGAGACATTTTGTTTGTTCAAGATTGAAAGAGAGAGGAGGCAGCCGCCATCTTTTCCTTGAGTTGCCTTGCTCGTTTTCTTTTTCTATACTTGTTCACTCTCATTCTCACTTGGAGAAAACACTTAGCCATTTTTCTTTAGTTGCTCATGCCACATGTTTCTCACCTCCTCTTCATCTTCTTAAGTTGCTCATGGAGCATTTTTGATGAAAGAAAAATTATAGTGACACATTCCTACACCCCCACTCTCCATTGCTAGCAACCTTGGACCGTCGGTTGTCTCGCTTGGCCAGGCTGAAGCTTGCGCCGTTTCCCTCAAGTAGATCATCGTAAATAGGGGAAGACCGGCAACTAAACTCGATTCGCAACCTCTAGGAGCTTGGGATGAAGGTTGAAGACCGAAGGACACGGATCAACTCGGTATAACCATTCCTAACTTCCTTCATATTGCTTGCTAGTATAGGGTTTAGGGTAGATCCGGGCATCGGGTTGTGGTAGCGCCAGTTTAGAAAAATTTTGTTCCGCATTTTGCCATGGTTTGATGGCCGGGGCGCTGCCGTGTCCCAACAGTTCATTATACTTTATTACATTCACCAATGATCTCTTAAGGTTTGGACATGTGTTCTTGTTTAAACACCAGTCTGAAACTTTTGAGAAATTCAAGGAATATATGTACGAAGTAGAGAACTAGACGGGAAAAAGTATTAAAGTCCTTCGATCTAATCGGGGGAGAGAATACTTAAGCACGGAATTCAGAGACTATTTAAAAGAGAATGAGATTCTCTCTCAGCTTACTACTTCGTATACACCACAGCACAACAGTATATCAGGGTAGAGGAATCGCACCCTATTAGATATGGTGCGCTCTATGATGAGTATTGCTGAGTTGCCTATTGTCTTTTGGGGTTATACACTTGAGATAGCTACATTTCTATTGAATAGAGTTCCGACCAAATCCGTTGCCTACCACTCCATATGAGATATGGAATGGGAAGAGACCATCTCTTAAACAAGTTAAGATTTGGGGTTGTCCGGCTTATGTTAAAAAGCAAAATCTGGACAAGCTCAAGGCAAGGTCAGTTCTGTGCAAGTTTGTAGGATATCCCAAATATTCGCGAGGGTATATCTTATACCACACCAAGGAACAAAAGGTGTTTGTTTCTCGACATGCCACCTTTTTAGAAAAGGAATTTCTTGTGAAGGAAATTAGTGGCAATGAGGTAGAACTAGAAGAAGTTCCAGCAACACAAACTATAACTGACGATTTAGTAGAACCGAAGGATTCAATAGTCCCTAACGAACCCCAGCCACTCCACAGATCTAGTTGGGTTCCTCATGGAAGATGATTCCCCAGCCACTCCGCAGATCTAGTTGGGTACCTGAGAGATACTATGGTTTTCTTGTAGACGGTGGGAATGAGGATTGCATCATGGAAGATGATGACCCAACAAGTTTCAAGCAGGTCATCATGAGTGGTGACTCTATAAAATGGCTGGATGTTATGCGATCTGAGATGGAATCCATGTACACCAACAAAGTATGGACTTTGGAAGTTGCTCCTGAAGGGGTAAAACCCATCGGGAACAAGTGGATCTTTGAGAAAGATAATTTGTGTAGATGAAAAAGTTGAGACTTTCAAAACTAGAATTGTAGCAAAAGGTTTTCGTTAACGGCCAAGTGTCGATTATGATGAAACCTTTTCTCATGTTGCCATGCTTAAGTCTATCAGGATCCTACTTGCTATTGCTGTATACCATGACTATGAAATATGGCAGTTGGACGTAAAGACCGCTTTTCTAGATGGTGATTTAAAAGAGAGCGTATACATGACACATCCAGAGGGCTTCGTAGACAGTTGGAGCAGCGGAAAGGTGTGCAAACTGCTTAAATCCATCTACGGATTAAAGCAGCCATCGCAGAGCTGGAACATCTGTTTTTGATGAAGCGATCAAACAGTTTGATTTCATCAAAAAATGTAGATGAACCTAGTATATACAAGAAAGTTGTAGAGAGTAAGGTTGTCTTCCTCGTATTGTAGGTGGATGACATACTCTTGATAGGAAAGGGTGTTCCTATGCTACACTCAGTTAAGCTCTTCTTTTCACACGAGTTCTCCATGAAAGATCTTAATGATGCCTCCTACATCCTGGGTATTAAGATCTATAGAGATAGATCTAAGAGGATGTTGGGATTGTTCCAATCCAGGTACATAGACACCATACTAAAGAGGTTTAGTATAGAATATTCTAAACGTGGTAATGTACCCGCTTGTGCAGGAATCACTCTCTCCAAAAATATGTCTCCTAAGACTGATTTGGAGAGGGCTCGCATACAAGGGATACCCTATACTTCTTCAGTCGGGTCAATCATGTATATGATGTTATGTACGAGACCGGATGTTGCTGACTCACTAGGTGCAGTGAGTAGGTATCAATCAGATCCTGGGGAAAAGCACAGGACAACTGTGAAGAACATTCTTAAGTACTTAAGAAGGACAAAAGAAATGTTCTTGGTGTATGGTAACGGTGAACTCTAGGTGGAGTCCTTTACCGATTCGAGCTTCCAGAGTGATAAGGACGACTGTGAGTCGGTCTCGGGTATTGTCTTGACCCTCAGTGGAGGGACGGTATGTTGGAAGAGTTCTAAGCTAGATATCGTAGCAGACTCGACGATGAAGGCTAAATACATCGCTATCATCGATGCTGCCAAAGGGGATGTCTCGATGTACACGTTCATAAGATGAACTAGGTGAGGTTCCTACCATTGAGCATCCAATACCTGTGTATTGTGATAACAATGGAGTTGTGGGTTTAGCCTAGGAACCCCAGTCCCATCAGTGATCCAGATATATTCTTAGGTGGCATCATCTGATCAGGGAGATAGTTGATCTCCAGGAGATAGTTGATCTCCAGGAGATCGAGGTCAGGAGAGTTGACACAGAGGATAACACAGCAGATCCACTCATAAAGGCCTACCCCCAAATGCGATTCGAGAGATTTTTTGGATGTTGGGTATGAGATACTACAACAACTGGCCTTAGTGCAAGTGGGAGATTGTTAGGAATATGTATGCCCTAGAGGCCATTATTGTATGATATAGTAGATGCTTGGACATATATATAGAGTACTTTCTTGCTCGACATGATAGTATGCTATCAGATTACTCTTTATCTTAACATGTAGACTGGTATTCTTATACTGTCTATCTCTTACATGTTGATAAAGCCCTAAGGATGTAGCTTGACTACCAGGACTATGATAGAGATCATACTTCTGGGACTTGTGTAGTTGACAAGCACATCCTTCAATTGTTCCTAGTCAAGGGTATATCGAGACAGAGCATCGATATTACCAGAGTAGACTAGTGTGTACGTTTCTTGACCCTAACGATAGTTGGTCCCAAAGACATTGGTGTTTGACATCAAAGATTGTACACAGGTGCTCATTAGAGAATGGGTATACCGAACAGGACTCGTCGAAGACTCCTAGTTGGCAGTATACCAATCGTCAGATTGTAGTCCTGTGGTGACACTGGTACAGGTTAGTCTGTAGACCCAAGATCGTCATAGAGTCTTATGTAACTTTTACTGTGCTTTGATTTCCTCCCTACCACGGCTCAAAGGAGTCGTGCAAACAGGTGGATTTTGGGTACAGTCCCAAGTCACATGGAAGAAATGAGCGATAGGAGGGGTTTCGTCTCTCCCGGTATTGGGGGTTGATGTTGCGCTATGCTCAATTGGCTATAACTGGATGTCCCTGGCCAGGGCTACTGCTGATATTTGTAGGGTTCCTAGGCACTCTTGTGAGGGTTCATAAGGCATCAACCATGCCCGAATAAAATTTTAGACGTGCCGAACAACCCAAAGCCGGGATCTTTGCTAGATTATTAGGGTTTAGCATGCAAGTAAATATCTTTACTACTAAGTGTGAGGGATTACAACCTTTGTAGTCTGCTCCTTCGCTTCATAAGGTCCGAGTAGAAGTCACTACACCGTGATCCGCGATCTCCCGGACTCAAGAGAGGCTCCACGACTCGAACGATCCATGATAGCTTGTCGTATTCCTTTTCTCCGATGATCTACGTCGAAGTTGCAATAACTCAAGCTCTTTCACTCTAATGAGGTGAACACCCTAATCTAATGGGCTAGATTAGATGAGGATGATGGAGTAGTATTTATGCTTTCTTTTTATATCATTTTCTCATAAGAAATCATCACAAAATGAATAACTAGTAAGCTTTCTCAAAGCTAAAGAGAGAAGAAGATGATGAATAATGAGATAATCCTTTTGTGATGAATAATAGAAATGAATATATGATTAATCATGGAACCATGGTCAAGGATGACAAGGATAACCTTTGTAGAGAATAAATTAGGGTTAGGGTTTGGTTGTGTTAAAACAATGAGTCATAAGAAAATATCTATCATAATATCTTCTTCATGACAAAAGGAAAAGTTCTAGAAGGTGCAAGAAAAAACTAACCCTAATCAAACCCTAACCTTACTTAATTTCCACTAAACATGTTCCATTATTAATCATATCATGTTACTATAATATATATCACATATATATTATATATTTGTAACAAAAGAAAATAATACAATTAACATATATCGCATATATATCAATGTATTATCCGGTGAGAAAAAGAAATAATAAAGCAAGCCAATATTAGATAATGTAATACAATATATCATATATATTATACATTAAATCATCGAATCAACACTTGATCCGACAATCCGGCTATATCGAATATAACCGACTAATATATCATGTACCGATTCATCGAATCAACACTTGATCCGATGACCCGGTTCATATCTAAATATCGCGAGAATATAATACGGTATCTCATATCGCATTATCCTCGGTCCTGCGCATATCACATATGTGCCTCTACTCCGTTTTTCCTGAGCCAAGAAACCTCTGTGTAGGACTCTAAAGAATCGTCAATACGTCGGTAGCAGATGATGATCATATCAAACACCTACAAGCTGCAAGCGGTCAGCTAAACGTAACAGCCACCTAGGTATTGAGCGATCAGAAGATCAACAAGCTGGCCTGTACGTTCTCCTGTGAATCCAATCAGTAACACTCCCGTACAGTCCGGTCTTTTCGTCTGATATGTCGCATATCAAGTCTAGGGGCGGTATACGTCAAACCCCAGTAACCGATAAGTCGTGTCGATGTGAGGCTCATAACGGGTCGAGAAACTACTGGTAACACTTATCAGTAAATCTCTGTATCAGCCCGGGCCAGGGACTTCCAGTTATAGACAATCGAACACACCACAACATCAACACCCTATACCGGGAGAGACGAATCCCCTCCTATCGCTCACTGCCTCCATGTGATTCGGGACTGCACCCAAAAGCCACCATTTTGCACGCCTTCTTGGACGTGGTAAGGTAGAAATCAAAGCACAGTGGGAATCACACAAGACTCTATGACGATCTCGGGTCTACAGACTACCCTGTACCAGTGTCACCGGAGAACTGCCATCTGACGTGTGGTATATCACCATCTGGGAGTTCTCGGCGAGTCCGTCCAGTATACCCAGTCTCTACTGAGCACCCGCACACCATCCTTGATGTCCAACACCGATGGATATGGGATCATCCATCGCCCATCATATGGGTCAAGATGCGTATATGCCAGTCTACTCTGGTGTATCGATACCCTGTCTCGATATACCCTCGACTAGGAACAGTTATAGGATGTACTCATCGACTACCATGGCCCCACTAGTATGATCTCATCATAGTCCCAGTAGTCGAGTACAGATCCTAAGGGCTTTATCAACATATGAGAGTAAGACAGTAAACCAGTACAACTCAACATATTAAGATAAAGTTAAACCAAATAGCATACTATCATGACGAGCAAGAAAGTCCTCTATATATATATCCAAGCATCCATTATAATATACATCATATGTACAACAATGGCCTCTAGGGCATATACATAACTAACAATCTCCCACTTGCACTAAGGCCAGCTGCTGTAGTATCTCATACATAGCATCCCGAATAATCTCTCAAACTGTATCTGGGGAATGGCCTTCGTGAATGGATCCGCAGTTTTGTCCTTCGTATCTACTCTCCTGTCCTCGATCTCCCGGCGATCAACTATCTCCCTGATCAGGTGATACCGCCTCAGAATATGTCTGGACTTTTGATGGGACTTGGGTTCCTTGGCCAAAGCCACAGCTCCATTGTTATCGCAATACAGAGGTATTGGATGTTCAATGGATGGAACCACACCAAGTTCACTAATGAACTTCTTTATCCAGACAGCCTCTTTGGCAGCATCGTTGGCAGCGATGTATTCAGCCTCCTTCATCGAGTCTGCAACGGTATCCTGTTTGGAACTCTTCCAACACACCGCCCCTCCATTGAGGGTAAAGAAAAATCCCAAGTGCGATTTAGAGTCGTCCTTATCACTTTGGAAGCTCGAATCGGCAAAGGACTCCACCTGGAGTTCTCCGTTACCATACACTAAGAACATCTCCTTAGTCCTTCGCAAGTACTTGAGAATGTTCTTCACAGCTGTCTAGTGACTCTCTCCAGGATCTGCTTGATACCGACTCACTACACCTAGTGAGTATGCTACATCGGGTGTGGTACATAGCATCGCATACATGATAGAGCCTACTGCCGAAGCATAGGGTATCCCTTGCATGCGAGCTCTCTCCAAATCAGTCTTGGGAGACATCTCTTTGGAGAGAGTGAGTCCAGAGATCGTGGGTTGGTTCCCACGCTTGGATTCTTCCATACTAAATCTCTTTAGTATGGTGTCAATGTACCTCGATTGGGACAATCCCAGTATCCGTTTAGATCTATCTCTATAGATCATGATTCCCAATATGCAGGAGGCATCACCTAGATCTTTCATCGAGAATCTTTGTGATAAGAAGAGCTTGACTGATTGCAGCATAGGAATATCATTTCCTATCAAGACTATGTCATCTACGTACAATACGAGGAAGACAACCTTACTCTCTGCTACCTTCTTATAGATACAAGGTTCATCTATATTTTTGATGAAGTCAAACTCTTTGACTACAACATCAAAACAAATGTTCCAACTTCGCGATACTTGCTTTAACCAATAAACGGATTTAAGCAGCTTGCACACCTTTCCGCTGCTCCCACTATCTACGAAGCCCGCTGGCTGAGTCATATACACGCACTCTTCTAAATCACTGTTTAGAAAGGTGGTCTTAACATCCATTTGCCAGATTTCGTAGTCATGGTAAGCAGCAATGGCAAGTAAGATCCGGAGGGACTTAAGCATAGCCACTAGTGAAAAAGTTTCGTCATAATCCACACTCGGTCTTTGACGAAAACCCTTTGCAACAAGTCTAGCTTTGAAAGTCTCAACTTTTCCATCTACACCAAATTTCGTTTTAAAGATCCACTTGCTCCCAATGGGTTTTACCCCTTCAGGAGCATTTTCCAAAGTCCATACTTTGTTGGTGTACATGGATTCCATCTCAGATCGCATTGCATCCAGCCATTTCACAGAGTCACCACTCGTGATGGCCTACTCGAAACTAGTCGGGTCATCATCTTCCATGATGCAATCCTCGCTTCCACCATCAATGAGAAAACCGTAGTATCTCTCAGGTGGATGAGAAACCCTGCTAGATCGGCGGAGAAGCTGGGGTTCGTCGGGTACTACTGAATCCTCTGGTTCTACCAAGTCTTCTGTTATAGTTTGTGTCGCTGGAACCTCTTCCAGTTCTACCTCCTCGCCACAAATTTCTTTTTCAAGAAATTCCTTTTCTAAAAAGGTGGCATGTCGAGAAACAAATATCTTTTGTTCCTCAGTGTGGTAGAAGATATACCCTTATGAGTTCTTGGGATATCCTACAAACTTACATAGGACAGACCTTGCCTCGAGTTTGTCCGGATTTAGCCTTTTGACATAGGCCGGACAACCCCATATCTTAACATACTTAATAGATGGTCTCTTCCCTTTCCATATCTCATATGGAGTGGTAGGCATTGATTTGGTAGGAACCATATTCAATAGGTGTATGGCTGTCTCAAGCGCATACCCCCAGAAGGAAATAGGCAACTCAGCCTCGCTCATCATAGAGCGCACCATATCTAATAGGGTGTGATTCCTGCGTTCCGATACACCGTTGTGCTGTGGTGTATAAGGAGGAGTAAGGTGAGAGAGAATCCTATTCTCTTTTAGATAATCCAGAAAAGCATTGCTCAAGTATTCTCCTCCTAGATCAGATCGAAGGATCTTAATACTTTTGTCCGTTTGGTTCTCTACTTCGTGCTTATATTCTCTGAATTTCTCAAAAGCTTCAGACTTGTATTTCATCAGGAACACATGTCCGTATCTAGAGAGATCGTCAGTGAATGTAATGAAGTAGGATGAACCGTTCCTGGAATGCGTAGACATAGGACCGCATACATCACTATGTACCAGTCCTAAGAGTTCTGTAACTCTTTCTCCGTGTCCACTAAACGGAGCTTTGGTCATTTTACCTTTGAGACATGAATGGCAAGTATCATAAGATGATAATTCGAACGGGTTCAAATATCCATCCTTATGTAACTTAGCTAGTCGTGTCGCATTGATATGACCAAGTCTACAATGCCACAAGAAAGATTCGTTCATTTCTGAACTTTTCCTCTTGTGTGTGTTTTGTATATTGAGGACTGTATTTTGATTGAGAATGAATATGCCATTATATAACGAGCCTGATGCAATCAACTTTTGATTTAGGAAGATTTTCGTAACATTATCCTGTACTACAAAATTATATCCTTCTTTATTAATAAAGAAACTGATATAATGTTGCACAACATGTTCGGTATATAATAGAACTCATTCAGAATCAGTGTATTACGACTTGGTAATACAAGCTGGTATTCGCCAACTGCTTTGGCTGCAATACTTGCACCATTCCCTACTTGAACGGAATGATCACCTTTTTCCAGTTCTCTACCTTTCCGTAGCCCATGTAACAATTTACATATATGGGATCCTGATCCGGTATCTAATACCCAGGACGTAGGGTGAACTGAGAAACAGTTCTCAATAACTAACACACCCGAAGAAGGTGCATCAACATGCATGTTCTCCGTTTGGGCGGTGTTCAGTTGAAAATATTGCACTTTGGTATAAGTATTTTCCTTACATTTCTTAAATAATAAAAGGTGTTTATTATAAATATTAAACATATTTGGATTTATCTGCAAAATACTATTTGCCATATGTTTATATATTATAATTAATATTATGAAGGAAAATATAGGCATTTTATATTTATATAATATTTTGGTAATTGAAAATATGCATATCATATCAAATATTCTAATCACAATTCTTAAAAGATATAATATCATACAAATGGTTAGAATAATATTTCAAAATATATGCATAATATTTTATTAATTAAAAGATGTATAGCATATCAAATATTTTTAATCATGTTTCTTAAAAATTTATTACCATATAAAGTGCATAGCATATTAAATATTCTTAATCAAGTTTCTTAAAGATTTATTACCATATATAGTGATTAAGATATTCTCTCTAATTTAATAAATAGTACTAACATTATTCATAGAGATATTGTGCAAGATTTAGCTCAGGTCAAGAGATCAATATTTTCAAGATGTCAGGATCAAAAATCTGCCAAAATCATAAAATCAATACTGACAGGGACTCAGAATCCAGGCATGGAAAGTTACCATATTAGGAAGTCACCATATATGGTAACTAGTTTTCCTTGTTTGAGAGCTATATAAAGGATCAAGGGCTAAAGTTAGAAGACATCAAGCCGAAGAGATCACGAAGCCCCTGACGCTCACGCATCTAGGCTGATCATCGACTGTTCGACTACCTCCTTAGGAAAGATCGAGAAGCAACTAGTTTGTAATCATTTTCTACGGATTAAAGTGTAGTTTGTTCAAGTCGATTAATAAAGGTAGTTATTTTATTTAATTCTTTTTGCATTTACATTATGTTTTCCCTCTCTGTCCTTTCATCTTCTTCTCCCAACATGCGCGAGTAATTCTCCGCTTGTTAGGGTCCGTAGGATTAGGGTAGGCTAATGGACGATGAAAATAACTAAACCCTTTTTAAGTCCTATAAAGTTTAGGAACTTTATCAAAAGAATCATTAACATCCTAATCGGGCGCGCTAGCAATTCTTTGATAGTTCCGACCACGATTAGAGATTAGATTAATGATTGTTTTGGTAAAGGCTAGATATGAACGGAGTTCAGTGTCGAGATAAGGGTTAAGAGTGGGATTCCTTTTCCCTCCAGAAACCTTAATCTACACACATCATCGTTGTTCTAGTTCTAAATCTATTAATGGATAAAAAGGGTAACTTTTAATTAATCGTCCATAACTACTAAATCCTAACGAACCCTACAAGCCTTCTTATTATATTAACTACATCTTTAAAATAATCTAGATCTATATTTTACATTCTTGTTTAACGTAGATCTAGAAACCATTCTATAAAATTCTTTATCCCTCCTCTCTTTCTCAACGCATCTAAAGTAAAAGTAAAAGGTTCCACATTTCCCAGAGGACGACCCGTACTCATCTCGGTCTAGCTATACGCGACACCGTTATTGATTGCGGTTAATTACAAACATACACTTTTTCGTATCAATCAAATGGCGCCGTTGCCGGGGATACGTGCGTAATTTTTTATTCTTTCTATTTGTGTTGAATTCTTAGACGATTCATAGCATTATTAAAACAAAACTGCAAATTGCATATTTAACGATTTGTGTGTGAATTTTGCGAGGGAATCTGGAGTCACGGACTTGAGGAAACAGGAGATCTAGGGTTTCACACTTCTCTGGTATCTTTCTTAACTCCTTCTCTCTCCTCTCAAATCCAATAAAATCTATCTTCTGCAGGATTCTTTGCAAAATTGCGCCGCTCAAAAAAAATCTGTTTGCAAAAGTTTTGTGATTGGTTTTGTTTTGCATATTTAATACGGACTTTAAGGGGCAAAGACCAAATCAAGATTAGGTGGGGATTTCATCACCCTTCCTAAGCCCCACAAATCACAAACTGAGCATATAGATCAACCCTTCATTAATTTAAAAAATATCTAGACCAGACTCTAAGGACTGTCGCACTCAATAAGGACAGAGGAAGGTCGTGGGTAATCTATCGTTTATCCGCATTATTTTTGTAGTGCCTAGGCAAGTGTGTCAAAGGCTAGTGGTTTTTAATTAGGCCCACGACGTGGTTCCTTCCCACTTACCTGGCACTTACCTGGCTACAAGGGTAGTACGGAGGCGGTAGAGGATTTATCCTGCGGCTTGTCCTTTGGAAGTCTAGGAGCGGTCTAGAGACTAGACCTAGGTGACCTTAGTTCTAGGGTTGCTTGTGCATCTTAGGGAGATTTGTCTTGAGTCCCACTTTTTCAAAACAAACCAATTTTAAATCACACACACGCTGCCACTTGCACTAAACTCGCTTAGTGCAAGCTCGGCAGGACACGAGATCCTAGTGCCCGTCTTGTCCGCGTTCCTGCTATCAACGCCGAAGTCGGTACTTCTTCATCTTCTTTTCCCCCACCACACACCATATCGACCGTGATGGACGGCACTCCATCTAATTATAACACCACGCTGCCACCGCCCGCAGGTGAGCAGAATCCACCGCGCATCTCTCTCCAAGAGAGATGCTATCGTATTCGTGGTCCCCTTCCTACTTGTCTATCTCTTCCACCACCAAACGGGGATAATTTCGAAATTAAACCCCACTACATCAACCTGCTGCCCAAATTTCACGGGCTTGAGTCGGAAGACGCGTATGTTTTCATCACCAAATTCGAAAACGTATGCGCAATGATGGGTACTTCACAATTGACTTTAGATGCTATGCGCTTACGTCTTCTCCTATTCACATTGTGCGACTTGGCAGAAAAATGGCTTTATAATACTGCCGCACACTCTATCACTAATTGGGATGAATTTGTCGTAGCATTTCTTAAGAAGTTTTATCCAAATCATAAGACTGCCCACATTAGGAGCGAGATCAACCAGTTCACCCAGCTTCCCAATGAACCATTTTGGAAGTGCTTTGAACGTTTCAAAGATCTGCTTGTCCAATGCCCCCATCATGGAATACAAAGATGGGATTTATGTCGGATTATATATGAGGGCATTAATCCAGCGACAAAGCAGATGCTTGAAACAATGTGTCAATGCAATTTCATGTCTAAAGATGACGGTGAAGCATGGAAATATCTGGAAGATCTCACAGAAAGCACTTTGCAGTGGGAAAGCGTAAGACCACCTTCAACTAAGGGAGGTATTCACCAGCTCGATGTTTCTATCGCAGTAAAAGTCGAAATGGCAGCGATACAAAAGAAACTCGACGCAATTGAAAACAAGTTCTCATCATTCTTCCTAAATCAGGTCACGCTTCCTAAGACCGTCTGTGGTTGCTGTTGTTAGTTATATGTTTGCCCTAGAGGCCATTACTATACATAGGATGTATATTGTAGTGGATGCTGGGACATATATAGGGAGGACTTTCTTGCTCGACATGATAGTATGCTATCTGGTTGATCTTTACCTTAACGTGTATACTGATTGTCTCTCTATTACATGTTGGTAAAGCCCTTAGGATCTGTACTTGACTACCTGGACTATGATGCGGATCATACTAGTGGGGACATGGTAGTCCATAAGTACATCCTTCAAAGTCCCTAGTCGAGGGTGTATCGAGACGGGGCATCGATATACCAGAGTAGACTACCGTATACCTTCTCGACCCATACAGATGGGCGATGAATGATCCCATATCCATTGGTGTTTGACATCGGAGATGATATACGGGTGCTCAGTAGAGACTGGGTACACTGGACGGACTCGCCGAGAACTCCCAGATGGTATTATACCTCACGTCAGATGGCAGTTCTCTGGTGACACTGGTACAGAGTAGTCTGTTGACCCAAGATCGTCATAGAGTCTTGTGTGGTTCCCACTGTGCTTTGATTTCCATCTTACCACGTCCAAGAGGGCGTGCAAAACGGTGGTTTTTGGGTACAGTCCCGAGTCACATGGAGGCAATGAGCGATAGGAGGGGATTCGTCTCTCCCGGTATAGGGGGTTGATGTTGCGCTGTGTTCGATTGGCTATAACAGGAAGTCCCTGGCCAGGGCTGATCAGAGAATTGCTGGTAAGTGTTACCAGTAGTTTCTCGACCCGTTATGAGCCTCATATCGACACGACTTATCGAGCTATTGGGGTCTGACGTTTACCACCCCTAGGCAAGATATGCGACATATCAGATGATCAGACCGGACTGTACGGTAGTGTTACTGGTCGGATTCACTGGAGTGTGAGCGGGCTTGCTCGTCGATCTTCAGATCGCTCAATACCCGGGTGGCCGTTACGTTTAGCAGACCGCTTGCGGCTTGTGGGTGTTTGATATGATCATCATCTGCTGCCGGCGTATTGACGAGTCTTTAGAGTCCTACACAGAGGTTTCCTGGCTCAAGCGAAACGAAATAGGAGCGCATATGAGATATGTGCGGGACCGAGAATAATACCAGTATGTGATACTAGATTCGATTCTCGCGATGTGACATTGATCGGTTATATGCGATATAGCCGGGTTATCGGATCAAGTGTTGATTCGATAAGTTGTTACTATAGATACCAGTCGGTTATGTGCGACATGACCGGATCATTGAATCAAGTGTTGATTTAATGATTTAATGTATAATTATATATTTGATATAATACTTTGCATTAACTAGTATCGGTTCACTTTGAATGGATTTTCTCACTCGGATGCGCGCATTACATATGCGATATGATTTTGTGCACTAGATTGTATCATGTTTGATGATACATGCATTTTGGTTAAATGTAAAGAATTAAACCATGTTTTAAGTGGATAATTAGGGTTTTGATTTCCTTATTCATTTATTAATCTTTTTCTTTTTGGAAAAAGGAAAAAGGAAATGAGAAAATGGTTGCTATTTTTGTTTGTATTCTTTGAAGCTTCATGAACTTTGACCATAGCAACCATTTTGTCTTCTTATACAAACCCTAACCATTCATCTAACTTGAGTTAACTCTCTAAAATTAACCATGGTCTTGTTATGATAAGGTTGGATTATTCATTTCATTTTTAATTAACTTATCATAACATTTATCTTCTTCTTCTTCTTCTTCAAGAAGAAAGCAAGCTCCATCAATGGTGATTGATGGAATTGAGTGAGAAATCCAATTCTAAAGTCTACCCACTTCCTATTTCTTCATCCTCTACCTCTTTCCAAGTAGTAGAGTGTGTTTACTTCACAAGTTTCTTGACTTGGTGAAGTCGGAGCTTGATTTAGCGATGCCTCGACGTAGATCATCTTCGGCATGGACATCGATGACCTAGCCCGTTCATTCTCCGATGAAGCCGACGCTAGAGCCCGGATTTGATTTGGACAGCGGAGAGGACCTCGTTGCGGAGCTATGGAGGTGGAGCACCGGATCTACAAAGGTTGTATTTCCGTTAAACTTTTAGTTAAGTGTTAACTAGTTAGTTTTTCGCCTAAACATCTAGCCGACGATCCGTAGTCGGGTCTCTAGGCACCGTAAAATTTTATATTGGCATGTTTGATGCCTTGTGAGACCTCTTGGGAGTGCCTAGGAACCCTACAGTGGTATCAGAGCCTAGCTAGAGCCTAAGGCGAAGTCCAGACGGAATTTGAAGTCCGAACGAACCCGGAACCCCAAACTAAACTTGCACTCTGTACTTTTTTCAAAACAGTGCATTTTTCCATATAAAAAATATTCAGTGAAATCAGCAAGAAATTTTAAGGAATACTGCAAAATTCGAGTTCCTGATTCCATCATTGAGCCGCGTTTCCGCGGCACGAGCCTGTCTCGTGCGGCGGAAACGCGGCAGCTTTGTCGTTTTGTGCGTGTCATTCTGCACAGTAATTCTTAATATTGTATGCTGGTTTTCCTGGGAATTTTTAATATTTTTTCAAGAGTTGAATTTCTGCAGTTGTTTTGGGGATTCGGTGTTTCGATCGGGGTATCAAATTTTGTCTGTTTGGCTTTCCGGATAAATCTTAGAATATGTTAAAAAGTTCGACCGGATATAAATACCCAATTTTTCCCCTGTCGGGAAATTTCCAGGCGTTGGATTTTTCCGAAGTTTAACGACGTTCTAAGTAGTGCAAGTAACGCGATAGTCCCTCTAGAAGACAACAAACCTTAACTCGATTATGTGACCGTCTTGAACTGCCCTTTGAACCTTCGGGTTTGGGGCAGTACGGCGTGCCACATGTGAGGCGTTGGCTTGACCCTTCTACGGCTGGACCGTTGGTACTGAGGTACGAACTGAATGTTGTTAGACTTATTTCATGTGTTGATCTGTATCGGGAAAAGTTGGGTGTTCGATTGTTTGATCGAAAAGTTTAACATTTTCTATTTATCCGGAATGTGATACAATAATTGGAATTCACAAGTAGTTATGTGATAACTAAATGAATGTTATAAACATAGCAGTTTAGTCTCACTTGATCGGTTGCCACGGAATTTTGATGTGATCAAAAGTCCGTCGCAATCACGTAGCGTACGCGGATACTCGCCGGGTAAACTTAATAGACAGCCTCACTCCATAGCCCCGACCAAGTGACTGTAGGAGAACCCCATAGCCGAAAGCATCCGTTCGGGTGCTCGCGGTAGAGGTGTTCCGCCTTGGTGCACTTCGTCGACGGTATCAGGGGTGCGGCCGTCTACTGAAGTTTGCGACGAGCATTCGATCAGGATGTCGGGAATCCTGTTGAATTGCCCGACTTGATATTGAAAAGAGTTTTCGATTTTGAGACTAAAATGCGGGGTTTATAATTGGTAGGCATGCGATGTCTAAGAAATTCATTTGGTCAGGCATGCGATGTCTGAGGTGGTTGCGAATTCCAACTGTTGTAGTTTTACACTTTCTTTTCTGTGACCGTAAGTGTAATATGTGATATCGCCGGTTTCGTTGCTATATGTCAACGACAATTGGGATGCGCATATTTACTTACGTTGATGACATGTGATGTTATGTGTTGCTGGATATGTTATATTGGATCGTCGTGTTTGAATAGCCGGGGTTTTTTATGTGAGATGAGTGTTTTTCATTTTCATTCATGTAAAAACTTGTATGTAATATTCTTTTATTTGGGGCACTTCCAGGTTGCGGAAGCTGTCACCCTTTGTATATTATTTACTTTTCCGCACTAGGATAGACCCAAAGAGGAGGGCACAAGTAACCGGGTTCTGGAGTCCAGTGGGAGACCAACTCGAGGAGTCGAGTCCGGGTCTCCTAACTCTAGAATTGGTAGGGTTGCTTGCCGCTCTCGTAGGGGTCTAGGGGTGTGGGTTTGGCTATTCATCACGACCGTGGAATCCGTGTTTTATACTGGCTCGTATTGAAAACACGGACGTCCTAGTATATCCAATATTTCATATGATTCTTCTGCTGCGATATCTGTGATGTGATCATGTGATGTTCTGTGATAGATACAATATATAGTATATATGATATATTATATAGACGTTACTTATGTTTTACACCCGCGCTAGCCCTGCCCCGCTCTGCCGTTAGTTACCTAACCTAACGGTGCACGAGGGGACATCGAGGCGAATGCGGATGGCATAAGTGTACGTCGTATTTATCTGTGATGTTTAGGTACTTAAATGATGGGACTTCATTAATGTGATTAATGAAATAAAAGAAACCTAAGATGTTGTAGAATCGAATTTCAAAATAAAACAGGTAGCTACAGTTCTTGCTTTGCACAGCGGTATATGTGATATATCCTGCACCTTATTCGATAAGGAAAGGACCGAGATCCCTTCACCGGGAGTGACTCCTTTAGCAATAACTGGCAGATGCTACACACTCGGTTTGTCTTTTGATTGCTTTTAAGTGTTTTTGCTTTGCACAGTGATATATATGATATATCCCGCACCTCATTCGACGAAGAAAGGACCGACGATCCCTTCACCGGGAGTGACTCCTTTAGCAAAACTAGAAAAGCCTCAAAAACACTCCATTTCAAAATTCATTCGATCCTACAACGATATCAAGTTCATTACGCAAAAGGTTTTCAGAAAAACCTGTCGTAGCCCTCCGTCATTTCAGATATGTACTGGTTAGTATTCGTGCTGCGTTTGTTGACCTCTGTCAAGGCGTAGTGTGCGGTAGCTGATTAGTGCTTATCTGCATAAGCATATGATGTGATTGATTTAGGGTAGTCGTGCGACCTTGTTGACCTCTGTCAAGGGTCGTGCGGGTGGGTTTACTTCAATCAGGAAATGACGGGTTGAACTTGACTAGCAGCCTATGGTTTGTTGACCTCTGTCAAGGTCATAGGACGCTAGGGGCAAAATATTATCGGGAATTTCAAGTGTTGAGATTTGCAATGAGATTGCATACCTTCTATGAGATTGTTGGATCCCGATACCCGCTGCGAGTAAGTGTTACTCCTGGGAGAGTTTTATACATTACAATTAGCCGATCAAGTAGGTGTCTAGAAAGGTGTCAACGGGGTTACGCCTCTGGGAAAATGAGGTTTACATTAATTAGGTTCGTGCGAAAGCACGGGGGACCTCCCTCAAAGTACCGACACTGGCCTGGCTGAAAGATTGGCGAACTTGTAGTGTGTAATTAATCCCGGCTAGTCTTTCCTTTTAGGGTTTGAAGGAAGATTTGATAAAAAGCAGTGGGAGCCATCCTGATTAGATAAAATAATAACCAATCTATTCTTGCAAGAGCGCACGCTGAGTGTTTTCTTCTCTCTCTCTCCAGGTAGCGACCATATCACGCCTTAATCAAGATAATAAAACGGAATATTGACCGAACCCGCTTGTTATACTGAGCTGGGGAACGTTGGTCCCGCTCCAACTTATAATTGTTATAAGACAGAGCAGGAAATAGGGGATTACCAGAATTCTCGTGCCGCCCAAACGAAGAGAGTGCATGCTGATGCATCATCTTCGGGTGTGTTCATTACAGAGAACTGTTTCTCAGTATCCTTTACGTCCTGGGTATGTGATACCAGATCAGGATCCCAGATATGTAATCAGTTACATAGGGCTACAGAAAGGTAGAGAACTGAGAACGGGTGATAAGTTTCATGAGGCAGAAAACGGGGCAAGCGTTGCAGCCAAGTCTGTTGGTCACTGTCACCCTGTATTACCAATACATTGATTCTGAACGAATGTTATTAGATACCGAACCTGATATAAAAAATCATATCAGTCTCTTTATTAGTAAAGAAATGATAAAATTTTGTATAGTTGGATAATGTTTTGAACATTTCCTATATCTAAAGTTGATCGGTTCAGGCACGTTATCTAAAAGCATTAATGTTCTAAATCAAACTACAGTTCTTGGTATACGGAACACACACAAGAGGAAGAGTTCAGAAATGAACGAATCCTTCTTGAGGTATTGTAGACTAGGTCAGATCAATGCGACCCGACTGGCTAGAGTTACATATAGATGCATATTTAAATTAGTTTGAATTTACATCTTGTGAAACTCGCCAGTCATGTCACAAAGATAAGATGACCATAGCTCCGTTTACTGGAAACAGAGAAAGAGTTAGTAAACTCTTGGGATGATACATGTTGATGTATGTAGGTCCCCTGTCTACACATGCCAGGACTGGTTCTTTATACTTCATTACGTTCTCTGATGATCTCTTTAGATTCAGACATATGTTCCTGTTGAAACACAAGTCCGAACCTTTTGAGATATTCACAGAATATAAGTTAGAAGTAGAGAACCAAAATACGAGTATAAGTATTATGTCCTTTGATGAGATCAAGGAGGAGAATACTTGAGCACGGAAATACTGGACTATTCTAAAGGAGAATAAGATTCTCTCTCAGCATTACTCCTCCGTATACACCATTACACGATGGTATATCGGGGCGGAGCAGATACACACTATTTGATATGATGTGCTCTATGATGAGTAATACTAAGTTACCTTTTTCCTTTTGGGAGTTATACACTTGAGAAGATGCATACCTATTGAATAGGGTTCAAATCAAATCAGTTGCCTACCGCTTCATATATGATATGGAAAGGGAAGAGCCCATATCTTAAGTTGGTTAAGATTAGGAGTTGTCCGGCCTATGTCTAAAAGCAAAATCCGGACAAACTCGAGGCAAGATCTGTTATGTAGAACTGGAAATGTTCCAGCTATACAAACTGCAGCTGATGATTTGATAGAACCAAAGGATTCAGTAGATTCCAACGAACCTCAGCCTCTCCGCCGATCTAGTAGGTTTCCTCACCCACCTGAGAGATACTTCTGTTTCTCTATGACAGTGGGAGCGAGGATTGCATCATGAGATGATGACCCAACTATCTTCGAGCTGGCCATCAGGAGTAGGACTCTGTAAGAATGGCTGGATGTTTGTCGATCTGAGATGGAATCCTTATACACCAACAAAGTATGGACTTTAGTTGCTATATCTGAAGGGTTAAATCCCCATCAGGAGCAAGTATATCTTGAGAAGATTACTTGGTGTACATGGAAGAGTTGAGACTTTCAAAGCTAGACTTGTTAAAGGTCTACATCATTGACCAGGTATGGATGATGATGAAACCTTTTCTAAGTAGCTATGCTTAAGTCCGTCCAGATCCTACTTGCCACGGTTACATACCATGACTACGATATCTGGTGGTTGGGTGTCATGACAGCTTTTCTAAATGATGATTTAGAAGAGTGCATCTATAAGTACACAGCCAGAGGGCTTCGTAAACAGTGGGAGCAGCGGAAACGTGTGCAAGATGCTTTATATAGGATAAAGCAGGCATCGCGGAGTTGGAACATCTGTTTTGATGGATAAGTCAAAGAAGTTGACATCATCAAAATGGTAGATGAACCTTGTATAAACAAAAAGGGTAGTAGGGAGTATGGTGACGATCCTCGTAAAGTACGTGGATGACATACTCTTGATAAGAAAGGAGTTTCTTATGCTACGCTCGATCGATCTCCGTTTATCACAAAGATTCTCCGTGTAGGATCAAAGTGATACCTACTAAATCCTGGATTTTGGATCTATGAGATAGATCTAAATGGATGTTAGGAAACTCACTAGATGTAGTGAGGTGGTGTCAATCGATCCTGAGGAGAATCACTGGAAGGGTTCCAGGGTGATAAAGACGACTGAATGTCAGTCACAGGCATTGTCTTTACCCTCAGTAAAGGGACGGTATGTTGGAAGAGTTCCAAGCTGGATACCGAGACATACTAGACGATAAAGGCAGGATACATCGCTACTTAAGATGCTACCATAGAGGCAGTCTGGGTGTATAATAGTTCATGAGATGAACTTCGTTCCTACCATTGTGAGACAATGGAGTTGTGGCTTATGCCAAGGAACGTCCGTCCCATCAGTGATCCAGACATATTCTAAGGCAGTATCACTTGATCATGGAGATAGTTGATCTCCAGGGTGATCGAGGTTTGGAGAGTAGACTCAGAGGACAACACAGCGGATCCACTCACAAAGGCCTGTTCCCAGAGAGAGACTTTTATGGGATGGTTGAGTATGAGATACTACAACCACTGCTATCAGATGGCCCTAGTGCAAGTGGGAGATTGTTAGTTATATGTATGCCCTAGAGGCCATTACTATACATAGGATGTATATTGTAGTGGATGCTGGGACATATATAAGGAGGACTTTCTTGCTCGACATGATAGTATGCTATCTGGTTGATCTTTACCTTAACGTGTATACTGATTGTCTCTCTATTACATGTTGGTAAAGCCCTTAGGATCTGTACTTGACTACCTGGACTATGATGCGGATCATACTAGTGGGGACATGGTAGTCCATAAGTACATCCTTCAAAGTCCTTAGTCGAGGGTGTATCGAGACGGGGCATCGATATACCAGAGTAGACTAGCGTATACCTTCTCGACCCATACAGATGGGCGATGGATGATCCCATATCCATTGGTGTTTGACATCGGAGATGATATACGGGTGCTCAGTAGAGACTGGGTACACTGGACGGACTCGCCGAGAACTCCCAGATGGTATTATACCTCACGTCAGATGGCAGTTCTCTGGTAACACTGGTACAGAGTAGTCTGTTGACCCAAGATCGTCATAGAGTCTTGTGTGGTTCCCACTATGCTTTAATTTCCATCTTACCACGTCCAAGAGGGCGTGCAAAACGGTGGTTTTTGGGTACAGTCCCGAGTCACATGGAGGCAATGAGCGATAGGAGGGGATTCGTCTCTCCCGGTATAGGGGGTTGATGTTGCGCTGTGTTCGATTGGCTATAACAGGAAGTCCCTGGCCAGGGCTGATCAGAGAATTGCTGGTAAATGTTACCAGTAGTTTCTCGACCCGTTATGAGCCTCATATCGACACGACTTATCGAGCTATTGGGGTCTGACGTTTACCACCCCTAGGCAAGATATGCGACATATCAGACGATCAGACCGGACTGTACGGTAGTGTTACTGGTCGGATTCACTGGAGTGTGAGCGGGCTTGCTCGTCGATCTTCAGATCGCTCAATACCCGGGTGGCCGTTACGTTTAGCAGACCGCTTGCGGCTTGTGGGTGTTTGATATGATCATCATCTGCTGCCGGCGTATTGACGAGTCTTTAGAGTCCTACACAGAGGTTTCCTGGCTCAAGCGAAACGAAATAGGAGCGCATATGAGATATGTGCGGGACCGAGAATAATACCAGTATGTGATACTAGATTCGATTCTCGCGATGTGACATTGATCGGTTATATGCAATATAGCCGGGTTATCGGATCAAGTGTTGATTCGATAAGTTGTTACTATAGATACCAGTCGGTTATGTGCGACATGACCGGATCATTGAATCAAGTGTTGATTTAATGATTTAATGTATAATTATATATTTGATATATTACTTTGCATTAACTAGTATCGGTTCACTTTGAATGGATTTTCTCACTCGGATGTGCGCATTACATATGCGATATGATTTTGTGCACTAGATTGTATCATGTTTGATGATACATGCATTTTGGTTAAATGTAAAGAATTAAACCATGTTTTAAGTGGATAATTAGGGTTTTGATTTCCTTATTCATTTATTAATCTTTTTCTTTTTGGAAAAAGGAAAAAGGAAATGAGAAAATGGTTGCTATTTTTGTTTGTATTCTTTGAAGCTTCATGAACTTTGACCATAGCAACCATTTTGTCTTCTTATACAAACCCTAACCATTCATCTAACTTGAGTTAACTCTCTACAATTAACCATGGTCTTGTTATGATAAGGTTGGATTATTCATTTCATTTTTAATTAACTTATCATAACATTTATCTTCTTCTTCTTCTTCAAGAAGAAAGCAAGCTCCATCAATGGTGATTGATGGAATTGAGTGAGAAATCCAATTCTAAAGTCTACCCACTTCCTATTTCTTCATCCTCTACCTCTTGCCAAGTAGTAGAGTGTGTTTACTTCACAAGTTTCTTGACTTGGTGAAGTCGGAGCTTGATTTAGCGATGCCTCGACGTAGATCATCTTCGGCATGGACATCGATGACCTAGCCCGTTCATTCTCCGATGAAGCCGACGCTAGAGCCCGGATTTGATTTGGACAGCGGAGAGGACCTCGTTGCGGAGCTATGGAGGTGGAGCACCGGATCTACAAAGGTTGTATTTCCGTTAAACTTTTAGTTAAGTGTTAACTAGTTAGTTTTTCTCCTAGACATCTAGCCGACGATCCGTAGTCGGGTCTCTAGGCACCGTAAAATTTTATATTGGCATGTTCGATGCCTTGTGAGACCTCTTGGGAGTGCCTAGGAACCCTACAGCTGTTCGGATCCTTCACACTTAATGGAAGAATGCCCTATGAATGCATCGTTTCAAGCTAATGCTGCTTTTCAGCAGCGACCTAGAAACGACCCTTATTCTTCCACATACAATCAAGGATGGAGGA
Organism: Agapanthus africanus; assembly: GCA_030015575.1. Taxonomy (NCBI): domain Eukaryota; kingdom Viridiplantae; phylum Streptophyta; class Magnoliopsida; order Asparagales; family Amaryllidaceae; genus Agapanthus; species Agapanthus africanus. The sequence goes on from CM057337.1 coordinate 274,744,356, forward strand.
ATCATCCTAATTTTGCTTGGAATCAAAACCAACAAAGTAATTATCAAAGACCTCCTCCACAGCAACCACAACCACAGAATCAGCCCCCCTTTCAGTCACAGAATTTCCAAAATCCGGCCAACATTTCTACACCACAAGTGGCCGGTGCTGACAACTCACTTGCACAAACTTTGGATACGTTCATGAAACAATCCATGCAAATTTCGGCTGAGATGAGGTCTTTTATTGATACCATAACGAAAAACTCCGTCTCCCATGGTGAGAGTATTAAATCATTAGAAAACCAAATCGCACAGTTAAACGCCGCAATGAGTGCGAGAGAGAAAGGGAAACTCCCATCTCAACCCATACATAATCCTGGCCACTCACAAAGTTATAATGTGAGTGTTGTTACCACGTTGAGATCGGGAAAAGTGCTGAATAACCGAGTGGGTGAGCAGTGTGATGACAGTGACACCAATGATACCCCAGCTTCTTCTTCTTCTTCCCCTAATTCGTCTAGTCTCCCACCTTCACCCGAGCCTATTCTCCGTTTTCCCCAAGGCTCGAACCCTTCGCCCATTTCGCCAAATCTATCTAAGTCGATTCCCACTCCAGTTTTGGGATCGAATCCGTCCCCACAATCCTCTCCAATGTTGGACCAAACCCTTATTGATAAAGCACCTTATCCAAACAGGTTAAGGGGCAACAGACCAAGTCCACAAATGGAAAAGATTGTGGAAATTTTTAAGCAAGTTAACATAAACATTCCTCTCCTAGATGCTATTCAACAAGTTCCGTCATATGCGAAAATCCTAAAGGACTTGTGCACTAGGAAGAGAAAAGTTCAAGTACCTAAAAAAGTTTTCCTTGCGAGTAATGTAAGCACAGCTTTTACACAACAACTACCCAAGAAACGAAAGGACCCCGGAAGTCCTACAATTTCTATTTCCGTTGGGGGTAAAAATATCAATCGTGCTCTACTCGATCTAGGTGCTAGTGTTAACTTGCTTCCGTATTCTGTTTATGAGCAATTAGGGATCGGAGAGTTAAAACCTACGTATTGTACTCTTCAGATGGCCGATCGATCTATCACCCAACGTAGGGGTGAGCTAGAGGAAGTGTTAATCAAAGTCGGGGAATTCATATTCCCTGTGGACTTTATCGTTATAGATACACAACCTTTGGCAAACCCACATAATCAAATCCCGGTGATACTCGGTCGACCCTTTTTGGCCACTTCCAACGCTGTAATCAATTGTAGAAACGGCTCTATGACCCTATCCTTTGGAAAGAAGTCAATTGAGCTTAACATTTACAAGTTGGGAAGTGAACCCTCCGAACCCTATGCCCATGTGTGTTCTGTCGAATTAATGGATGTCGACAGCAGCGAATTTGATCAACCTCATAATTCTGACTCTTTTCATATGTTGTTGCTTGACACAGACTCTTCCACTGAGTTGTCCGGGTCAACATCTAACGCTGATAAGGAACCTTTTATAGAGTTTGACGATCACCCCATTTTTTCTGATGACATTATTCTTCGGGGTATCGATGAAAGCTTTGAGGAAATTTTCGCTGATGAACTCGCATTTTTAAAAGATACGGGTGTTGAGATAAATCAAATCCAAAATGAAGAAACTGGACCTCCACCCCCTCTTTTGGACAATCATGATAATGCGAGTAATCCATCATTACTATCACTGTGTCGTCTTTCCAAATTGAGACGCAATCTTTTTCCATTACACCTCTTATCACCTCCCCACTTCTTCACGTCGAAGGGTGACATGTTCTTCCACCAACCTTGGTGCTTCATCGATAAAATTTTTGAATGGTTGGTGTTGACCTTCGGTCTTTGCAAAGCTTGGCATTGACCAATAACCTTGACCCCATCGTGTGATTTTAAAAGATTAAAATTGTTTAACTCAAGTTTGGGGGGGTGGTATATTTTGGGCTCTTGAAAGAAAATGATTTTTACAAAATTGTGAGCCAAAAATAAGTTTGGGGGAGGATTTTCACTTTAATATATTCTTGCCCCCATTAATAATTTCCTCCCAAATCTACAGGTTTTTGAGCTTAACAGATGACATCAGTGAGGACACTACTGTAAACAGGTTTGGGGGAGGTTTGTGCTTATTTACACATCAATTTGCATCATATTTTGCATAAGCACAACATTTTAAAAAAAAAAATTTAAGAATTTTTTTTTATAATAAAAGAATAGAAAGTGAAAAATTATATATGAAAGATAGGAATAGTTTAAGAAAACCAAGAAAATTAGAAGTTTTCTTAAATGAACTAGTAATAAGTAGTTATGAGCTGTTGTCCCAAAGGTTAGTAAGATGAAGGAAGTCACTAATCTGAGAATAAAAATAAGTCTGAAAAATAGTCCCTATTCTAGAAGCCAAACATTTGAATGTTGATACCCTACTATATGCACTTACATACGTCTTGAAACTCGGGATAGTAGAGGATACCTTGAAATGCTCTTGTCTAAAAGCCATAGTATGAAGAAAAAAAATTGAAGAAAATATAAATTGGTGAAAAGAAAAAAATGAACACTGGTTTTGTTATCGCCAAGGAAGCAATAAAAAAATATAGCGAGGGTGCCTCTTCACCTAGTGCCCTAAGGCCAACTGGTCTGTGAGTCACTGCTAAGCCTTAGGTGGTGCAAGACGAGGAAAATATTATCACCGAATCAGCAAGCACATGAGTAATCGGTCGGTTAGTACCTCAAGAAGTATTAACGGTCGCATGAAAATGTGTGAGCAAATCTAAATATTCATCAAGTTAAAGAGTACTGAGGTAGATGGACAAGAGTGTGATAGCTTGAATTGAATTCTCCGAGTGTAGGGATGTCATTTCACACACGCAGGGGCATATGATCGATGTTTGGACGAAAGGTAGGAATGAAGAATAAAGACGATGTTTTATTGAGGGATAATGTGATTTCTAACATTTTTTCATGACTATTAAGATAGGGCTCATGACAACTGAAAAGCTAGTATAGTTGGAAACTCTTATTTTCAAAGTCTTTCTTTTATGGTTCTTATCTTTATATGTAAATTTCACCATCTCTCTTTTATTATAGGATTTTGTGGGTGTAATCCGCTGAAAACCCTCAGGAGACAACACTCCTCCTACTAGGGACACCTAGAGGTTTAACGGCTTGTTGCACGTGCTCAGTGCAATCGTGTTTGCCTACGAAAGTGTGCTAATTAGGTTTTTCTTTTTCTCTTTCTCTTGAATAACTAGTTTGCTCGGGACGATCAAAGTTAAGTTTGTGGGTATTTGTTCAGTTGAAAATATTACACTTTGGTATAAGTATTTTCCTTACATTTCTTAAATAATAAAAGGTGTTTATTATAAATATTAAACATATTTGGATTTATCTGCAAAATACTATTTGCCATATGTTTATATATTATAATTAATATTATGAAGGAAAATATAGGCATTTTATATTTATATAATATTTTGGTAATTGAAAATATGCATATCATATCAAATATTCTAATCACAATTCTTAAAATATATAATATCATACAAATGGTTAGAATAATATTTCAAAATATATCAATAATATTTTATTAATTAAAAGATGTATAGCATATCAAATATTCTTAATCATGTTTCTTAAAGATTTATTACCATATAAAGTGCATAGCATATTAAATATTCTTAATCAAGTTTCTTAAAGATTTATTACCATATATAGTGATTAAGATATTCTCTCTAATTTAATAAATAGTACTAACACTATTCATAGAGATATTGTGCAAGATTTAGCTCAGGTCAAGAGATCAAGATTTTCAAGATGTCAGGATCAAAAATCTACCAAAATCATAAAATCAATACTGACAGGGACTCAGAATCCAGGCATGGAAAGTTACCATATTAGGAAGTCACCATATATGGTAACTAGTTTTTCTTCTTTGAGAGCTATATAAAGGACCAAGGGCTAAAGTTAGAAGACATCAAGCCGAAGAGATCACGAAGCCCCTGACGCTCACGGATCCAGGCTGATCATCGACTGTTCGACTACCTCCTTAGAAAAGATCGAGAAGCAACTAGTTTGTAATCATTTTCTACGGATTAAAGTGTAGTTTGTTCAAGTCGATTAATAAAGGTAGTTATTTTATTTAATTCTTTTTGCATTTACATTATGTTTTCCCTCTCTGTCTTTTCATCTTCTTCTCCCAACATGTGCGAGTAATTCTCCGCTTGTTAGGGTTCGTAGGATTAGGGTAGGCTAATGGACGATGAAAATAACTAAACCCTTTTTAAGTCTTATAAAGTTTAGGAACTTTATCAAAAGAATCATTAACATCCTAATCGGGCGCGCTAGCAATTCTTTGATAGTTCCGACCACGATTGGATATTAGATTAATGATTGTTTTGGTAAAGGCTAGATATGAACGGAGTTCCGTGTCGAGATAAGGGTTAAGAGTGGGATTCCTTTTCCCTCCAGAAACCCTAATCTACACGCATCATCGTCGTTCTAGTTCTAAATCTATTAATGGATAAAAAGGGTAACTTTTAATTAATCGTCCATAACTACTAAATCCTAACGAACCCTACAAGCCTTCTTATTATATTAACTACATCTTTAAAATATTCTAGATCTATATTTTACATTCTTGTTTAACGTAGATCTAGAAACCATTCTATAAAATTCTTTATCCCTCCTCTCTTTCTCAACGCATCTAAAGTAAAAGTAAAAGGTTCCACGTTTTCCAGAGGACGACCCGTGCTCATCTCGGTCTAGCTATACGCGACACCGTTATTGATTGCGGTTAACTACAAACATACACTTTTTCGTATCAATCAGGCGGCGTGAGAATCCAGATATTTTCTTGTTTCCTGTTCAATCTTATAACTCTTATAAGAAAGAACGGGACCAACGTTCCCTTGCTCAGTATAATAATCGGGTTCAGTCAATACATCCATATTATTATCTTGATTATGGCCTGACATGGTCGCTACTTGGAGAGAGAGAGAAGAAAACACTTTAGCGTATGCTCTTGCAAGATTAGATTGGTTATTATCTTATCTAATCAGGATGTCTCCCACCGTTTTTATCAAATATTCCTTCAAACCCTAAAAGGTAAGATTAGCCGGGATTAATTACACCCTACAATTTCGTCAATCTTTTCAGCCAGATCAGTGTCGGTACTTGAGGGAGGTTCCCCGTGCTTTCGCACGGACGTAATTAAAGTAAACCTCATTTTCCCAGAGGCGTAACCTCGTTAACACCTTTCTAGACACCTACTTGATCCGCTAATTGTCCTGTGTAAAACTCTCCTAGGAGTAACTCTTACTCGCAGTGGGTATCGGGATCCAACTATCTCATAGGAGGTATGCAATCTCATTGCAAATTTCAACACTTGAAATTCCCGATAATGCTTTTACCCCTAACGTGCAATGATCTTGACGAATGCCAACAAACCATAGTCGGCTAGTCAAGTTCAACCCGAACATTTCTTGATTGAATTAAACCCAGCCGTACGTCCCTTGACGAAAGCCAACAAAGCCGTACGACTACCCTAACCCAATCTCATCATATGTAGCAGATAAGTAATAGTTATCTACCGCACACTATGCCTTGACGAAATCCAACAAACGCAACACGAATACTAAGTATTACCTATCTGAAATGTCGGAGGGCTACGCAGGTTTTTCAGAAAACCTTGAGCGTAATGAACTTGATATCGTCGTAGAATCGAGTGTTTTTGAAAAGGAGTGTTTTTGAGGCTTTTCTAGTTTCGCTAAAGAGGTCACTCCCGGTGAAGGGATCTCGGCTCTTTCCCCATCGAATAAGGTGCAGGGTATATCATATATACCGTTGTGCAAAGCAAAAAACTATAGAAGCTGTCAAAAACTAAACCGCGAGTTTGTAGCATCTGCCAGTTTCGCTAAAGAGGTCACTCCCGGTGAAGGGATCTCGGCTCTTTCCTCATCGAATAAGGTGCAGGGTATATCATATATACCGCTATGCAAAGCAAATCTGTAGCTACCCTTTTTATAAAGTTTTGATTCTACAACATCTTTTAGGTTTCTTTTCTTTTATTAATCTCATTAATAAAATCCCATCAGCTTATGCTTCCTAAGTATCACAGAAGAAACGAAAGCAGTAATATTTATATATCAGCATATATATATAGTATAAGCATTCATTTCAGGCAGTAATATGATCTCATCACAGAACATTGCAGCAGAAGAACATATATGAAATATTGGATATACTAGGATGTCCGTGTTTTTAATACGAGCCGGTATAGAACACGGATTCCACGGTCGCAATGAATAGCCAAACCCACATCCGTAGACCCCTATGAGCGGCAAGTAACACTGCCAATTCTAGGGTTAGGAGACCCGGTCTCGACTCTTCGAGATGGCCTCCCACTGGACCCTAGAACCCGGCTACTTGTGCTCCCCTCCTTGGGTCTACCTAATGCAGAAAAGTAAATAATATACACTGGTGACATCAACCTCATTCCGGAAGTGCCCCAATAAAAGAATATTACATACAAATGAATTTTACATGAATGAAAATAAAAAACCCTCATCTCACATAAAACCCCAGGCTATTAAGAACATGACGATTCAATATAACATATCACAGCAACACATAATAACACATATCATCAACGTAAGTAAGTATGCATACACCGATCGTCATTGATGGATAGCAACGAAGACCGGCAATACAACTACATACTACACTTACGGTCACAGAAAAGAAATTGTAAAACTACAACATTTGGAATCCACAATCACTTTAGACATCGTAAATCCGAAATATCACATACTTCGCATTTCATGCCTAACTATATGAATTCCACATATTGTATCACATTCCAGATAAATAGACAGTATTAAACTTCCGAACAGATAATCAAATACCTAAAATTTCCTAAATAGCTCAACACATGAGCGGAGTTCAAATAATCCCAGAATCTGTCACAGTACCATGGTCCAGCCGTAGAAGGGTCAAGCCAATGCCTCACATGTGGCATGCCGTACTGCCCCAAACCCTAAGGTTTAGAGGCAGTTCAAGACGGTCACATAATCGAGTTAAGGTTTGTGTTCTTCTAGAGGGTCCACCGAGTTACTTGAACATTTTTCCGAAAGATTTAAACCCAAGAAAAATTCAACACTTGAAAGTTTTTCATGCCGGGAAAAAGTGAGTTAAAGATATCCGCTCGAACATTTTTACAGTTTCTAAATATCCGGAAAACATAACGAAATTAAATATTCCGATCGAATATACGATTACAAAATAAACCCCAGAACACTAAACACTTGAGTCAGATTAAAAATACCCAGAAAATAGCAATTTTGCCTACGGATGTTACTGTGCCAAAACGAGGCAGTAAGACTTCTGTACGGCCGCGGATCCGCGGCGCAAGCAGGTTATTGCCGCGGTTCCGCGGCCAATTGTACGGCTTACTGTCTCGTTTTCCACAGTGTTGCTTATATTTCCCTGCTAGTATTTTAAAGCATTTTTAATTCAGAAAAATCACAGTTTTTAAAAATTGTCCAGAGAGGGGTTCGTTTTGACATTTCGGGGTTCGTTCGGAGTTTTAACTTCATATACACGTCACCTAATGCTCTAGTTAGGCTCTGATACCACTTTAGGGTTCCTAGGCACTCTTGTGAGGGTTCATAAGGCATCAACCATGCCCGAATAAAATTTTAGACGTGCCAAACAACCCAAAGCCGGGATCTTTGCTAGATTATTAGGGTTTAACATGCAAGTAAACATCTTTACTACTAAGTGTGAGGGATTACAACCTTTGTAGTCCGCTCCTTCGCTTCATAAGCTCCGAGTAGAAGTCCCTTCTCCGCGATCCGCGATCTCCCGGACTCAAGAGAGGCTCCATGACTCGAACGATCCATGATAGCTTGTCGTATTCCTTTTCTCCGATGATCTACGTCGAAGTTGCAATAACTCAAGCTCTCTCACTCTAATGAGGTGAACACCCTAATCTAATGGGCTAGATTAGATAAGGGTGATGGAGTAGTATTTATGCTTTCTTTTTATATCATTTTCTCACAAGAAATCATCACAAAATGAATAACTAGTAAGCTTTCTCAAAGCTAAAGAGAGAAGAAGATGATGAATAATGAGATAATCCTTTTGTGATGAATAATAGAAATGAATATATGATTAATCATGGAACCATGGTCAAGGATGACTAGGATAACCTTTGTAGAGAATAAACTAGGGTTAGGATTTGGTTGGGTTAAAACAATGAGTCATAAGAAAATATCTATCATAATATCTTCTTCATGACAAAAGGAAAAGTTCTAGAAGGTGCAAGAAAGAATTAATCCTAATCAAACCCTAACCATACTTAATCTCTACTAAACATGTTCCATTATTAATCATATCATGTTACTATAATATATATCACATATATATTATATATTTGTAACAAAAGAAAATAATACAATTAACATATATCACATATATATCAATGTATTATCCGGTGAGAAAAAGAAATAATAAAGCAAGCCAATATTAGATAATGTAATACAATATATCATATATATTATTATACATTAAATCATCGAATCAACACTTGATCCGACAATCCGGCTATATCGAATATAACCGACTAATATATCATGTACTGATTCATCGAATCAATACTTGATCCAATGACCCGGTTCATATCTAAATATCACGAGAATATAATACGGTATCTCATATCGCATTATCCTCGGTCCTGAGCATATCACATATGTGCCATTACTCCATTTTGCCTGAGCCAAGAAACCTCTGTGTAGAACTCTAAAGAATCGTCAATACGCCGGTAGCAGGTGATGATCATATCAAACACCCACAAGCTGCAAGCGGTCAGCTAAACATAACAGCCACCGAGGTATTGAGCGATCAGAAGATCAACAAGCTAGCCTATACGTTCTCCTGTGAATCCAATCAGTAACACTCCCGTACAGTCCGGTCTCTTCGTCTGATATGTCGCATATCAAGTCTAGGGGCGGTATACGTCAGACCCCAGTAACTGATAAGTCGTGTCGATGTGAGGCTCATAACGGGTCGAGAAACTACTGGTAACACTTACTAGTAAATCTCTGTATCATCCCTGGCCAGGGACTTCCAGTTATAGCCAATCGAACACAGCACAACATCAACTCCCTATACCGGGAGAGACGAATCCCCTCCTATCGCTCACTGCCTCCATGTGATTCGGGACTGCACCCAAAAGCCACCATTTTGCACGCCCTCTTGGACGTGGTAAGATGGAAATCAAAGCACAGTGGGAATCCCATAAGACTTTATGACGATCTTGGGTCTACAGACTACCCTGTACCAGTGTCCCCGGAGAACTGCCATCTGACGTGTGGTATATCACCATCTGGGAGTTCTCGGCATGTCTATCCAGTGTACCCAGTCTCTACTGAGCACCCGCACACCATCCTTGATGTCCAACACTGATGGATATGGGATCATCCATCGCCCATCATATGGGTCAAGATGCGTATACGCTAGTCTACTCTGGTGTATCGATGCTCTGTCTCGATATACCCTCGACTAGGAACAGTTATAGGATGTACTCATCGACTACCATGGCCCCACTAGTATGATCTCATCATAGTCCCAGTAGTCGAGTACAGATCCTAAGGGCTTTATCAACATGTGAGAGTAAGACAGTAAACCAGTACAAGTCAACATGTTAAGATAAAGTTAAACCAAATAGCATACTATCATGACGAGCAAGAAAGTCCTCTCTATATATATCCAAGCATCTATTATAATATACATCATATGTACAACAATGGCCTCTAGGGCATATACATAACTAACAAGATTTACTGATAAGAGTTATCAGTAGTTTCTCAAACCGTTATAGGCCAGACATCGGCATGACTTATCATGTTACTGAGGTCTGACGATTCCACCCTTTACACATGATATGCGACACATCAGACGAAGAGACTGGACTGTATGGTAGTGTTACTTATAGGCTTCATGGTGAGTATGAACAAGCTTACTTGTTGATCTTTATATCGCTCAATACCTAATTAGCCGTCACGTTCAGCAAGTACCACTGACGGCTTGTAGGTGACTGATATGATCATCACCTACTGCTGGTGTATTGACGAGTCTTTAGAGTCTCACACAGAAGTTTCCTGGTTCAAGCGAAACGAAATAGGGCACATATGTGATATATGCGTGCGCCTGATTAAATACGTGTATGTGATACTGTATTGTAATCTTGCAGTTATCTGTTATCGGTCAAGTTATATATGATATAACCGGATTATCGAATGAAGTGTTGATTTGATAATGTGATATACAGAAAAATGATATTAGTCGGTTATATGCGATATAACCGGATTATTAAATCAAGTGTTGATTTAATAATTTGATATATATTATATTTGATAGAATTATATCTTAACTAATATTATTAGCTCACTAATTATTTATTAATATATATATGATATATATTTATATATTTATATTAAGCATGACATGATTTTCTATTTTTGTGAAAAATAGAAAAGAGGTGGAAAATGAGGAGCATGTGTGAGGCATGGCTTTGTATTATTTTTTATTGGTCTCACTTCATTATTGATGCATGGTTCCATTTGTTTATTTGAAACAAATGGGTGCTTTAATAAGTGAAGAAGGTCAAGCCATTCGTCACTAGGGCTTGCTCGTTTTTATTTTTCTACATATGATCACACACTCTAGCTTACTCTCATCTTCTTCTTCCTCTTCTTCATGCATCAAAACTCCAACCCCTCACATGTGATGTGAACCATGGAGTTTTGAACAAACTTGTGAGCTAAGCCAAACCCCTACTTCACAATCCTACACTTGACTAGCAATCAAGTGTAGCGTGTTTCCTTCACTAAAAAGAAAGTTTAGTGAAGAGATAGCTTGAGCTAGAGAGACTTCGAGTGGATCGTCTTCGGCGCGAAGATCACGGAGGAGGCTCGTTCAAACTCGAAGAGGAGCCCGGTGGAGTCGTGTGGACTACAACCCAGAGCTTTAAGAGAGAAGGACACGGTCATCAAAGGTTGTAGCCATTTTCTATCTATTTATCCTTGATATCATCATTAGTAAACCCTAATATTCTAGTTAAGAACTTGGTGAGTCTAACTTAGCACCTAAAATTTTTAAATTTGGCATGCTTGATGCTACTAGAACCTTGTAGTGGTGCTAGGGTAGACTTTCAAGAGTATCGCATATCGGGCCTAGGGGGCGGTAATCGTCAGACCCCTAATGGTGCAATAAGTCGTGTCGGAGTGTAGCCCAAAACACCATGAGAAACAACTGAAGTACATACCAGTAAATCTTGCTTGCCTTGGCCAAGGACATTGTGTAATAGCCTTCCGAACACAGTATGATATCAACCCCCAATACCGGGAGAGACGAATCCTATCTAACCACCACTGCCTCCAAGTGCTTCGGGACTGCACCCAACTACTACATGTTTTCATGACTCCTTTGAGCCGTGGTAGGGTAGTAATCAAAGAACAGTGGGAACACATTCGAGCGAAGTAGCAGTGTCAAGTCGACGGACTAAGCTATACTCATGTCACATGGGAACTGCCACTCGACGATAGGTATAATACCCAACAACAGTTCCAAACGAGTCTTGTCCGGTGTACTCATAACCTAATGAGCACTTGCATACTATCTCCATTAGGACGTACTAATGGCTGTGGGACATACCATCTCCCTTGCTAGGATGAGAAGCGTATACACTAGTCTACTCTGGAGTATCGATGCCCCGTCTCGATAATTCTACGACTAAGGACCTGTATAGGATGTTCTTATAGACTACCCTGCCATCACAACGTTGGTAATCAAGCAAAGATCCTAAGGGCTCTACCAATATGTATAAGCGATATGCTAAAACACATGCACATATTGAGGTAGAAACAAACCAGGTAGCATACTACCATTTCGAGCAAGACTGTTACTATATCCGTGTATATCCGAAGCTTCCAATATGTAATATACAAACCAGTATGATACAATAATGGCCTTTAGGGCATATATCACTAACAATCTCCCACTTGCACTAAGGCCATTTATTGGCATATCACAGACCTATGATCTCGAATAGCCTCTCGAACTATGTCTGACGGATGGCCTTGGTGAGTGGATCTACGGTGTTGTTCTCCGTATCTACTCTCCTCACCTCGATCTCCCTGATCAGGTGGTACCGCCTCAAGATATGTCTGGACCTCTGATAGGACCTGGGTTCCTTCCCTAATGCTATAGCGATGTTGTTGTTACAATACAAAGGTATTAGATCAACAATGGAAGGAACCACCTGAAGTTCTGTTAGGAACTTCCTCATCTAGACTGTTTCTTTCACAGTGTCACAAGCAGCGATATAACCCGCTTCCATCGTCGAGTCAGCAACGGTGTCCTGCTTGGAGCACTTCCAACAGACTGTCCCTCCATTGAGGGTAAAGACATAATCCGACATGGACTTGGAGTCATCCTTGTCACTCTGGAAGATGGAGTCAGTAAAGGCCTCGATCTGGAGGAATTTTCCGCCGTACACCAAGAACATCTCTTTAGTCCTTCTCAGGTAATTGAGAATGTTCTTTACTGCTTTCCAGTTCTTCTCCCGTGGGTTTGACTGATACTGGCTTACAACGCTCAATGCGTATGCTACATCTGGTCTGATACACAATATCGCATACATTATAGAGCCTACCGCAGAAGCGTTGGGTATAATCGACATGCGGGCCCTTTCCAAATCAGTCTTAGGAGACTTCTCTTTGGAGAGGGTGATTCCGTGATAAGATGGTAGATTACCGCGCTTTGAATATTCCATACTAAATCTTTTCAGTATTGTGTTGATATGCCTTCACTGTGAAAGTCCCACCATCCTCTTTGATCTATCACGATAGGTCTGGATCCCCAGAATGTAGTTACCATCACCCAGGTCTTTCTTGGAGTACATCTGTGACAAGAATCCCTTGACTGATTGTATCATAAAATGTCTTTTCCTATCAAGAGAATGCCATCCACGTACAAGACGAGGAATACCACGGTTCTCCCTACAATCTTACTATAGATGCATGGTTCATTTAGATTTTTGATAAGGTCGAATTCTTTGACCATCTCATCAAAATAGATATTCCAACTCCGTGATGCCTATTTTAGTCCATAAATGGACTTAAGCAACTTGCACACTTTCCCGCTGCTCCAACTCTGAATGAAACCCTCTGGCTGATCCGTATAGACGCACTCTTCTAAATGTCCATTTAGAAAAGCTGTCTTTACGTCCATCTGCCAGATCTCATAATCGTGGAAGGAAGCAATGGTAAGAAGGATCCGAATGGATTTGAGCATAGCCCCTGGAGAAAAGGTTTCATCATATTCGAAACCAGGTCTTTGACGAAAACCTTTTGCAACAATGCTAGCCTTATAGGTTTCAACCTGTCCATCTACACCATTCTTCTTTCTGAAGATCCATTTGCAGCCTATGGGTTTTATCCCTTCTGGAGCAATGTCTAAAGTCCATACTTTGTTGGTGTACATGGACTCCATCTCGGTCTGCATTGCATCCAGCCATTTTACCGAGTCCCGCTCTGAATAACTTGCTGGAAGCTATTTGGCTCATCAGTGTCAATGATGCAATCCTCTCTATCCCCGTTTATGAGAAAACCGTAGTATCTCTCGGGCGGATGAGACTGCCTACTAGTTCTGCGGAGTGGCACGGGGATGTCCTATTCTTTTGAAACCTCTGGTTCTACCATGCTTTCTGTAAGAGCTTGTGGTTCTACAATTTCTTCCAGTTCTATTGCGCTCCCACTAGTTTTTTCCAAAAATTGATTTTCCAAAGAGTGGGAATGACGAGAAACAAAAACCTTTTGTTCCTCTGCGTAATAGAAAAGATACCACCTGGAGTTATTTGGGTATCCTACAAACTTACACAGTACTGAGCGTGCCTCGAGCTTGTCTGCATGCTGCTTTTTTTAAAAAGCTGGACACCCCCATGTCTTCAGATACTGAAGATAGGGTTTCTTCTCACTCCACATCTGATATGGTGTGGTAGGCACAGTCTTGGTAGGAACCTTGTTCAAAAAATATACAGCTGATTATAGTGCATAACCCTAGAAGGATCGCGGCAACTCAGTGTTACTTATCATGGAACGTACCATATCCAATAGGGTTCTGTTCCACTTTTCCGATACACTGCTATGTTGTGGTATATATGGAGGAGTAAGCTGAGAGAGAATTCCATTCTCTATTAGGTAACCCAGGAACTCGGCACTTAAGTATTCACCACCACGATCAAATCTCAGTGTCTTGATACTTTTCCCTGTTTGTTTTTCCACTTCATTCTTCTATTCTCAGAATTTCTCAAAGGCCTCGGATTTATGTTTCATCAAGAAGACATGTCTATACCTAGAGAAATCATCCGTAAAAGTAATGAAATAAGAATGAACACTTCGTGCATGTGTAGACATTAGACCACACACATCGCTGTGTATGAGTCCTAAGAGCTTGCTCGCTCTTATTCCGTGTCCAGTGAACGACGTCTTTGTCATCTTTCCTATGAGACAAGATTGACAAGTTGTATAAGACTGATATTCGAATGGATCCAAATATCCCTCTCTAAGTAACTTCGACAACCATGTTTCATTGATGTGACCCAGTCTACAATGCCATAGGAAAGTCTTATTTAATTTTGGAGACTTTCTTTTAAGTGTGTTCTGGACGTTTGAAAACTTGAGCTTGATTTAATACGTATATACCGTCCTCTAGTGTACCTGACCCAATCTAACCATGATTTAGATGGATGTGGACCACATCGCTTACAAATGTAAAATCATATCCATCCTTAGAAAGTAAGGATATAGATACAATATTACAAGCTAGACTAGGTACACACAAACAGTTACGTAAAATCAATATCTGCCCACTTGTCAATCCTTGGTGATATTCCCTTGGGATACAGTGTCCACGCTCATTCCGTTAGCAACCCTAAGAGTCATATCACCTGCCCTGATAAATCTATGGTTTCTCAAAGGCTGTAATGAATTACAGATATGAGATCCTGATCTGGTATCTAGTACCCAGAAAGTAGAGTTAATTGTCAGACAGTTTTCAATCACAAACACAGCCGAAACGAAGCTACAACATACTTCGGATCCTGGATTCTGGCTTTCCAAGCCCAGCATTCCTTCTTCCAATGCCCTTTCCGTGACAATAGGAACAACCCTCCTTCCCTACTGTTAGCCTCGAAACTTTTGCCCTGTCTTTTCCTTCAACCTTATTCATACCGCCTATCGGCTTTGTGGAGGTATTCTTCTTCTCACCCTTGGTTTTGGCCTTGGATCCAGAAGAGGAAGATTCCCTAAAAAGCAGAGCGGGTGTCTCCCTGGTTTCCTTTAGGGTGCCCTCAACTAAAAGTATAACTTTCTTCCTCTAGACATAAGTAGAAGGTAGGGACTGCAGAATCAAGTCAGCATATGACTCGTTCTCCTACATGGTCTCCAGGTCCATGAGCAGTTTAATACAGCTAGTCATCGTAAGGACGTTGTCCCCTACAGATGACCCGACAGCCAACCTCGCTTGAAGCAATTCCTTCGAGGTCTCATATCTTGCGATACGAGGTTGCTCTCCATATAAAAATTCGTTATGGAAGAAGATAGAAGTGTTGGTGCATAGTAGCGCCTCTAGTTAGGTTTAAACAACATAAAGTAATGAACTTTTCAAATTTTAGAGGGCTAATACAAACAAACTCTAAATCGGAACTAGAGATTAAGGTAAAAGCAATAATAAAAGAAGTCTAAGCTAAAAGAAAAGGAACTACAACCTTTGTAGTCAACTCCTTCACTCGCTTTGGACTCCAACGGCTCCATTCGAAACATTGATCAACTTCGCTCAAAGTCCTTCGTCATCTACGATGATCCAACCGGAGTATCTTTGCTCAAGCTCTTTGCTTCACCAAACTAGGATGAATGAAGCAAAACAACCTACACTAATGGGCTAGAGTAGTATAGATTGGTGAAGTGGGGATCTTTATCTCTTGAAAAAACCTTTCTTTTACTTCTTTCTCAAAACCCAGTGAATGAATTTAGGAAGAAGAAGAAGCAACTAGGGTTTGTGCTTAACTCAAGTAAGAAATCACATTATGAGCAATGGATATATTTTTTAGATATTTAAGTAAATAACTTGAGTGGAATGGTGAGTCATGAGAGTAGATATTTTTAGAATAATATAGAAGCCATGGCACATATTTATTTAAATGAAAAATCAAATAAAACTCCAATTTGAGTCTTGCACACCCATGTTGTATGTATCATCAACCATGACACCTTTTTTAAACACATGTTTATCTATATATATATATATATATATATATATATATATCAATACACCCACACACACACACACATACATATATATATATATATATATCTATGTAAATATAAAAAATAAAGAAAGGATTTTACAAAAAGAAATTAGTCATTTTATAAAATCAACAATTGATTTAATAACCCGATCATATCACATATATCCCGACTAATTAATCCGCTAGATTAAATGCGGTATCAAATACTCGCATTCAATCAAACCCCCCGCACATATCTCCAAATGCGCTCCCACTTCGTTTCGCCTGAGTTCGGAAAACCCTTTTGTGGGACTCTAAGACTCGTCAATACGCTAGCACTAGGTAGTGATCATATGAGATACCCGCAAACCGACAGCAGTATTAGCTGCATGTAACGGCTCCTAGGTATTGTACGAACAAAATAACAACAGGCAAACTTATCAAAACTCCCGCAGAGCCATTGGTAACACTTACCGCACAGTCTGGTCTCTTCGTCTGATATGTTGCATATCAAGTGTAGAGATGGAATCGTCGAGCCCTAATAACTCAATAAGTCATGCCGATATGGACTATGATCGGTCGAGAAACTACTGATAACATTTATCAGTAATTCTCATCAGCCCTGGCCAGGGACTTCAAGTCAAAGCCAATCGCGCATAGCACAACATCACCTCCTAATACCCGGAGTGACAAAACCCCTCCTATCGCTCATTGTCTCCATGTGTCTCGGGACTGTACCCAAAATCCACCTGTTTGCACGACTCAGTAGAGCCGTGGTAGGGTGGAAATCAAAGCACAGTGGGAGAACACACAAGACTCTATGGCGATCTTGGGTCTACAAACTAACCTGTACCAGTGTCACCTAACAACTGCTATCCGGTGATAGATATAATACCATATAGGAGTTCTCGGTAAGTCCGTTTAGTTTACCCAGTCTCCACTGAGCACCCGTATACAATCTTTGATGTCGCAACACCAATGGATAAGGGATCATCCATGGCCCATCATATGGGTCAAGAAATGTATACGCTGGTCTATTCTGGAATATCGATGCCCTGTCTCGATATACCCTCGACTAGGAACTTTCTAGGATATGCTTATAAACTACACATGCCTCACTAGTATGATCTTCATCATAGTCATGGAAGTCAAGCGGATATCCTGAGGGCTTTATCAATATGTATGAAATGAACAGTATAACACAATCAAGTAAACATGTTAAGATAAAGATTAACCAGATAGCGTAATATCATGTTGAGCAAGAAAATCATCTGTATATATATACATGTCCAAGCATCCACTATACATATAATGGCCTCTAGGGCATACATATATCCAACAATCTCCCACTTGAACTAAGGCCAATTATTAGCATATCTCATACCCAACATCTCAAAAAGTTGCTCATATTGTGGCTGTGGAAGGGCCTTGGAGAGTGGATCCGCGGTGTTTTTCTTTATATCTACTCTCTGAATCTCGATCTCATGGCGATCTACTATCTCCCGGATCAAATGATGTCGCCTCAGGATGTGTCTGGACCTCTTCTTTGGCCAACGCCATAGCCCCATTATTATCACAATACAATAGTATTAGATCAATAATGGTTGGAACTACTCCTTATTCCGCGACGAACTTCCTCATCCAGACGGCTTCCTTGGCAGCATCATTTGCAGCAATATACTCAGCTTCCATCGTGGAGTCTGCAACGGTATCCTGTTGGGAACTTTTCTAACTAACCGCCCCTCCATTGAGGGTAAATACAAACCCCGAGATAGATTTGCTGTCATCCTTATCACTTTGGAAGCTGGAATCGGTAAAGGCCTCCATTTGGAGATCCCTATTACCATACACCAAGAACAATTCTTTAGTCCTTTGCAAGTACTTAAGAATGTTCTTCACTGCTATCCAATGTTTCTCCCCTGGGTTGGATTGATAACTGCTTACTACAGCTAGTGCATAAGCTACATCAGGACGAGTACATAACATCGCTTACATTATAGATCCTACGGCTGAAGAGTAGGGTATAATGCTCATGCGAGCTCTCTCATCATTAGTCTTCAGACAGAAGTCCTTGGAGAGAGTGATTCCATGGCAAGCGGGCAAGGTACCACGTTTGGAATGTTCCATACTAAACCTTTTTAGGATGGTGTCAATATAATTTGATTGGGACAATCCCAATAACCTCTTGGATCTATATCTATAGATCCTAATGCCCAAAATGCAAGAGGCATCACCCAGGTCCTTCATGGAGAACCTTTGTGATAACAATAGTTTGACCGATTGTAGCATATAAATATCATTTCCTATCAAGAGAATGTCACCCACGTACAATACGAGGAATGTGATAGTACTCCCTAAAATCTTCTTATAAATGCATAGTTCATCTATTTTTGACAAAATCAAACTCTTTGATTATATCATCAAAGCAGATGTTCCAGCTCCGTGATACCTGTTTTAATCCATAAATGGATTTAAGCAACCTACATGCCTTTTCGATGCTCCTACTGTCAATGAATCCCTCTGGCTGATCCATAAAAACACATTCTTCTAAATCACCATTTAGAAATGCAGTTTTAACGTCCATCTGCTAGATTTCATAATCGTAGTGAGCAGAAATAGCAAGTAGGATCTGAATGGATTTAAGCATTGCTACTGGAGAGAAAGTTTCATCATAGTCCAATCCTGGTCTTTGACGAAAACCTTTCGCTACAAGCCTTGCTTTATAGGTCTCCAACTGTCCATCTACACCAATTTTTCTCTTAAAGATCCATTTGCAACCTACGGGTTTTATCCCTGGAGGTGCAACATCCAAAGTCTATATTTTGTTGGTGTACATGGACTCCATTTCGGATCTCATGGCATCCAGCCACTTCACTGAGTCACCACTCGTGATAGCTTGTTGAAAACCAGTAGGGTCATCATCATCCATGATGTCGTCTTCTCTATCACCATCAATGAGAAACCCATAGTATCTCTCCGGTGGGCGAGAAGTTCTACTAGATCTCCGGAGCGACTGAGGTTCTTGAAGTTCTACTGCAACATCAGTTTCAACAAATTCGTCATGAGTAATTTGTGTCTCTAGAACCTCTTCTAGTTCTACCGCATTGCCATCAGTACTATTTGTAAAAATTTCATTTTCAAAAAATGTGGCATGTTGAGAAACAAACACTCTTTGTTTCTCCTTGTGGTAGAATAGATATCTATATGAATGTTTTGGATATCCCACAAATTTACACATGACCGATCGTGTCTCGAGTTTATCTGGATTCTACTTTTTGACAAAAGCCGGACAACCCCATATCCTAACTCTTTTAAGAGATGGTCTCTTCCCACACCATAGTTCATATAGAGTGGCAGACACGGTCTTAGTTGGAACCCTGTTCAACAGATACATGGCTGTCTCCAATGCATGTCCCCAAAAGGAAAGCGGTTACTCAGCAGCACTCATCATGGACCATACCATATCTAATAGGGTACGATTCCTCCGTTCTGACATACCGTTGTGCTGTGGTGTGTAAGGGGGAGTGAGCTAAGAGAGAATCCCATTCTCTTTTAAGAAGTCTGAAAACTCTGTACTCATATACTCTCCACCTCGATCCGATCGAAGTTTCTTGATGCTCAAGCCTGTTTGTTTTTCTACTTCAAGTTTGTACTCCTTGAATTTCTCGAAAGTTTCGGAATTATGCTTCAATAAAAACACATGTCCGAATCTTGAGAAATCATCAGTAAAAGTGATGAAGTATGAAAAACCGCCTTTGGCATATGTAGACATTGGTCCGCATACAACACTATGTATGAGGCCTAAGTGTTCTATAGCTCTCTCTCCGTGTCCAATAAACGAAGTTTTGGTCATTTTATCTTTGATACAGGACTGACAAGTTGCATAAGATTTATATTCAAAAGGATTTAAATATCTATCTTTATGTAGCTTGTTTAGTCTCGTTTCATTAATATGACCAAGTTTACAACGCCAAAGAAAAGCTTCATTTATATCTGAAAATTTTCTTTTATTTATGTGTTGTATGTTGAAAATTATGTGTTGGTTTAGGACGTAAATACCGTTATTTAGTGTACCTTGCCCAATCAATTGTTGATTCAAGTTAATGTTCATAACATTATTTTGCAACACAAAATGATATCCTTCATTGTCTAACAAAGAAACGGATAGTATATTACATAGTATACTAGGTACATAATAACAAGGGTTCAAAACCAAAATACATCCCGAAGGCAACCCCAGATGATACTCTCCTATAGATACAGCATGTACATTAGAACCATTTCTAACCTGAAGAGTGTGGTCACTAGTCTTCAAAACTCTACTTTTTCTCAATCCCTGAATACAATTGCAGATGTGAGAACCAGAACCGGTATCTAATACCTAAGATGCAGAATTTAAAGAAAAACAGTTTTCAGTTACAAACACACCTGAAGCGAAAGCATCAGTATGCTTCTTCTTCTTCTTGAGATCAGCAAGGTACAGAGCATAATTGCGTTTCCAGTGTCCCAACTTGTGGCAGAAAAAACATTCTCCTTTTCCACTTCCTGCGGCCCCGTATTTGACTTTCCCCTTCGCCTTTTCAACTCCACCTCTCGGTTTGGTGGGTTTTTTCTTCTTCTTTCCCTTGGCCTTGGCTTTGGGGACGGAAGAGGAAGATGGCCCAGCAAGCAGAGCGGGAGTTTTCACTGTCTTAAGCGTTCTCTCTGCACTTCTCAATATATTGAGAAGTTCAGGCAGTGATTTCTCCAAATTGTTCATATTGAAGTTCACTATGAATGGAGCAAAGGCAGGGGGAGAGACTGTAGAACAATATCAATATATTGCTCATTCTCTATAGTCCATCCTGGTCCTCAAGTTCTTCTATAAGACCAATCATCTTTAAGACATGTTCACCTACTGATGTGCCAGAAGCCATCCGCATCTGAAATAGCTTTTGAGATGCCTCGTAGCGTAAAGCCCAAGATTGCCCTCCATACAACTCCTTTGTATGAAGAAAGATGGATTAAACATCCATCTTCTTATGCTGCTTCTGATGTACATTGTCCATAGAAGCAAGCACGAGGCACTAGGCCGTGTTACAATCAATATCCCATATTTTTCGGATCTCCTTATCCGAAATAGATGATTCAGGATCTGGGATGGGTGGGGCTTTGGCAATGAGGACATATGATACTTTATCATATGTTAGTGCAATGTTCAGGTTCCTAAGCCATTCTTTATAATTCGGTCCTGTCAGTTTGTTTTTCTCTAACAGAAGCTTAAGTCCCGTCATTGTTATCTGCCATTAGGAGAGAGAAAAGAAAACACTCAGCGAAATGCTGTTGCAAAGATTAGATTGGTTATTATCATATCTAATCGATGTCTCCTACAGCTTTTATCAAATTTTCTTTCAAATCTCAAAAAGAAAACTAGCCAGGATTAATTACATTCTACAGTTTCGCTAACCGGTCAGCCAGGCTAGTGTCAGTACTTTGATGAAGGTTCCTCGTGCTTTCGCACGGACCTAATTAAAATAAACCTCGTTTTCCCAGAGGTGTAACCCCGTTGACACCTTTTTAGACACCTACTGGATTAGCTAATTGTAAAGTGCAAAAACTCTCCTGGGAGTAACTCTTACTCACAGTGTGATCGGGATCCAACTATCATATAAAAGATATGCGATCTCATTGCAAATTTCAATTCTTGAAACTCCCGATGTGATTTTTACTCCTAGCAACTTATGACCTTAGCTATGGTCAACATATCATAAGCACTAGTCAAGTTCTACCCGTCATTTCGTGATTAACTAGATCCACCCATATGACCCTTGACTATGATCAACATAATCACATAAATCACTACTAAAATATGGGGTTGCCCCTACGGATAACGAAATCCGTAGGGGCAGATTTAGTTTGGCCCTACGGATTAGTCCGTAGGGCCAAAAGGTTGCCCCTACGGTCCTTACATATTAATTTAAAAAATATTAAATCGTAAATTGTTGTTTGCCCCAACGGAGCCGCAAACCAAGAACCTACGGACTTATCCGTAGGGGCATCTAATTAGAGATTTAATTAAAAAGGCACGGATCAATCCCTACGCTCATTACCTAAAAATTATTTTCCCATCGCGCGCGAACCCAAAATCCCCAAACCCTCGTTCCCGCCGATCGCCTGTGTTTCGTCACTGTTCTCGTCGTCGCCAGTGCAGGACGATTCGTCGTCGCCACCGCCTGGTTCTTCCTCATCTCCGTTTTCATCGTCGCCTCCTTTCGTCGTCGCCTCCGATCGATCGTCGACGCCTCCACTGCACAGGTTAGGAAATCTTAAATTAAACAAATTTTTGATTATTTTAGGGCTAGGGTTCATGGTTTGGGTACCGATGAGGCATCCGTTGGGGTTAGCGTTAGGGTTAGGGTTGGGGTTGCGGTTGGGGCTGGGGCTAGGGCTGCAGTTGGGGTTGGGGTTCGGCAGGGGGTTGCGGTTGGGGTTGGGGTTAGGGTTGGGGTTGGGGTTCGGCTGGGGTTGGGGATGGGGCTAGGGTTAGGGTTAGGGTTAGAATTGGGGTTGGGGTTAGGGGAGAAGTGAATTGTTTTAATGACGCAAGTCAGAGGCTGTTTATTATTGATTTAAGCGAGAAAATGGTCATTAACAGAATAGAACGAAAGAAACAGAGTCATATAAACGACTCTAAAAATTTGGAATAAAGAATGTTGTTATTTTTGCCACCGTTGTATGAAATCTAAGAAAATCAGGAGAATCTCTCTCTCTCTCTCTCTCTCTCGTGTAATTATTGAGTGTTTGAAGCATGAAAGCAAGCATGATGCATGTCCTTTTCTATTTTGAGTGTTTTAACTATGAAAGCAACTAGGCTATAACATGTGTGAACAGAACTGAAGAGGATTGCTACATTTATTTTCCCAAAATATGTTGAAAGAAAATAATTGTATTCAATGATTGATTCCTTGATATGTAATGCTCCCAACATGAAAGAAAAACTAAACTTGATCAATCTTTGATATTATTATTAGAACTCATAGGTATGAGATGTCCTCTTTCTCTATTTCAAAAATAAAAAATACAAAATATAAAAGGATTTTTTTTGCTCCAATAACAAAACTTTCCGAAATTTTTAAAACTTGTACTTTACCTCTCTCAACCATAATTTATTCTCAAAATGGGCTTCCTTTAAATAGTTCATTAAAATATTTAAATGAAATAAGATAGAGAGGAAGAAGGATCTATATTTAAGTGCATAAATAACCAAAAAGGAAAACGAAGAAAAACAACAAAAGAAACCAAAAGATAGAGAAGGTAAAGCTAGAAGAATCACGCCATTAGCTGTGGGTCATCTTTTAAATGAGCCCCTTCTTTGATCCCTTGCCAGCAGCCATCATAATCCCCATATATATAATTTCTTCAGGCAGTCCACTTAGCCGGTACCTGAAAATAGCATAAGTGTCACACGACAGCAGTTAATTTCTGTATCCAAAATTAATATAATTTATCTTTAAAACCAAACCCACAAAACATCAAAACTGTCTCCGACAATCTTATGGTCATTAGACATAAGATTTATGCGTGTGTTTCACTACTAAAATAGGGGGTTGCTTAAACATTTTGCATTATTTATGTGTGTGTGTGTCACTACTACAAATAAGGGTTACCCTCGACAGCCGAAATACACACACAAGAATACACAACAAACGCATCATTGGAGAGTGATTCAAGATGTTCAAGTTAAAACCAATATATGATACTCGATGATAACATGGAACTTTCCTATTCTCATCGATACTCATATATGAAACTAAAAGCGCCACTTAGTCTCCCGTCTATCGGTTAACATACGTTCGATGTTCGTCGTAACATAGAACTATACAAAGTTGATCTTAGTCTAAAATTAGACTAACGTATCCTTAACAAACGTTTAAGTTGATCTTAGTCTCATATGAGATTAACGATCCTTAAACCCAACCCAAATCTAAGATAATACGGATTTGGACTAATCCACGCCATATGGGCGACAACATAAATTAGTCTCCGTATACAATCCACGGGCAACCAAAAACAAAACAAACACCCACGACATGAAGTGACCATCTGGAGAAGGAGAAAGTTGTTACCGCTATGCGGTAGCGTAATTAACTGCAGGGGCTTGTGCCTGCAGGGAAGAGCGTCCCCACAATCAAAAACCCCTCAACGAGGGGGAATCTGACGAAGTCTGCTACATCGGCCGCATCCGTTTAAACTTTCGATATACGGTGCCATAAATCAACTTGGCATATTCGGAGAGGTGGACGGATAGAACCAAATAGCAACTGCCTCAAAGTTCAGGCCCGGACGTCCTAACGTCCCGTTCGCGTCTTTCGGCGGAGAACATATGTGACATGTGATATGTATGCATGTGTTTATGTGATATGTGTGTATGTATGCATTTAAGTAAAAACAACCCTACACTTAAGCGAAATCATAAATTGAAACACACATATATAGAATACAACTCATACATGGGTATCCTCAAATCTAACTTTGATTATCGATAATTTATTCTTTTCAACGACAAACGCACACACAAAGCAGATACACGGATTTTCTCCTTTGTCAGTAACCATCCCGTTCTTAGATTTTTCAATATAGTCATCATAACCTACAATTTATATGATACAGTCTAACATGGCCCATGAGTACGTCAGGGTTAAGGACTGGATGTATATGAATTGGCAACAACGTATGCAACATAAGTTTGTCACTGGAGTTTCTGCTTTCATTGAATTTGCACGCGCACATAATAAGAAGGAGAAGACAGTAATGTGGCAGAAGAAGAAGGAGAAGACAGCAATGTGGCAGAAGAAGAAGAAAATGACATTCCTTGTTCTCTGTTTCAGCATCAATCTTCTCATAAGAACTAATGATGGCTTTCACATTGGCTTTTCTTTTTAAAGACTTCTTAGTGTCCAATGGAAAGTATACATCAGATTTGTGCAGGTCAGGTTCTTCTATGGCTTTCAAGAGTTTCAACTGATTCTGTAAATTACACCCTTGTTGGGTGATACTTTTACCACTTCTCATTGCAGGTGCGCTCTCTAATTGACTAAAAGGGTTTTCTGTTGCCTTCTTTGGCTTTATAGAAGTCTTTTGATGGGGGTCATCTGAAATATAAGTATGATGCTTGATCAGAATTTTCACTTTCTTTTTTTGTATATTCAAAGTCCTATTCCTTTCAAGAATTTATGAGAATATTAGGAGATTTCTTATAGGAGTTCCAACGTTTCTTATAGGAGTTTCAAGGATTTCTTATAGGAGAATATGCAGGACTAGATTTGATGACGATGACGGGAGCAGCGAGGGGTGGCAGGAGCTCCAGCCGCGGCACTGGCAGAGGCAGAGGCAGAGCGGTTCTGCCGCCCGGAGAGCTGCGTAGGGAGCTTCAGAGGGCCGGCCTTGCACCCAGATCGGAGACCCCTACGGATGCCTCCTTCCGTGTGGACTTTGCCACACCTCCAGGTATATTGCACGCATATCCATTTTGAATATAATATTATAGATATTCATGCCTGTTTATGTCAAAATTACTTATATTGTCAATGTTTGATTGTCTAGTTGTTGGTGATGCGTCCACATCAGGGACAGAGGCCACTCCCACTCCTCCAGGTATGTTTATATATCATATAGTGCATGTATATTGATTTAGAATACTATATCATAAATATACACACATTCCTTTTTCTCTTACTTAGATAGTAATTTTTATTATTGTCTAGCTGTAGGTGGTGACACCACCGCACCTGCGGGTATGTTTATATATCCTATAGTGCATGCATATTGATTTAGAATGTTATATTATTGATCTACACATTCTTTTTGCAATTACTTATATAATCTATTTTTAATTGTCTAATTATAGGTGGTGCGTCCACAAATGACGCAGGGGCCACTCCTGCCACTTCCGTACCCTCCGCATCGTCTGTAAGTTAGTATGAATAAATATAAAATATTTATTCATTTTACATATGCTCTATAGAATAAATATGAACTTCATGGAAATTTAGCGTCAATGTTTATTTTCTAGTTGGAGGGGATGCGTTCGCATCCGGGACACCGGATGTTCTTCACCGGAAGAACTATCGTCCCGCTCGTGCTGCTGCTCGGGCCCAGGCTCGTGCTTTAGTCACCGGAGGTATATATCATACTTCAATTTTCGTTTAACCTTGATTTCTTAATACAACTTTGTCTTAATATTGATTGTCTTGATATTTCTTGCAGACGCAGGGACTCCCCATCCCCAGAGGGGGACTCGAGGCCCGAATCAGTCCCATAGGCTGAAGCCTGACAGAGCTAGGGGGAGGCAGCATTCCCCATCTTTTTTACCCTTGATTATCGCTATACCAGTCCTCATGCTGAGAGGTCCGGCCGGTATATGGGGGATGAGAGCCGGCTCGTGAAGAACTATCCACTTCACGTTGAGTGGGGCGAGCAGCACCGGCGCTCATTCGCCCTCTTCTTTGATCAGGATCGGGTATTAATATATATTTTCATTTGATTTATCCAATATATTTATTATTAACACTTTCAATCTAATAACAATGTTTTTTTTTGTATTTTCAGTTGGATTATGATTTTCAGCCTGTACCTGACCTTGATTACCCTGGGAGGGTGCTCGACCTTCATGCTCTGTACATTGGCCTGATGAAGAACATGCAGACCAAGGTCCGATACAACAGGAATGAGATGAAGGTCGACTGCTACTCCCTGTAGATGGTGACCCCCAAGGCAGAGAGAGCGGCCCCCCTATCTACTCCGGCCTTTGCGAGAGTCGACATAGAGACATGGCCTCTATTGTGCGAATATTTCGACTCTCAACGCAAACAGGTATGTATTTTAAATGTAATTCATTATTTAGGATATAATTTATTTTTTTGTGTTCCTTAATTAGAAAACTAAATGTGAATGCGTTGTGCAGAAACAGGACGCTCAAAATATAGAGAATAGGAAGTCGGCGAAGAGGGGTCTCCCCACTTACACAGGTGGCTCGAGGAATGTTACTCGAGCCATGGAGTTATCGGTAAATTACAGTAGACCGGCCTTTGTGATATAATGCAATATTAAGAGTTATTTTCTAATATATCTAATATTAAGAGTTATTTTCTAATATTGCAGACAGCTCAGACCTTGGCGCAAGGTGGTACACCGAGTGTGCTGTCCGCATATCTTGCCGTCCACGGCACCTCGACAGATCCCGCTACGGGCGAGCTTCGATATCCCGACGTCGCTACCCAGGAGTATTGCCTAAGTGTTAATATTTATTCAACCCATATTTGAAATTTTAGTTTTGCAAGGTTCAAATTTAAATTTTATACTTATACTTTACTGCTTAATGTGGGTGTAGGAGCGGGTGGTTGAGCAGGCCGAGGCCTCGGGGATCGATTTTACCGTATAGAGCGATCCGAGGCTGCTGATCCCAGTCCTGGACGCCGCACACGGAGGTTGGGAAAGAGGCCGGGGACTGGGCCCTAGCAGGGCCCATATGAGGTTGGACTCTACCCCGGCGGTTACTTCCTCCGTCTCCAGTGAGCGACTTGTCCAGCAGGAACTGGAGAGCTTGAAGACCACCGTTAAGGAGTTGAAGGAGATGCTGGTATATATACTACTTAATAGTAAAATATCATGTCATATTATAGATATCAACATATCCAATATTAGTACGTAGCCTGAGCTTATTTGGTTGTAGACTTAGGTTTGATTAATCATACATACATATCTAATTAAAATAAACTACGGTTTTCCAAACTAGATATCCAAATGGGTTTCGAAATAACTTGATAATGATACGAATTCGAATAATACACAGTTCTTACACGCTTATTACAGACGTTAGGTCCAGACGCGATGGGGTACATCGGCCGAGCCTCCATATGCATCACCTTCGGCTGCGGCTCCGCAAGCCACTACATCGGCTGCGGTTTCGCAGACAGCTCCTATAGCACCACCGCCCGCTCAGACACCCGCAGCCGTGGCTCTGCAAGCCACTACCTCGACGGCGGCTGCGCAGACCACATCACCAGCCCCACAGCCCGCTCAGACTCCCGCATGCGCCGAATTGCAGGATTTATTGACCGAGGAGCAGGCGCGCCAGATTCTAGCGTTTATCAGAGGTGGAGCTGGACCGAGCTAGGGTAGCTTTTTGATTCTTATTTTTTGAAACATGTATTTATTTATATGATACATATTGTACTACATTTTGGACGATATTGATATTGGTGGTCCTATGGTGTTTATATTTATATCATATTCTGTTTTTTGGTTTCTTTTGTATATTATATGCGTGAGATGTGATTATGAATACTGCGATATATGTCGTGTGATGATTAATTTTATATTCGATTGATGTATATATTATTGTGCACAGGGGGAGAAAAAAATAGGCATCCCTTTTAAAAAAAAACTGATAATATGTACCTACGGATTAATCTGTAGGTACCAACGTTGCCCTTACGGATTAAACCGTAGGGGCAAAATATCAGAATAACTGATATTTTCCTCTGTGATCTCAGTATCAGGGGGTTGGGATTGCCCCTACGGATATATCCGTAGGGGCAAACAAATGCCCCTACGGAGTTATCCGTAGGGGCAAAATATCAGGAATCCGGATATTTTGCCCCTACGGATATGTACCTACGCATGTATCCGTAGGGGCTATTACTTGGCCCTACGGATCCATCCGTAGGTACAAGTAATCTATTTTAAAAAAAACCGTAAATAAAATAATTTTTTTGCCCCTACGGCCTACTCCGTAGGGCAAACAGGACCTACACAGAACTCCGTAGAGGCAAGTTCAGGGCTTCAACTTGCACCTACGGCGTTTGTACCTACAGGGTATTTTCTTGTCCCTATGGCTATATCCGTAGGGGCAGTGGTTTGCCCCTACGGATAAATCCGTAGGGGAAACCCTTATTTGTAGTAGTGAATGTCCTAACTAATCACATCATATGCTTTGTAGGAAGACATCACTTGGCTAGCGTACACTACACCTTGACTATGATCAACATACGTAGCACGAATACTAAGTACTCTGATTCCTAAAATGACAGAGTGTTGCGGATGGTTTTTATGAAAACCTTTAAAGCTTTGAACTTGATCTCGTTGTAGAATCAAAATAGTTTAGAAAATGAGTGGCTTAAGCTCCGCATCTTTGGAAACTTGCTTTATCATAAAAAGGCCGAGTGGGTTTCAAATCCGATTCTACAACATCTTTAGTTTTCTTTTTCTTTATATTAATCTCATTAATGTAGCCCCATCATTTAAGTTCCTAAGCCATCACAGAAAAGAAACGAAAATAGAACGTACATTTATGTTATCCGCATTCGCCACAATGTCCCGTTAGGTTACTTAACTAACGGCATAGCGGGGCAGGACTAGCGCGGATGTAAAACATAAGCAACGTTTATTATATATCATATATATATAATAATAATATTCCATTCGTCTCATATATTAAGTAATCTCATCACAGAATAATCAGTAGCAGAAACACATATATGAAAATATAGGATATACTAGGAAGTCCGTATTTTATATTTAGCATACAACAGAAAATACGGATTCCACGGTCGTGATGAATAGCCAATCACACACCCTTAGACCCCTACGAGAGCGGCAAGTGACCCTTCCAATTCTGGAATTAGGAGATCCGGTCTCGACTCCTCGAGATGGCCTCCCACTGGACTCCAGAACCCGGTCACTCGTGCTCCCCTCCTTAGGTCTATCCTAATGCGGAAAAGTAAATAATATACATCAATGGTGATATCATCCTCAACCCGGAAGTGCCCCAATAAAAGAATATTACATAGAAAGAATTTTACATGAATGAAAAGAAAAAACCTCGTCTCACATAAAACCCCGGTCATTCAATCACGACGATCCTATACATCATATCACAGCAACACATAACATCACATGTCATCAACGTAAGTAAATATGCGTATCCTAATTGTGGTTGACGTATAGCAATGAAACCGGAAATACACCATATATTACACTTATGGTCGCAGAAAAGAAATGTAAAACTATAACATTCAGAATCCGCACTTTTCCTTAGACATCGCAAACTCAGAATATCACATACCCCGGATTTCATGCTAACACTGTAGATCTTACATTTAGGTTTTAATAATGAAAACACTTTTTCAAAAGAGATCGGGTAATACAACAAGATTCCCGATATCCAACGAGACCGAAACGTTAGATTTGGAAATAACCAATTAATTTTCTCAAAACTAATTAGCGTAGATTCCAAATATTGTATCGCATTAGAAAGTATAGACGATGTTGGATATATCAATCAACATATCAACATACCCACTGGTCACACAGATTTCAACACTTGAGCCTGTTCTAAAAATTCCCATAGAGCACAGATAGTACCTACTGATCAGCACAAGAAGGCACGATCCAAGCCTTAACAACGGCGCCGCGGAACCACCGCAAATGTCCCCATTTGACCGCGGTTCCGCGGTCATTGTGTCGAGTTAGGCACTCGTTATTCTTGGGGATCCATAGTAAACCCTGCACTATGTTCTGAACATTTTTAAACCTAAAAATTTCAACATTTGAAAAAATTTCCAGTGAGCATGTAAAAATTGAATTTTTCATGTCCGGTTGAGTTTTTAAACGCCGTCAAGTTTACCCTAAAGCTCTAGCTAGGCTCTGATACCTTGTTGGTGTGTAGTAGCGCCTCTAGTTAGGTTTAAACAACATAAAGTAATTAACTTTTCAAATTTTAGAGGGCTAATACAAACAAACTCCGAATCGAAACTAGAGATTAGGGTAAAAGCAATAATAAAATAAGTCTAAGCTAAAAGAAAAGGAACTGCAACCTTTGTAGTCAACCCCTTCACTCTCTTTAGACTCCAACGTCTCCATTCGAAGTTTTGATCAACTCCGCTCAAAGTCCTTCATCGTCTACGATGATCCACCTGGAGTATTGCTCAAGCTTTTTGCTTCACCAAACTAGGATGAATGAAGAAAAACAAACTACACTAATGGGCTAGAGTAGTATAGATTGGTGAAGCGGGGATTTTTATCTCTTGAAAAAACCTTTCTTTTACTTCTTTCTCAAAATCTAGTGAGTGAATTGAGAAAGAAGAAGCAACTAGGGTTTGTGCTTAACTCAAGTAAGAAATCACATTATGAGCCATGGAGATATTTTTTAGATATTTAAGTAAATAACTTGAGTGGAATGGTGAGTCATGAGAGTAGATATTTTTGGAATAATATAGAAATCATGGCACGTATTTATTTAAATAAAAAATCAAATAAAACTCCAGTGTCAGTTTTGCACACCCATGTTGTATGTATCATCAACCATGACACCTTTTATAAATATATGTTTATATATATAATGATAATAATATATATATATATGTGCATATACTTATATATATATATATATATATGTAAATATAAATAATAAAGAAAGGATTTTACAAAAAGAAATTAGTCATTTTATAAAATCAACAATTGATTTAATAACCCGGTCATATCACATATAACCCGACTAATTAATCCGCTAGATTAAACGCGGTATCAAATACTTGCATTTAGTCAAGACCCCCGCACATATCTCTATATGCGCTCCCACTTCGTTTCGCCTGAGTTCGGATAACCCCTTTTTAGGACTCTAAGACTCGTCAATACGCTAGCAGTAGGTAGTAATCATATCAGATACCCGCAAACCATCAGCGGTACTAGCTGCATGCAACAGCTCCTAGGTATTGTACGAACAGAAGAATAACAAGCGAACTTGTCAAAACTCCCGCAGAGCCATTGGTAACACTTACCGCACAGTCCGGTCTCTTCGTCTGATATGTTGCATATCAAGTGTAGGGATGGAATCATCGAGCCCTAATAAGTCATGACGATATGGACTATGACCGGTCGAGAAACTACTGATAACACTTATCAGTAAATCTCATCAGCCATGACCAGGGAATTCAAGTCAAAGCTAATCGCGCATAGCACAATATCAACTCCCAATACCGGGAGAGACGAAACCCCTCCTATCGCTCATTGTCTACATGTATCTCGGGACTGTACCCAAAATCCACCTGTTTGGACGACTCAGTAGAGCCATGGTAGGGTGGAAATCAAAGCACAGTGAGAGAACACACAAGACTCTATGACGATCTTGGGTCTACGGACTAACATGTAGAAGTATCACCTGAGAACTGCTATCCGACAATAGATATAATACCATATAAGAGTTCTCAGTAAGTCCGTTCAGTGTACCCAGTCTCCACTGAGCACCCATATACAATCTTTGATGTCACTATACCAATGGATATGGGATCATCCATCGCCCATCATATGGGTCAAGAAACTTATAAGCTAGTCTATTCTGAAATATCGATGCCCTGTCTCGATATACCTTCGACTAGAAACTTTATAGGATATGCTTATAAACTATACATGCCCAACTAGTATGATCTTCATCATAGTCATGGAAGTCAAGCGGATATCCTGAGAGCTTTATCAACATGTATGAAATGAACAGTATAACACAATCAAGTAAACATATTAAGGTAAAGAGTAACCAGATAGCGTACTATCATGTTGAGCAAGAAAGTCATCTGTATATATATACATGTCCAAGCATCACCTATACATATAATGGCCTCTACGGCATACATATATCCAACAAGAAGCTAAGTCTATCTTCCCGTGTTGCCTCTGGTTTACACCATCTACTGAGGCCAACACGAGGCACTTGGCATTCACACTGTCTTTTTTCGATGTCTTACGGATTTCCATATCCGTGACGGTGGAAACTGGACCTTGGATGGCGGGGGTTTGAGTAGTAATGTAACATTTCAGAAAAATAAAATATTATTTTTTTGAATTTTTATAATTTAATATTAATTTTTAATGAATATTTTAATATTTCGGTATAATTAAATACAGATAAATGGGAAAATTTTTGGAAAAATTATGGAAAATTCTAAAATAGCGTATTTTATGGAATTATGCCATTTAAAAGTTTTTATGATAAATTATATGCTAATTTAGTGCTAATCACGATTAAAAATCGCTAATCGGATTTTTAGCATTTTTGTGCAAAACATGCACATATCATTTTTTTCCACACTTGCTACATTTTCTTACATATTTTAGGTGCATGGTTTGTTTTGGGTTTACTATTGCAAGGAGAAGGAAATAAAAGGAAAAGAAAAGAAAAGGAAAAGTGAAAGAATGATTAAGAGAGAAAAAGAGTAGGTCAAACCCTTGTTGAACCATTCCCCCCCCCCCTCATTTCTTCAACCCATTTTCTCTCCCCTCTCTCCCTAGGAGCTGCTGCTGCTGCCCTTTCCCTCTTCCTCCTCCATCTCAAATCCCCCAAAACACCATGGATACAACTCCAAAACCCTATTCCCATTTCACAAAAATTATTCACAAGCTCGAGAGGAACACATTGGACCAAGAAAGAAAGGATTTTGAGGACTTTGAGCAACTCAAGAATTTTCTTGAGTTGCCAAAGGAGGTAATTTCTGCACCCTTAGAGTGGTATTTCGATTCCTTATGCATCCATACTTGTTTCATGTCGATATCGAGTGGTTTTGATGAACTTTGGAATTCCAAGTTAGGGTTTAGGGTTTGAATTGAAATCAAAGGTGAATTGAGGTGTAATTAGGGACTCCAACCCCTGTTGTGATATTACATTGGACTAAACTAGAGACTAGAACCCGGAGTACAGATTTATGGAAACGATATCGGGAAAAACTGTAATTCTGTAAGTGTTTTTGGAAATCTGCTATCACCCCGAGACTCCTTAAATTATTTTGGTTTGACAGTGAGATGTGCAGGCAACTAGGAACCACCACCTAAAGCCCTAGCCCCTACCCCCTCTTCCAGGCTGCCAATTAACTCTTTCTGGCCGCAATTTGCGGCCAAAGCAGGTGGGAATTGCCTCGTTTTTGTTTCAGAGCCCTATCTCCAGTAAAATTGACCCTTGGCATATGCAATTTTGACTGATTCCATCTAGGATAGAATCCGGGATCTTTTTCTTGTGTTGGCGCATGGTTTATGACTTATTTTAGCATGGATTATGGTATTTAGTGATTCGTTTCTGTCGAGTGGCGTTTGAACGTCAACGACGAAGGGTTATTGGTCGTGTTTGCATGCAAGACTATAGGTTCTTACCTATGAAAGTAGCGTGTGCCGTTTTGGTTTCCGATGTGATTTTCATATGCTTTTGCGATTGTGTTATCTTTGTAGGTACCCCACGTGATGTCGAGGCATTGAAGATGACGATGGCGACATCGGCATCGATACACAAGAAGCAAGGTGAGTAGATTATATCTACGGGGGAAGTCGGGTGGATGGCGTATAGCACCCCCCGCAGTCCGAAGTTGGTATACTATATATGTATGTATTATATATATATATATATGATAGCTTATAGTGTGTCTCGGATATTGTGATTAGATGTACTGTGGTTAGATTAGGGCGTACAAGTAAACTAGTATAGTTCCTAGTTGCGAACCCTAGAATAGGTTTACACCCACACGCACACACATACTTATTTGCTATACTTATACTGTGATGATGAGGATATTGGATGACATTGGAGTTGAGTCGATGATGTTGGACATAGTGCCATGAGATCGGTGATATGATGTGATTCGTATTTGGGATACGATATATGAATTTTAGCGGGCCTTTGGACGTGTGTTTCACACCCGCATTCATACTTATATAGATGGTATCGATTTGTACTAGACTTAGATCAGTACCCCAGATTATGTGATATGATGATAAGGATACCAAATAATTGATAAGATAAATGTGATATTGACCCGTACCCAGCTATTGGGATGTCGTACGACGATTTACCGTATGAGCTTTATATTGATGATAGATCCGTACTCATGACTCAAGGATTTCATATGATATACTGTATCGTACGCGATACTATTGAGGTGGGATCACCGACTATTATATTTATAGTTATATATATCGACTCAGGTTTAGGTGGTTTCCATACCCCTCCCGATTGACTTGATAGTTAGATCTGTAGTTTGCATAGTAGATGTTAGACTAGACCCGAGTCATACCTATTTCAAAAAACTAACGAATCGGGAATATTTTAAAGATAGGCAAAAGGGATTCTACGGATATTTTCAAACGACGCATCCTTTCTTAAAAACACCGTAGCCCTTATTTTACCAAAAACCCCGATTCGTCTTATTCCAAATGGCATAACTGCATGACATATACATATGGTTGTAGATTCTTTACTGTTGCGTTGATTATTCGATTTCCGCATATTCATGCTATTCGCATCGCTTCGCATGTGTAAATGTGTTTATTGCTATATTAAAACCATGCTGTTAGGACACCAGCACCATTATCGATGATGCATATGTTCCACGTACACTTGCTTGCCGGCTCACACACTTCATCATCGATAATTGTCATGTCACTACACTGTAGTACTGTTGCATTCAGGATATGATCTCTTGCATGGCATACTTGTGTACATACCCATTGTACACCCATATTTACATACATTAGTAATTGCACATACATAGATGATTCTGGCTTGATTTGAGATTTGTGAACCGCAAGATACTCTTTAAAACTGATTCATTTTAAAAGAGCGGTTTCCCTCAGTATGTGCATATTACTATTCCATGTTGCATGATATACAGATATGCTTGCATTTCTTTTACATGTCGCATACATCATGCTTTTGATTATACGCATTGAGATATGTTGTTTCTATGATATTTCTGGATTTGGGAACCGAGGATATTTCCAAAGAGAGTATGTAATTGTTTTAAAAACCCGGTTACCCTTGATATGATATTTCAGTGCGTCCATCATGTGTTTTCTCGGTGCTGAGAGCGACATGTGAATCCCGATTCGAGGAGGCGGATGAGGCTGATTGCGGGTACATGGTGGACCCGGTATGGTACCCCGGGGCAAGAACGGATCGCTGTGTAGTAGACGGTGAGCCTGGCAGAGGGACTACTACCTACCAGTGATAGTATTTGAGCTCGGCGGATATTCGGAGGATACCGACCGGAGTCATGAGATGGATATGAGGGCCGACCAGGGTGTGCGGCGCCTAAGATATATGGGGATTTACGTGCCGATGATGGGCACGATTTTCATGATGTTTTCGAGTGTCGATGCTAGACACTCAGGTTCCATGATTTTGATATGTTGCGAGCGACACATGTCGATTTACATCCTCATACTTCCATGCATATGCTTTACGATATTTATGCATGATACTTATTGTCATTGGGTGACACGTGGGCGGGATCCACATACATACAGCTTTGATTACATTGATCATACCTCATATTTATGATATGTTATTACCTGAGGCACTGGCACGAGCACTTGGCACTACAAACATGTATAGATGTTACATTGCCACCTTTTCATACTTCAGACTTATTCATATTGAGGATATATTATTACTGATCGTATTGACCTAGGATTATGTCATGCATTCGATTTCTGCTTGTAGATGTTTTCTACTCATGAGTTGGCAACTCACCCCCATTGTGCCACAGTTCTTGCAGGTTTTTCCGTACAGGTTCCATGGCGGCATTTCTGGCACACTGCTTCCTTTGCGGGTGATTTGCTTTGGTAGGTGTGTTCTTTTGCATCAGAACCACCATTGCATATGTATTATTTATTGTATCTAGAAATTCCATCAAACAAAACTTGTATATTGTTTCAGACTTAGAAACCAGTTATGTATTATTTCGACCTTAGAGTAGCGCGTAGCAGTATTATGGTTTTCAAGTTGATTTTGAGTTTCTTTTTGAGTTTGATCCTCGCCCTTTGGCGTTGTATATTATATTGCTTGTGTGGTTGTGACCGTCAATTGACGAAGAGCTAGCTCCCGCTTGGGGATGCCTTTTATCATTGTATTGTTAGTTATATGTATGCCCTAGAGGCCATTACTATACATAGGATGTATATTGTAGTGGATGCTGGGACATATATAGGGAGGACTTTCTTGCTCGACATGATAGTATGCTATCTGGTTGCTCTTTATCTTAACGTGTACACTGATTGTCTCTCTGTTACATGTTGGTAAAGCCCTTAGGATGTGTACTTGACTACCTGGACTATGATGCGGATCATACTAGTGGGGGCATGGTAGTCCATAAGTACATCCTTCAAGGTCCCAAGTCGTGGGTGTATCGAAACGGGGCATCGATATACCAGAGTAGACTAGCGTATACCTTCTCGACCCATACAGATGGGCGATGGATGATCCCATATCCATTGGTGTTTGACATCAGAGATGATATACGGGTGCTCAGTGGAGACTGGGTACACTGGACGGACTCGCCGAGAACTCCCAGATGGTATTATACCTTACGTCAAATGGCAGTTCTCTGGTGACACTGGTACAGGTTAGTCTGTTGACCCGAGATCTTGATAGAGTCTTGTGTGATTCCCACTGTGCTTTGATTTCCACCTTACCACGTCCAAGAGGGCGTGCAAAACGGTGGTTTTTGGGTACTGTCCCGAATCACATGGAGGCAATGAGCGATAGGAGGGGATTCGTCTCTCCCGGTATAGGGAGTTGATGTTGCGCTGTGTTCGATTGGCTATAACCGGAAATCCCTGGCCAGGGTTGCTGAGATTTACTGGTAAGTGTTACCAGTAGTTTCTCGAGATATTATAGACCTCATATCGACACGACTTATCGAGCTATTGGGGTCTGACGTTTACCACCCCTAGGCGAGATATGCGACATATCAGACGACGAGACCGGACTGTACGGTAAGTGTTACTGGTTGGATTCACAGGAGTGTGAGCGGGCTTGCTCGTCGATCATCTGATCGTTCAATACCCGGGTGGCCGTTATATTTAGCAGACCGCTTGCGGCTTGTGGGTGTTTGATATGATCATCACCTGCTGCCTGCGTATTGACGAGTCTTTAAAGTCCTACACAGAGGTTTCCTGGCTCAAGCGAAACGAAATAGGAGCGCATATGAGATATGTGCGGGACCGAGAATAATGCGTGTATGTGATACCGTATTCTATTCTCCCGATGAATGTATCGATTGGTTGTATGCGATATAACCTAGTTATCGAATCGAGGATTGATTC
Organism: Agapanthus africanus; assembly: GCA_030015575.1. Lineage (NCBI taxonomy): Eukaryota > Viridiplantae > Streptophyta > Magnoliopsida > Asparagales > Amaryllidaceae > Agapanthus > Agapanthus africanus. The sequence continues at coordinate 274,782,803 of CM057337.1, forward strand.
GATAAGTCGATACATTGGATATTAGTCGGTCATATATGATGTGACCGATCGTTAAATCAAATGTTGATTTAATGATTTAATGTATAATTATATATTTGATATATTACTTTACATTAACTAATATTAGTTCACTTAAGATGTTTTTCTCACTTGTTTGTGCACATTGTATATGTGATATATTTTTTGTGCACAAGATTGTATCATGTTTGATGATACATGCAAACTTGGGTGTATGTTTGATTTAAACCTTGGTTAAGTAAATGGTTAGGGTTTTAATTCATTTATTCATTTATTTATTTATTTCTTTTGGATAAAATAAAATGGTGGCATTCTTTGTTTTTTCTTGAAGCTTCATGAAGCTTTGAAATGCTTTGACCATTTTATTTCTTTCCTTAACCCTAACCATTTCCCTTAACCCTAGTTTATTCTCTACATGAGTTAGCCTCACCTATGGTTGCATTATGATAACCATCACTTCATTTTCCTTTTGGGAATTAATTCATTATTCTTTTTCTTCTTCTTCTTCCTCTTGAGAAAGAAAAGAAAAGCTTGCTTCAAAAATGTCAAGTGATGATTCCAAGTAAGAAATCCAATTCTAAAGTGAACCCACTTCCTATTTCTTCATCCTCTGCCACTTGCCATGTAGTATAGGGTGTTTTCTTCACAAGTTTCATGACTTGGTGAAGTTGGAGCTTGATCTTGAGTTGCCTCGACGTAGATCATCTTCGGCATCGATGTCGACGACCTAGCCCGATCATTTCTTCGACGAAACCATCGCTAGAGTCTGGGATCCGATGATCGCAGCGGAGGGACATCATCACGGAGCTAAGGAAGTAGAGGACCGGATCTACAAAGGTTTATTTTCGTTCTCTCTTAGTTAAGTTGTTAACTTGCTTGCTTGTTTCGCCTAAACTCTAATTAACGATCCGTATTAGGGTTTCTCGGCACCGGAAATTTTTGAAATTGGCATGGTTGATGGCTTGTGAGACTTCATTAGTGTGCCTAGGAACCCTACAGTGGTATCAGAGCCTATCTAGAGCTTTAGGCGAAGTGTAGACGAAGTTAGAAGTCCGATCGAACCCGTAAACCCCGACAAAACCCTTCTCTGTACATTTTTCAAAACAGTGGATTTTTGTGAATTAAAAATTCTCAGAAAAAAAAGCAGGAAAAACTAAGAATTACTGTGAAGTACGGTCCACTAAGTCAATAATTTGACCGCGGAACCGCGGCGAAACCATGGGTTTAGCGGCGGTTCCGCGGCCAAAATTTGGACTTAGTCCCTGAAATTTCATATATTTATTCTTAAGTCCTTTCTTGGCAATTATTTATGGGAATTTTTTAATTCCACTCAAGTGTTGAGTTTTCTAGGGTTTTATTGGGGACTCGTTAATTTGATCGGATAATTTAACTTCGTTTATATTTTTCCGGATATTTTAGAAACTGTCAAAAAGTTCGACCAGATATAAATACCCACTTTTTCCCCTGCCGGGAAATTTCCAAGTGTTGGATTTTTCCGTAGTTTAAGAATGTTCTAACTAGTGCAAGTAACGCGATGGACCCTCTAGAAGACAACAAACCTTAACTCGATTATGTGACCGTCTTGAACTGCCCTTTGAACCTTAGGGTTTGGGGCAGTACGGCGTGCCACATGTGAGGCGTTGGCTTGACCCTTCTACGGCTGGACCGTTGGTACTGAGGCATGAAGTGAATGTTTTTAAACTTATTTCATGTGTTGAGCTGTTTCGGGAAAACTTGGGTGTTTGATTGTTCGATCGGAAAGTTTAAACATTTTCTATTTATCTGGATTGTGATACAATAATTGGAATTCACAAATAGTTATGAGATAACTGAATGAATGTTATAAACACAGCACTTTAAGTCTCACTTGATCGGTTGCCACGGAATTTTGATGCGATCAAAAGTCCGTCGCAATCACGTAGCGTACGCGGATACTCGCCGGTAAACTTAATAGATAGCCATGCCCCATAGCTCCGACCAAGTGACTGTAGGAGAACCCCGTCGCCGAAAGTATCCGTTCGGGTGCACGCGGCAGCGGTGTTCCGCCTTGGTGCACTTCGTCGACGGTATCGGGGGTGCGGCCGTCTACTAAAGTTTGCGACGAGCATTCGGTCAGGATGCCGGGAATCTTGTTGAATTGCCCGACTAGATATTGAAAAGAGTTTTCGATCAATGAGACTAAAATGCGGGGTTTATAATTGTTAGGCATGCGATGTCTAAGGAATTCATTTGATTAGGCATGCGATGTCTAAAGAGTTTGCGGATTCCAACTGTTGTAGTTTTACACTTTCTTTTCTGTGACCGTAAGTGTAATATGTGATATCGCCGGTTTCGTTGCTATATGTCAACGACAATTGGGATGCGCATATTTACTTATGTTGATGACATGTGATGTTATGTGTTGCTGGATATGTTATATTGGATCGTCATGTTAGAATAGCCGGGAGGGTTTATGTGAGATGGGTGTTTTTCATTTTTCATTCATGTGAAAACTTGTATGTAATATTCTTTTATTGGGGCACTTCCAGGTTGCGGAAGATGTCACCATTTGTATATTATTTACTTTTCCGCACTAGGATAGACCCAAGGAGGAGGGCACAAGTAACCGGGTTCTGGAGTCCAGAGGGAGACCAACTCGAGGAGTCGAGTCCGGGTCTCCTAACTCTAGAATTGGTAGGGTTGCTTGCCGCTCTCGTAGGGGTCTAAGGGTGTAGATTTGGCTATTCATCGCGACCGTGGAATCCGTGTTTTATACTGGCTCGTATTGAAAACACGGACGTCCTAGTATATCCAATGTTTCATATGATTCTTCTGCTGCGTTATCTGTGATGTGATCATGTGATATGTTCTGTGATAGATACTGTATATAGTATATATGATATATTATATAGACGTTACTTATGTTTTACACCCGTGCTAGCCCTGCCCCGCTCTGCCGTTAGTTACCTAACCTAACGGTGCACGAGGGGACATCGAGGCGAATGCGGATGGCATAAGTGTACGTCGTATTTATCTGTGATGTTTAGGTACTTAAATGATGGGACTTCATTAATATGATTAATGAAAGTAAAAGAAACCTAAAGATGTTGTAGAATCGAATTTCAAAAAGAAAACAGATAGCTACAGTTCTTGCTTTGCACAGCGGTATATATGATATATCCTGCACCTTATTCGATGAGGAAAAGGCCGACGATCCCTTCATTGGGAGTGACCCCTTTAGCAATAACTGGCAGATGCTACACCCCTCGGTTTGTCTTTTGATTGCTTCTATAGTTCTTGCTTTGCACAGTGATATATATGATATATCCCGCACCTCATTCGACGAGGAAAGGGCCGACGATCCCTTCACAGGGAGTGACCCCTTTAGCAAAACTAGAAAAGCCTCGAAAACACTCCATTTCAAAATCATTTGATTCTACAACGATATCAAGTTCATTACGCAATAGGTTTTCAAAAAACCTGTCGTAGCCCTCCGTCATTTCAGATAAGTACTAGTTAGTATTCGTGCTACATTTGTTGACTATGTTAAGGTGTAGTGTGCGGTAGCTAATTAGTGTTTATCTGCATAAGCATATGATGCGATTGGATTAGGGTAGTCGTGCGACTTTTTTGACTACGTTAAGGGTCATGCGGGTGGGTTTAATTCAATCGGGAAATGACGGGTTGAACTTGACTAGCACTTATGATTTGTTGACTATGTTAAGGTCATATAGCAGCTAGGGGTAAAATATTATCGGGAATTTCAAGTGTTGAAATTTGCAATGAGATTGCATACCTTCTATGAGATAGTTGGATCCCGATACCCGCTGCGAGTAAGAGTTACTCCTGGGAGAGTTTTACACATTACAATTAGCCGATCAAGTAGGTGTCTAGAAAGGTGTTAACGAGGTTACGCCTCTGGGAGAACGAGGTTTACATTAATTAGGTTCGTGCGAAAGCACGGGGGACCTCCCTCAAAGTACCGACACTGGCCTGGATGAAAAATTGGCGAACTTATAGTGTGTAATTAATCCCGGCTAGTCTTTCCTTTTAGGGTTTGAAGGAAGATTTGATAAAAACAGTGGGAGCCATCCTGATTAGATAAAATAATAACTAATCTATTCTTGCAAGAGCGCACGCTGAGTGTTTTCTTCTCTCTCTCTTCAGGTAGCGACCATATCACGCCTTAATCAAGATAATAATACGGAATATTGACCGAACCAACTTGTTATACTGAGCTGGGGAACGTTGGTCCCGCTCCAACTTATAATTGTTATAAGACAGAGCAGGAAATTGGGGAATACCAGAATTCCTATGCCGCCCAAACGAAGAAAGTGCATATGATGCATCTCCTTCGGGTGTGTTCATTACAAAGAACTGTTTCTCTGTATCCTCTACGTCCTAGATATTAGATACCCGATCAGGATCCCAGATATGTAATCTGATACATAGGGCTACAGAAAAGTGGAGAACTGAGAACGGGTGATAAGTTTCATGAGACAGAAAACGGGGCAAGTGTTGCAGCCAAGTCTGTTGGTCACTGTCACCCTGTATTCTAAATACATTGATTCTGAACGAATGTTGTTAGATACCAAACCTGATATACAAAATCATATCAGTCTCTTTATTAGTAAAGAAATGATAAAATTTTGTATTGTTGGATAATGTTTTGAACATTTCCTATATCAAAAGTTTATCGGTTCAGGCACGTTATCTAAAAGTATTGACGTTCTAAATCAAACTACAATTCTTAATATACGGAACACACAAAAGAGGAAGAGTTCAGAAATGAACGAATCCTTCTTAAGGCATTGTAGACTAGGTCATATCAATGCGACCCGACTGGCTGAAGTTACATTTAGATGCATATTAAATTAGTTTGAATTTACATCTTGTGAAACTTGCCGGTCATGTCATAAAGATACGATGACCATAGCTCTGTTTACTGGAAACAGAGAAAGAGTTAGTGAACTCTTGGGATGATACATGTTGATGTATGTAGGTCCCCTGTCTACACATGCCAGGACCGGTTCTTTGTACTTCATTACATTCTCTGATAATCTCTCAAGATTCAGACATATGTTCCTGTTGAAACACAAGTCCGAACCTTTTGAGATATTCACAGAATATAAGTTAGAAGTAGGAAACCAAAACGGGTATAAGTATTATGTCCTTTGATGTGATCAAGGAGGAGAATACTTGAGTACGGAATTCTTGGACTTTTCTAAAGGAGAATGAGATTCTCTCTCAGCATTACTCCTCCGTATACACAATAGCACGATGGTATATCGGGATGGAGCAATTCCACCCTATTCGATATGGTGCGCTCTATGATGAGTACTACTGAGTTACCTGTTTCCTTTTGGGGGTTATGCACTTGAGAAGCTGCATACCTATTGAATTAGGTTCGAATCAGATCACAGCCTACCACTCCATATGAGATATGGTATGGGAAGAGCCCATGTCTTAAGCTAGTTAAGATTTGGGGTTGTCCAGCCTATGTCTAAAAGCAAAATCCGGACAAGCTCGAGGCAAGGTCAGTTATGTAGAACTGGAAAGGTTCCAGCTATACAAACTACAACAGATGATTTGGTAGAACCAAAGGATTCAGTAGAGACCAACGAACCTCAGCCTCTCCGCCGATCTAGTAGGGTTCCTCACCCACCTGAGAGATACTTCGGTTTCTCTATGACAGTGGGAGCGAGGATTGCATCATGAGATGATGACCCAACTAGTTTCGAGCTGGCCATCAGGAGTAGGACTCTGTAAGAATGGCTGGATGCTTAGTGATCTGAGATGGAATCCTTATACACCAACAAAGTATGGACTTTGGTTGCTTTATCTGAAGGGTTAAATCCCCATCAGGAGCAAGTATATCTTGAGAAGATTACTTGGTGTAGATGGAAAAGTTGAGACTTTAAAAGCTAGACTTGTTAAAGTTTTTCGTCATCGACCAGGCATGGATAATGATGAAACCTTTTCAAGTAGCTATGCTTAAGTCCATCCAGATCCTACTTGCCACGGCTACATACCATGACTACGATATCTGGTGGTTGGGTGTCATGACAATTTTTCTAAATGATGTTTTAGAAGAGGGCGTCTATAAGTACACAGCCAGAGGGCTTCGTAGACAGTGGGAGCAGCGGAAACGTGTACAAGATGCTTTATGTGATAAAGCAGGCATCGCGGAGTTGGAACACCTATTTTGATGTATTAGTCAAAGAGTTTGACATCATCAAAATGGTAGATGAACCTTGTATAAGCAAAAAGGTAGTAGGGAGTATGGTGACGATCCTCGTAGAGTACGTGGATAACATACTCTTGATAGGGAAGGAGTTTCCTATGCTATGCTCGATCAATCTCCGCTTATCACAATGATTCTCCACATAGGATCAAAGTGATACCTACTAAATCCTGGGTTTTGGATCTATGAGATAGATCAAAATGGATGTTAGGATTCTCACTAGATGTAGTGAGATGATATCAATCGATCCTGGGGAGAATCACTGGAAGTGTTCCAGGGTGATAAGGATGACTGAATGTCAGTCACGGGCATTGTCTTTACCCTCAGTGGAGGGACGGTATGTTGGAAGAGTTCCAAGGTAGACACCGTGGCATACTAGACGATAAAGGCTGGATTCATCGCTACTTAAGATGCTACCAAAGAGGCTGTTTGGGTGTATATTAGTTCATGAGATGAACTTCGTTCCTCCCATTGTGTGACAATGGAGTTGTGGCTTATGCCTAGGAACGCCCGTCCCATCAGTGATCCAGACATATTCTGAGGCAGTGTCACCTGATCATGGAGATAGTTGATCTCCAGGGTGATCGAGGTTAGGAGAGTAGACTCAGAGGACAACACGTCGGATCCACTCACAAAGGCTTTTTCCCAGAGAGAGACTTTTATGGGATAGTTGAGTATGAGATACTACAATCACTGCTATCAGATGGCCCTAGTGCAAGTGGGAGATTGTTAGTTATATGTATGCCCTAGAGGCCATTACTATACATAGGATGTATATTGTAGTGGATGCTGGGACATATATAGGGAGGACTTTCTTGCTCGACATGATAGTATGCTATCTGGTTGCTCTTTATCTTAACGTGTACACTGATTGTCTCTCTGTTACATGTTGGTAAAGCCCATAGGATGTGTACTTGACTACCTGGACTATGATGCGGATCATACTAGTGGGGGCATGGTAGTCCATAAGTACATCCTTCAAGGTCCCTAGTCGTGGGTGTATCGAGACGGGGCATCGATATACCAGAGTAGACTAGCGTATACCTTCTCGACCCATACAGATGGGTGATGGATGATCCCATATCCATTGGTGTTTGACATCAGAGATGATATACGGGTGCTCAGTGGAGACTGGGTACACTGGACGGACTCGCCGAGAACTCACAGATGGTATTATACCTTACGTCAGATGGCAGTTCTCTGGTGACACTGGTACAGGTTAGTCTGTTGACCCGAGATCGTCATAGAGTCTTGTGTGATTCTGAAGGGATCCTAGGCACACTAATCGGGTCTCACAAGTTTTCAAACATGACCAATTTAAATTTTACAAGTGCCGAGAAACCCTAATACGGATCGTTAACTAGATATATAGGTGATGCGATGCAAGTAAACAACTTTAACTCTAAAGGAAAGGGGCTACAACCTTTGTAGATCCGGTCCTCCATCTCCATGGCTCCGTGATGAAGTCCCCTTGCTGTCCAAATCAAATCCATGACTCTAGCATCGGCTTCATCGGAGAAATGGGCGGGCTAGGTCGTCGACTTCGATGCCGAAGATGATCTACGTCGAGGCATCACAAGATCAAGCTCCCACTTCACCAAGTCATGAAACTGGTGAAGAAAACACCCTATACTACTTGGCAAGAGGTAGAGGATGAAGAAATAGGAAGTGGGTTCACTTTAGAATTGGATTTCTCACTCATTTTCACAAGTTGCCATTGATGGAGGCAAGCTTTCTTCATTGTTGAAGATGAAGAAGAAGAAGAAAGAATATATGATAAGTTATTTTCAAAAAGAAAATAATATGAATACTTATCATATACTAACCATGGTTTAGTGTAGAGAACTAACTAGGGTTTAGTAGAATGGTTAGGTTTTGGAGATAAAGACAAAATGGTTACTTTAATCAAAAATTGCATGAAACAACAAGAACCTTCTAGTATGAAAGCAACCGTTTATCTTTTCTTTTCTCATTTAACCAAAACAAATAGATAAAGAATTAAATGAAATGAAACCCTAACCATTCACTAATCATGGTTTAAGTCTTTATACAAACCCAAGATAGCATGTATCATCAAACATGATACAATCAAGTGCACACACAAAAATATATCACATATACAATGTGCATATCAAGTGAGAAAATCCTTTTAAAGTGAACCAATACTAGTTAATGCAAAGTAATATATCAAATATATAATTATACATTAAATCATTAAATCAACACTTGATTCAATGATCCGGTCATATCGCATATAACCGACTAGTATCCAATGTATCGGCTTATCGAATCAATCCTCGATTCGATAACTAGGTTATATCACATACAACCAATCGATACATTTATCGCGAGAATAGAATACGGTATCACATACATGCATTATTCTCGGTCCCGCGCATATCTCATATGCGCTCCTATTTCGTTTCTCTTGAGCCAGGAAACCTCTGTGTAGGACTCTAAAGACTCGTCAACACGCCGGCAGCAGATGATGATCATATCAAGCACCCACAAGCCGCAAGCGGTCTGCTAAACGTAACGGCCACCCGGGTATTGAGCGATCAGAAAATCGACGAGCAAGCCCGCTCACACTCCTGTGAATCCAACCAGTAACACTTACCGTACAGTCCGGTCTGTTCGTCTGATATGTCGCATATCTCGCCTAGGGGTGGTAAACGTCAGACCCCAATAGCTCGATAAGTCATGCCTACGTGAGGTCCATAACAATCGTGAAACTACTGATAACTCTTACCAGTATATCACTGCAACCCTGGCCAGGGATTTCCTGTTATGGCCAGTCGAGCATAGCGCAACATCAACCCCCAATACCGGGAGAGACGAATCCCCTCCTATCGCTCATTGCCTCCATGTGAATCGGGACTGTACCCAAAAACCACCTGTTTGCACGACTCAGTAGAGCCGTGGTAGGGTGGAAATCAAAGCACAGAGGGAGACACACAAGACTCTATGACGATCTCGGGTCAACGGACTAAGCTGTACCAGTGTTACCAGAGAACTGCCATCTGACGTGGGGTATAATACCATCTGGGAGTTCTCGGCGAGTCCGTTCAGTGTACCCAGTCTCCACTGAGCACCCGCATACCATCTCTGATGTCAAACACCAATGGATATGGGATCATCCATCGCCCATCACATGGGTCGAGAAGATATACGCTAGTCTACTCTGGAATATCGATGCCCCGTCTCGATATTCCTACGACTAGGAACATTGAAGGATGTACTCATGGACTACCCAGGCCCCACTAGTATGATCTGCATCATAGTCCTGGAAGTCGAGTACACATCCTAAGGGCTTTATCAACATGTAACAGAGAGACAGAAAGTATACATGTTAAGATAAAGAGAAACCAGATAGCGTACTATCATGTCGAGCAAGAAAGTCCTACCTATATATGTCCCAGCATCCACTACAATATACATCTAATGTACAGTAACGGCCTCTAGGGCATACATATAACTAACAATCTCCCACTTGCACTAGGGCCATCTGTAGCAGTGGTTGCAGTATCACATACTCAACCATCCCATATAAGTCTCTCTCTGGGAAAAAGCCTTTGTGAGTGGATCCGCCGTGTTGTCCTCTGAGTCTGCTCTCCTAATCTCGATCACCCTGGAGATCATCTATCTCCATGATTAGGTGATGCTGCCTCAGAATATGTCTGGGTCACTGATGGGACCAGGGTTCCTGGGCCAAAGCCACAGCTCCATTGTCATACAATGGTAGGAACCTAGTTCATCTTATGAACCAATATACACCCAAACTGCCTCTTTTGTAGTATCTTTAATAGCGATGTTACCAGCCTTTATCGTCTAGTTTGCCACAGTATTTAGCTTGGAACTCTTCCAACATACCGTCCCTTTACCGAGGGTAAAGACAATGCCTGCGACTGACATTCAGTTGTCCTTATCACTCTGGAACTTTTCCAGTGATTCTCCCCAGGATCAAGAAGGTATCACCTTTATCCTATTTGGAGAATCCTTGTGATAATAGGAGATTGACCGATCGTAGTATAGGAAACTCTTTTCCTATCTAGAGTATGTCATCTACGTACTCTACGAGGATCACCACCATACTCCCTACTATCCTTTTTGTATATACAAGGTTCATCTACCATTTTGATGAAGTCAAACACTTTGACTGTCACATCAAAACAGACGTTCCAACTCCGCGATGCCTGCTTTATTATGTAAAGCAACTTGCACACGTTTCCGCTGCTCCCACTGTCTACGAAGCCCTCTGGCTGTATACTTATAGACTTTCTCTCCTAAAACATCATTTAGAAAAGCTGTCATGATACCCAACCACCAGATATCGTAGTCATGGTATGTAGCCGTGGCAAGTAGGATCTGGATGGACTTAAGTATAGATTATTAGAAAAAGTTTCATCATGATCCACACCTGGTCAATGATGCAAACCTTTAACAAGTCTAGCTTTGAAAGTCTCAACTTTTCCATGTGCACCAAGTAATCTTCTCAAGATATACTTGCTCCTGATGGGGATTTAACCCTTCAGATAAAGCAACCAAAGTCCATACTTTGTTGGTGTATAAGGATTCCATCTCAGATTACTAAGCATCCAGCCATTCTTACAGAGTCCCTACTCTCGATGGCCTGCTCAAAACTAGTTGGGTCATCATCTCATGATGCATTCCTCGCGCCCACTGTCATCGAGAAACCAAGGTATCTCTCAGGCGGATGAGGAACCCTACCAGATCGGCGGAGAGGCTGAGGTTCATCGGGAACTATTGAATCCTTTGGTTCTGTCAAATCATCAGCTGCAGTTTTGTATAGCTGGAACCTTTCCAGTTCTACAGAACTGTCTTTGCCTCGATCTTGTTCGGATTTTGCTTTTGACATAGGCCGGACAACCCTAAATCTTAATTAACTTAAGAAATAGGCTCTTCCCATACCATATCTTATATGGTGTGGTAGGCAGCGATCTGATTCGAACCTAATTCAATAGGTATGCAGCTTCTCAAGTGCATAACCCCCTTTAAAAGAAACAGGTAACTCGGTGATACTCATCATAGAGCACACCATATCACATAGGGTGCTAATGCTCCGCCCTGATACACCGTAGTGCTGTGGTATATTCAGAGAAGTAACACTGAGAGAGAATCTCATTCTCCTTTACAATAGTCCAGGAATGCCATGCACAAGTATTCTCCTCCCTGATCTCATCATAGGACATAATACTTATACCCGTATTGGTTCTCTGCTTCTAGCTTATATTCTGTGAATATCTCAAAAGGTTCGGACTTGTGTTTCAACAAGAACATATGTCTGAATCTTGAGAGATTATCAGATAACGTAATGAAGTATAAAGAACCAGTCCTGGCATGTGTAGACAGGGGACCTTGCATACATCATCATGTATCAGTCCCAAGAGTCTACCAACTCTTTCTCCGTTTCCTGTTAGTTATATGTATGCCCTAGAGGCCATTACTATACATAGGATGTATATTGTAGTGGGTGCTTGGACATATATAGGGAGGACTTTCTTGCTCGACATGATAGTATACTATCTGGTTAATCTTTACCTTAACGTGTACACTGATTGTCTCTCTGTTACATGTTGGTAAAGCCCTTAGATGTGTACTTGACTACCTGGACTATGATACGGATCATACTAGTGGGGACATGGTAGTCCATAAGTACATCCTTCAAAGTCCCTAGTCGTGGGTATATCGAGACGGGGCATCGATATACCAGAGTAGACTAGCGTATACCTTCTCGACCCATACAGATGGGCGATGGATGATCCCATATCCATTGGTGTTTGACATCGAAGATGATATACGGGTGCTCAGTGAAGACTGGGTACACTGGACGGACTCGCCGAGAACTCCCAGATGGTATTATACCTTACGTCAGATGGCAGTTCTCTGGTGATACTGGTACAAAGTAGTCTGTTGACCCGAGATCGTCATAGAGTCTTGTGTGGCTCCCACTGTGCTTTGATTTCCATCTTACCACGTCCAAGAGGGCGTGCAAAACGGTGGCTTTTGGGTACAGTCCCGAATCACATGGAGGCAATGAACGATAGGAGGGGATTCGTCTCTCCCGGTATAGGGAGTTGATGTTGCGCTGTGTTCGATTGGCTATAACCGGAAATCCCTGGCCAGGGTTGCTGAGATTTACAGGTAAGTGTTACCAGTAGCTTCTCGAACTGTTATAGGCCTAATATCGACACGACTTATCGAGCTATTGGGGTCTGACGTTTACCACCCCTAGGCGAGATGTGCGACATATCAGACGATCAGACCGGACTGTACGGTAAGTGTTACTGGTTGGATTCACAGGAGTGTGAGCGGGCTTGCTCGTCGATCTTCTGATCGCTCAATACCCGGGTGGCCGTTACGTTTAGCAGACCGCTTGCGGCTTGTGGGTGTTTGATATGATCATCACCTGCTGCCGGCGTATTGACGAGTCTTTAGAGTCCTACACAGAGGTTTCCTGGCTCAAGCGAAACGAAATAGGAGCGCATATGAGATATGTGCGGGACCGAGAATAATGCGTGTATATGATACCGTATTCTATTCTCGCGATGAATGTGTCGAATGGTTGTATGCGATATAACCTAGTTATCGAATCGAGGATTGATTCGATAGATCGATACATTGGATATTAGTCGGTCATATGCGATATGACCGGATCGTTAAATCAAGTGTTGATTTAATGATTTAATGTATAATTATATATTTGATATATTACTTTGCATTAACTAGTATCGGTTCACTTTTAAATGGATTTTCTCACTTGATGCACATTGTATATGTGATATATTTTTTGTGCACCTTTTTGTATCATGTTTGATGATACATGCTCACAAGGGTTTGTGTAAAGATTAAACCATGGTTGTGTAATGGTTAGGGTTTTCTTTTGCTTAATCATTTATTTATTTTGTTTATTTATTTTGCAAAATAAATGAATGGTGGCTTTCTTTGGATGCTAGTTGAAGTTTCATGAAGCTTTGACTATGTGACCATTTTGTCTCATGCTTAACCGTAACCACTTCACTTAACCTTGGTTCATTCTCTACACTTAACCATGGTAACTATTATGATAAGAATGAATGGGATTATCTTTTCAAGTTAATCTTTTTATTCTATCATAATATTATTTTCTTCTTCATCTTCTTCTTGAAGAAAAAGCTTGCCTCATCAATGGAAACTTGATGAAATGAGTGAGAAATCCAATTCTAAAGTGAACCCACTTCCTATTTCTTCATCCTCTACCTCTTGCCAAGTAGTAGAGTGTGTTTTCTTCACAAGTTTCATGACTTGGTGAAGTTGGAGCTTGATCTAGCGATGCCTCGACGTAGATCATCTTCGGCATCGTCGTCGATGACCTAGCCCGCTTTTTCTCCGATGAAGCCGACGCTAGAGCCCAAGATCCGATTTGTACAGCGAGGAGACATCATCGCAGAGCCATAGAGGTGGAGAACCAGATCTACAAAGGTTGTATTTCCGTTTACCATTTAGTTAAGTTGTTAACTAGTTTCTTTTTCGCCTAAACTTCTAGCCAACGATCCGTATTAGGGTTTCTCGGCACCGTAATTTTTGAAATTGGCATGGTTGATACCTTGCGAGACCTCTTGGGAGTGCCTAGGAACCCTACAGTGGTATCAGAGCCTAGCTAGAGCCTTAGGCGAAGTCTAGACGGAGTTTGAAATCCGAACGAATCGAAACCCTAATCCATAAAGTGCTCTTTGGACTTTTTCCAAAATCTGGAGTTTTTCGATATTAAAAATATGCAGAAAAATCAGCAGGGAATTGTAAGAATTACTGTGAAGCCCGTACCCATGAATCCATCAAAGTACGGCGGAACCGCGGCAGAAGCCTGGCTTCTGCGGCGGTTCCGCGGCCGTATGATGACGTCTGCTTCCCATTTTTGCACAGTAATTCCTCTTTTCTGGTGTTGGATTTTCTGGGAATTTTTAATATTTATTCAAGAGTTGAATTTTCTGGGTTGTTTTGGGGATTCGTATGTTCGATCGGGTTATCAAATTTTGTCTGTGTGGCTTTCCGGATAATTTTTTAATATGCTAAAAGGTTCGACCGGATATAAATACCCAATTTTTCCCCTATCGGAAAATTTCCAAGTGTTGGATTTTTCCGTGGTTTAAAGACGTTCTAAGTAGTGTAAGTAACGCGATGGACCCTCTAGAAGACAACAAACCTTAACTCGATTATGTGACCGTCTTGAACTGCCCTTTGAACCTTAGGGTTTGGGGCAGTACGGCATGCCACATGTGAGGCGTTGGCTTGACCCTTCTACGGCTCGACCGTTGGTACTGAGGCACGAAATGAATGTCTTTGAACTTATTTCATGTGTTGATCTGTATCGGGAAAACTTGGGTGTTTAAATGTTCGATCGGAAAGTTTAACATTTTCTATTTATCTGGAATGGGATACAATAATTGGAATTCACAAGTAGTTATGAGATAACTGAATGAATGTTATAAACATAGCACTTTAGTCTCAAATTGATCGGTTGCTACGGAATTTTGATGCGATCAAAAGTCCGTTGCAATCACGTAGCGTACGCGGATACTCGCCGGGTAAACTTAATAGACAGCCTCACTCCATTGCCCCGACCAAGTGACTGTAGGAGAACCCCGTCGCCGAAAGCATCCGTTCGGGTGCTCGCGGTAGCGGTGTTCCGCCTTGGTGCACTTCGTCGACGGTATCGGGGGTGCAGCCGCCTACTAAAGTTTGCGACGAGCATTCGATCAGGATGTTAGGAATCTTGTTGAATTGCCCGACTTGATATTGAAAAGTGTTTTCGATAATGGGACTAAAATGCGGGGTTTATAATTGTTAGGCATGCGATGTCTAAGGAATTCATTTGATTAGGCATGCGATGTCCATGCAGGTTGCGGATTCCAACTGTTGTAGTTTTACACTTTCTTTTCTGTGACCGTAAGTGTAATATGTGATATCGCCGGTTTCGTTGCTATATGTCAACGACAATTGGGATGCGGATATTTACTTACGTTGCTGACATGTGATGTTATGTGTTGCTGGATATGTTATATTGGATCGTCGTGTTTGAATAGCCGGGGTTTTTTATGTGAGATGAGTGTTTTTCATTTTCATTCATGTAAAAACTTGTATGTAATATTCTTTTATTGGGGTACTTCCAGGTTGCGGAAGATGTCACCCTTTGTATATTATTTACTTTTCCGCACTAGGATAGACCCAAGGAGGAGGGCACAAGTAACCGGGTTCTGGAGTCCAGAGGGAGACCAACTCGAGGAGTCGAGTCCGGGTCTCCTAACTCTAGAATTGGTAGGGTTGCTTGCCACTCTCGTAGGGGTCTAGGGGTGTGGGTTTGGCTATTCATCACGACCGTGGAATCCGTGTTTTATACTGGCTCGTATTGAAAACAAGGACGTCCTAGTATATCCAATATTTCATATGATTTTTCTGCTGCGATATCTGTGATGTGATCATGTGATGTTCTGTGATAGATACAATATATAGTATATATGATATATTATATAGATGTTACTTATGTTTTACACCCGCGCTAGCCCTGCCCTGCTCTGCCGTTAGTTACCTAACCTAACGGTGCATGAGGGGACATCGAGGCGAATGCGGATGGCATAAGTGTACGTCGTATTTATCTGTGATGTTTAGGTACTTAAATGATGGGACTTCATTAATGTGATTAATGAAAGAAAAGAAACCTAAAGATGTTGTAGAATCGAATTTCAAAATAAAACAGGTAGCTACAGTTCTTGCTTTGCACAGCGGTATATATGATATATTCTGCACCTTATTCAATGAGGAAAGGACCGATCTCCCTTCACCGGGAGTGACTCCTTTAGCAATAACTGACAGATGCTACACACTCGGTTTGTCTTTTGATTGCTTTTAAGAGTTTTTGCTTTGCACAGTGATATATATGATATATCCCGCACCTCATTCGACGAGGAAAGGACCGACGATCCCTTCACTGGGAGTGACTCCTTTAGCAAAACTAGAAAAGCCTCAAAAGCACTCCATTTTAAAATCATTTGATTCGACAACGATATCATGTTCATTACGCAAAAGGTTTTCTTAAAAACCTGTCGTAGCCCTCCGTCATTTCAGATAAGTGCTAGTTAGTATTCGTGCTACGTTTGTTGGCCTGCGTCAAGGCGTAGTGTGCGGTAGCTAACTAGTATTTATCTGCTTATGCATATGATGCAGATTGGGTTAGGGTAGTCGTGCGACTTTGTTGTCCTGCGTCAAGGGTCGTGCGGGTGGGTTTAATTCAATCAGGAAATGACGGGTTGAACTTGACTAGAGCACTATGGTTTGTTGGCCTGCGTCAAGGTCATAGGACGCTAGGGGCAAAATTATCGAGAATTTCAAGTGTTGAAATTTGCAATGAGATTGCATACCTTCTATGAGATAGTTGGATCCCGATACCCGCTGCGAGTAAGAGTTACTCCTGGGAGAGTTTTACACATTACAATTAGCCGATCAAGTGGGTGTCTAGAAAGGTGTTAACGAGGTTACGCCTCTGGGAAAACGAGGTTTACATTAATTAGGTTCGTGCGAAAGCACGGGGGACCTCCCTCAAAGTACCAACACTGGCCTGGCTGAAAGATTGGTGAACTTGTAGTGTGTAATTAATCCCGACTAGTCTTTTCTTTTAGGGTTTGAAGGAAGATTTGATGAAAAGCAGTGGGAGCCATCCTGATTAGATAAAATAATAACCAATCTATTCTTGCAAGAGCGCACGCTGAGTGTTTTCTTCTCTCTCTCTCCAGGTAGCGACCATATCACGCCTTAATCAAGATAATAATACGGATGTATTGACCGAACCCGCTTGTTATACTGAGCTGGGGAACGTTGGTCCCGCTCCAACTTATAATTGTTATAAGACAGAGCAGGAAATTGGGGATTACCAGAATTCCCGTGCCGCCCAAACGAAGAGAGTGCATGCTGATGCATCATCTTCGGGTGTGTTCATTATATAGAACTGTTTCTCAGTGTCCTTTACGTCCTGGGTATATGATACCGGATCAGGATCCCGCATATGTAATATGTTACATGGGCTACAGATAGGTAAAGAACTGAGAACGGGTGATAAGTTTCATGAGGCAGAAAACGGGGCAAGTGTTGCAGCCAAGTCTGTTGGTCACTGTCACCCTGTATTACAAATACATTGATTCTGAACGAATGTTATTAGATACCGAACCTGATATACAAAATCATATCAGTCTCTTTATTAGTAAAGAAATGATAAAATTTTGTATTGTTGGATAATGTTTTGAACATTTCCTATATCAAAAGTTGATCGGTTCAGGCACGTTATCAAAAAGCATTGATGTTCTAAATCAAACTACAGTTCTTAGTATACGGAACACACACAAGAGGAAGAGTTCAGAAATGAACAAATCCTTCTTGAGGCATTGTAGACTAGGTCATATCAATGCGACCCGACTAGCTGAAGTTACTTGTAGATGCATATTTAAATCAGTTTGAATTTACATCTTGTGAAACTTGCCAGTCATGTCACAAAGATATAATGACACCAGCTCTGTTTATTGGAAACAGAGAAAGAGTTAGTGAACTCTTGGGATGATACATGTTGATGTATGCAAGGTCCCCTGTCTACACATGCCAAGACCGGTTCTTTGTACTTCGTTACATTCTCTGATAATCTCTTAAGATTCAGACATATGTTCCTGTTGAAACCCAAGTCCGAACCTTTTGAGATATTCATAGAATATAAGCTAGAAGTAGAGAACCAATACGGGTATAAGTATTATGTCCTTTGATGAGATCAAGGAGGAGAATACTTGAGCACGGAATTCCTGGACTATTCTAAAGGAGAATGGGATTCTCTCTCAGCATTACTCCTCCGTATATACCATAGCACGATGGTATATCGGGGCGGAGCAATAACACCCTATGTTATATGGTGTGCTCTATGATGAGTACTACTGTGTTTCCTATTTCGTTTTGGGAGTTATGCACTTGAGAAGCTGCATACCAATTGAATTGGGTTCAAATCAAATCAGTTGCCTACCACTTCATATTTGATATGATAAGGGAAGAGCCCATCTCTTAAGTTAGTTAAGATTTGGGGTTGTCCAGCCTATGTCTGAAAAGCAAAATCCGGACAAGCTCGAAGCAAGGTCTGTAATGTAGAACTGGAAAGGTTCCAGCTATACAAACTACAGCAGATGATTTGATAAAACCAAAGGATTCAATAGTTGCCAACGAACCTCAGCCTCTCCGCCGATCTAGTAAGGTTTCTCACCCACCTGAGAGATACTTCGGTTTCTCTATGACAGTGGGAGCGAGGATTGCATCATGAGATGATGACCCAACTAGTTTCGAGCTGGCCATCAGGAGTAAGACACTGTAAGAATGGCTGGATGCTTAGTGATCTGAGAAGGAATCCATGTACACCAACAAAGTATGGACTTTGGTTGCTATATCTAAAGGGTTAAATCCCCATCAGGAGCAAGTATATCTTGAGAAGATTACTTGGTGTAGATGGAAAAGTTGAGACTTTCAAAGCTAGACTTGTTAAAGGTTTTCATCATTAACCAGGTATGGATCATGATGAAACCTTTTCTAAGGAGCTATGCTTAAGTCCATTCAGATCCTACTTGCCACGGCTTCATACCATGACTATGATATCTGGCGGTTGGGTGTCATGACTGCTTTTCTTAAATGATGTTTCAGAAAAGAGAGTCTATAAGTACACAGTCAGAGGGCTTCGTAGACAGTGGGAGCAGCGGAAACGTGAGCAAGATGTTTTATGTGATAAAGCAGGCATCGCGGAGTTGGAACATCTGTTTTGATGGATAAGTCAAAGAGTTTGACATCATCAAAATGGTAGATGAACCTTGTATAAACAAAAAGGTAATAGAGAGTATGGTGGTGATCCTCGTAAAGTACGTAGATGACATGCTCTTGATAAGAAAGGAGTTTCCTATGCTACGCTCGGTCAATCTCCGCTTATCACAATGATTCTCCATATAGGATCAAAGTGATACCTCCTAAATCCTGGGTTTTGGATCTATGAGATAAATCTAATTGGATGTTAGGATTCTCACTAGTTGTAGTGAGATGGTATCAACCGATCCTGGGGAGAATCACTGGAAGGGTTCCAGGGAGATAAGGACGACTGAAAGTCAGTCACAGGCATTGTCTTTACCCTCAGTAAAGGGACGGTATGTTGGAAGAGTTCCAAGCTAGATACCGTGGCATACTAGACGATAAAGGCTCGATACATCGCTACTTAAGATGCTACCAAAGAGGCAGTCTGGATGTATATTTGTTCATGAGATGAACTTAGTTCCTCCCATTGTGTGACAATGGAGTTGTGGCTTATATCAAGGAACGCCCGTCCCATCAGTGATCCAGACATATTCTAAGGCAGTATCACCTGATCATGGAGATGGTTGATCTCCAGGGTGATCGAGGTTAGGAGAGTAGACTCAGAGGACAACACGGCGGATCCACTCACAAAGGCCTTTTCCCAGAGAGAGACTTTTATGGGATGGTTGAGTATGAGATACTACAACCACTGCTGTCAGATGGCCCTAGTGCAAGTGGGAGATTGTTAGTTATATGTATGCCCTAGAGGCCATTACTATACATAGGATGTATATTGTAGTGGGTGCTTGGACATATATAGGGAGGACTTTCTTGCTCGACATGATAGTATGCTATCTGGTTAATCTTTACCTTAACGTGTACACTGATTGTCTCTCTGTTACATGTTGGTAAACCCTTAGGATGTGTACTTGACTACCTGGACTATGATGCGGATCATACTAATGGGGACATGGTAGTCCATAAGTACATCCTTCAAAGTCCCTAGTCGTGGGTATATCGAGACGGGGCATCGATATACCAGAGTAGACTAGCGTATACCTTCTCGACCCATACAGATGGGCGATGGATGATCCCATATCCATTGGTGTTTGACATCGGAGATGATATACGGGTGCTCAGTGAAGACTGGGTACACTGGACGGACTCGCCGAGAACTCCCAGACGGTATTATACCTTACGTCAGATGGCAGTTCTCTGGTGACACTGGTACAGAGTAGTCTGTTGACCCGAGATCGTCATAGAGTCTTGTGTGGCTCCCACTGTGCTTTGATTTCCATCTTACCACGTCCAAGAGGGCGTGCAAAACGGTGGCTTTTGGGTACAGTCCCGAATCACATGGAGGCAATGAGCGATAGGAGGGGATTCGTCTCTCCCGGTATAGGGAGTTGATGTTGCGCTGTGTTCGATTGGCTATAACCGGAAATCCCTGGCCAAGGTTGCTGAGATTTACAGGTAAGTGTTACCAGTAGCTTCTCGAACTATTATAGGCCTAATATCGACACGACTTATCGAGCTATTGGGGTCTGACATTTACCACCCCTAGGCGAGATGTGCGACATATCAGACGATCAGACCGGACTGTACGGTAAGTGTTACTGGTTGGATTCACAGGAGTGTGAGCGGGCTTGCTCGTCGATCTTCTGATCGCTCAATACCCGGGTGGCCGTTACGTTTAGCAGACCGCTTGCGGCTTGTGGGTGTTTGATATGATCATCACCTGCTGCCGGCGTATTGACGAGTCTTTAGAGTCCTACACAGAGGTTTCCTGGCTCAAGCGAAACGAAATAGGAGCGCATATGAGATATGTGCGGGACCGAGAATAATGCGTGTATGTGATACCGTATTCTATTCTCGCGATGAATGTGTCGAATGGTTGTATGCGATATAACCTAGTTATCGAATCGAGGATTGATTCGATAGATCGATACATTGGATATTAGTCTGTCATATGCGATATGACCGGATCGTTAAATCAAGTGTTGATTTAATGATTTAATGTATAATTATATATTTGATATATTACTTTGCATTAACTAGTATCGGTTCACTTTTAAATGGATTTTCTCACTTGATGCACATTGTATATGTGATATATTTTTTGTGCACCTTTTTGTATCATGTTTGATGATACATGCTCACAAGGGTTTGTATAAAGATTAAACCATGGTTGTGTAATGGTTAGGGTTTTCTTTTGCTTAATCATTTATTTATTTTGTTTATTTATTTTGCAAAATAAATGAATGGTGACTTTCTTTGGATGCTAGTTGAAGTTTCATGAAGCTTTGACTATGTGACCATTTTGTCTCATGCTTAACCGTAACCACTTCACTTAACCTTGGTTCATTCTCTACACTTAACCATGGTAACTATTATGATAAGAATGAATGGGATTATCTTTTCAAGTTAATCTTTTTATTCTATCATAATATTATCTTCTTCTTCATCTTCTTCTTGAAGAAAAAGCTTGCCTCATCAATGGCAACTTGATGAAATGAGTGAGAAATCCAATTCTAAAGTGAACCCACTTCCTATTTCTTCATCCTCTACCTCTTGCCAAGTAGTAGAGTGTGTTTTCTTCACAAGTTTCATGACTTGGTGAAGTTGGAGCTTGATCTAGCGATGCCTCGACGTAGATCATCTTCGGCATCGTCGTCGATGACCTAGCCCGCTTTTTCTCCGATGAAGCCGACGCTAGAGCCCAAGATCCGATTTGTACAGCGAAGAGACATCATCGCGGAGCCATGGAGGTGGAGAACCGGATCTACAAAGGTTGTATTTCCGTTTACCATTTAGTTAAGTTGTTAACTAGTTTCTTTTTCGCCTAAACTTCTAGCCAACGATCCGTATTAGGGTTTCTCGGCACCGTAATTTTTGAAATTGGTATGGTTGATACCTTGCGAGACCTCTTGGGAGTGCCTAGGAACCCTAAATTTCCAACAAACAGGGCTATGGTCATCTAATCTCTGTGACATGACTGGCAAGTTTCACAAGATGTAAATTCAAGCTGATTTAAATGTGCATCTAAAATGTAACTTCAGCCAGTCGGGTCGCATTGATATGACCTAGTCTACAATGCCTCAAGAAGGATTCGTTCATTTCTGAACTCTTCTTCTTGTGTGTGTTCTGTATACTAGGAACTGTAGTTTGATTTAGAACGTCAATGCTTTTAGATAACGTGCCTGAACCGATCAACTTTTGATATAGGAAATGTTCAAAACATTATCCATCAATACAAAATTTTATCATTTCTTTACTAATAAAGAGACTGATATGATTTTGTATATTAGGTTCGGTATCTAATAGCATTTGTTCAGAATCAATGTATTGGTAATACAGGGTGACAGTGACCAGCGGACTTGGCTACAACACTTGCCCCGTTTTCTATCTCATGAAACTTATCACCCGTTCTCAGTTTTTCTACCCTTTTGTAGCCCTATATAACAGATTACATATCTGGGATCCTGATCCGGTATCAAATACCCAGGATGCAGAGGATACTGAGAAACAGTTCTTTATAATGAACACACCCGAAGGAGATGCATCTCATGCACTTTCTTCGTTTGGGCGGTATGGGAATCCAGGTATTCCCCTATTTCCTACTCGGTCTTATAACAATTATAAGTTGGAGCGGGACCAACGTTCCCCAGCTCAGTATAACAAGCGGGTTCGGTCAATACATCCATATTATTATCTTGATTAAGGCGTGATGTGGTCGCTACCTGGAGAGAGAGAGAAGAAAACACTCAGCGTGCGCTCTTGCAAGAATAGATTGGTTATTATTTTATCTAATCAGGATGGCTCCCACTGTTTTTATCAAATCTTCCTTCAAACCTTAAAAGGAAAGACTAGCCGGGATTAATTACACACTACAAGTTCGCCAATCTTTCAGCCAGGCCAGTGTCGGTACTTTGAGGGAGGTTCCCCGTGCTTTCGCACGGACCTAATTACAGTAAACCTCGTTTTCCCAGAGGCGTAACCCCGTTGACACCTTTCTAGACACCTACTTGATCGGCTAATTGTAAAGTGCAAAACTCTCCCAGGAGTAAAAATTACTCGCAGTGGGTATCGGGATCCAACTATCACATAGAAGGTATGCAATCTCATTGCAAATTTCAAAACTTGAAACTCCCGATAATGGTTTTTACCCCTAGCACCTATGACCTTGGCTAAGGTCAACAAATCATAGGTACTAGTCAAGTTCAACCTGTCATTTCGTGATTAATTAGACCCACCCACATGACCCTTGACTAAGGTCAACAAAGCCACATGACTGACCTAACTAATCGCATCATATGCTGTATAGGAAGACATCACTTAGCAACCGCACACTACGCCTCGGCTATGGTCGACAAACGTAGAACGAATACTAAGTACTCTACTTCCTAAAATGACGGAGGGTTGCGAATGGTTTTTATGAAAACCTTTAACGCTTTGAACTTGATCTCGTTGCGGAATCAAATGGTTTTTAAATGGAATGTTTTTGAAGCTTTTCTAGTTTTGCTAAAGGGGTCACTCCCGGTGAAGGGATCGTCGGCCCTTTCCTCGTCGAATGAGGTGCAGGATATATCATATATATCACTGTGCAAAGAAGAAACTATAGAAGCAATCAAATGACAAACCGAGGGTTGTAGCATCTGCCGGCTATTGCTAAAGGAGTCACTCCCGGTGAAGGGATCTCGGTCCTTTCCTCATCGAATAAGGTGTAGGATGTTCTATAATGAACACCGCGATGCAAAGCAAGAACTGTAGCTACCTGTTTTTATTTTGAAATTCGATTCCACAACATCAATTAGGTTTACTTTCTTTCATTAATCTCATTAATGAATATCCCATCATTTAAGTACCTAAACATCACAGATAAATACGACGTACACTTATGCCATCCGCATTCGCCTCGATGTCCCCTCGTGCACCGTTAGGTTAGGTAACTAACGGCAGAGCGGGGCAGGGCTAGCGCGGGTGTAAAACATAAGTAACGTCTATATAATATATCATATATACTATATACAGCATTTATCACAGAACATATCACATGATCACATCACAGATAACGCAGCAGAAAAATATCATATGAAATATTGGATATACTAGGACGTCCGTGTTTTTAATACGAGCCAGTATAAAAAACGGATTCCACGGTCGTGATGAATAGCCAATCCCACACCCCTAGACCCCTACGAGAGCGGCAAGCAACCCTACCAATTCTAGGGTTAGGAGACCCGGACTCGACTCCTCGAGTTGGTCTCCCACTGGACCCCAGAACCCGATTACTTGTGCTCCCCTCCTTAGGTCTATCCTAATGCAGAAAAGTAAATAATATACAAATGGTGACATCATCCGCAACCTGGAAGTGTCCCAATAAAAGAATATTACATACAAGTTTTTTACATTAATGAAAATGAAAAACACTCATCTCACATAAAAAAAAACCGGTTATTCGAACACTACGATCTAATATAACATATCCAGCAACACATAACATCACATGTCATCAACGTAAGTAAATATGCGCATCCTAATTGTCGTTGACATATAGCAACGAAACCGGCGATATCACATATTACACTTACGGTCACAGAAAAGAAAGTGTAAAACTACAACAGTTGGAATCCGCAACCTCCTCAGACATCGCATGCCTGACTAAATGAATTCTTTAGACATCGCATGCCTAACAATTATAAACCCCACATTTTAGTCTCATTATCGAAAACACTTTTCAATATCAAGTCGGGCAATTCAACAAGATTCCCGACATCCTGATCGAATGCTCGTCGCAAACTCCAGTAGGCGGCCGCACCCCCGACGCCGTCGACAAAGTGCACCAAGGCGGAACACCGCTGCCGCGAGCACCCGTACGGATGCTTGTGGCGACGGGGTTCTCCTACAGTCACTTGGTCGGGGCTATGGAGTGAGGCTGTCTATTAAGTTTACCCGGCGAGTATCCGCGTACACTACGTGATTGCGACGGACTTTTGATCGCATCAAAATTCCGTGGCAACCGATCAAGTGAGACTAAACTGCTATGTTTATAACATTCATTCAGTTATCTCATAACTACTTGTGAATTCCAAATGTTGCATCACATTCCGAGTAAATAGAAAATGTTAAACTTTCCAATCGAACAATCGAACACCCAAGTTTTCCCGATACAGCTCAACACATGAAATAAGTCTAAAAACATTCAGTTCATGTCTCAGTACCAACGGTCTAGCTGTAGAAGGGTCAAGCCAACGCCTCACATGTGGCACGCCGTACTGCCCCAAACCCGAAGGTTCAAAGGGCAGTTCAAGACGGTCACATAATCGAGTTAAGGTTTGTTGTCTTCTAGAGGGACCATCGCGTTACTTGCACTACTTAGAACGTCATTAAACTACGGAAAAGTCCAACAATTGGAAATTTCCCGGCAGGGGAAAAAATGGGTATTTATATCCGGCCGAACATTTTAACATATTCTAAAATTATCCGGAAAAACATACAGACAAAATTAGACAATCCGATCGAAACACCGAGTCCTCAATACAACCCAGAAAATTCAACTCTTGAATAAATATTAAAAATTCCCAGGAAAACCAGCACTGCAAAACAAGAATTACTGTGCAAAATTCAATGCGAAAAGAGACTAAACGGCCGCGGAACCGCCGCACGAGGCATGCTCGTGCCGCGGAACCGCGGCGGTTTGATGGAATTAGGCTGTCGAATTTAACAGTAACTCTTATATTCTCCTGCTGATTTTTCTATATATTTTTAATCTGGAAAAAACACAGTTTTTGGAAAAAGTCCAGAGAGTAAATTTGTGTTAGAGTTTCGGTTCGATCGGACTTCTAACTCCGTCTACGCATCGCCTAAGGCTCTAGCTAGTCTCTGAAACCACTGAAGGGATCCTAGGCACACTAATCGGGTCTCACAAGTGATCAAACATGACCAATTTAAATTTTACAAGTGCCGAGAAACCCTAATACGGATCGTTAACTAGATATATAGGTGATGCGATGCAAGTAAACAACTTTAACTCTAAAGGAAAGGGGCTACAACCTTTGTAGATCCGGTCCTCCATCTCCATGGCTCCGTGATGAAGTCCCCTCACTGTCCAAATCGAATCCATGACTCTATCATCGGCTTCATCGGAGAAATGGGCGGGCTAGGTCGTCGACTTCGATGTCGAAGATGATCTACGTCGAGGCATCACAAGATCAAGCTCCCACTTCACCAAGTCATGAAACTGGTGAAGAAAACACCCTATACTACTTGGCAAGAGGTAGAGGATGAAGAAATAGGAAGTGGGTTCACTTTAGAATTGGATTTCTCACTCATTTTCACAAGTTGCCATTGATGGAGGCAAGCTTTCTTCATTGTTGAAGATGAAGAAGAAGAAGAAAGAATATATGATAAGTTATTTTCAAAAAGAAAATAATATGAATACTTATCATATACTAACCATGGTTTAGTGTAGAGAACTAACTAGGGTTTAGTAGAATGGTTAGGTTTTGGAGATAAAGACAAAATGGTTACTTTAATAAAAAATTGCATGAAACAACAAGAACCTTCTAGTATGAAAGCAACCGTTTATCTTTTCTTTTCTCATTTAACCAAAACAAATAGATAAAGAATTAAATGAAATGAAAACCTAACCATTCACTAATCATGGTTTAAGTCTTTACACAAACCCAAGATAGCATGTATCATCAAACATGATACAATCAAGTGCACACACAAAAATATATCACATATACAATGTGCACATCAAGTGAGAAAATCCTTTTAAAGTGAACCAATACTAGTTAATGCAAAGTAATATATCAAATATATAATTATACATTAAATCATTAAATCAACACTTGATTCAATGATCCGGTCATATCGCATATAACCGACTAGTATCCAATGTATCGGCTTATCGAATCAATCCTCGATTCGATAACTAGGTTATATCACATACAACCAATCGATACATTTATCGCGAGAATAGAATACGGTATCACATACACGCATTATTCTCGGTCCCGCGCATATCTCATATGCGCTCCTATTTCGTTTCGCTTGAGCCAGGAAACCTCTGTGTAGGACTCTAAAGACTCGTCAATACGCCGGCAGCAGATGATGATCATATCAAGCACCCACAAGCCGCAAGCGGTCTGCTAAACGTAACGGCCACCCGGGTATTGAGCGATCAGAAGATCGACGAGCAAGCCCGCTCACACTCCTGTGAATCCAACCAGTAACACTTACCGTACAGTCCGGTCAGTTCGTCTGATATGTCGCATATCTCTCCTAGGGGTGGTAAACGTCAGACCCCAATAGCTCGATAAGTCATGCCGACGTGAGGTCCATAACAATCGTGAAACTACTGATAACTCTTACCAGTATATCACTGCAACCCTGGCCAAGGATTTCCTGTTATGGCCAGTCGATCATAGCGCAACATCAACCCCCAATACCGGGAGAGACGAATCCCCTCCTATCGCTCATTGCCTCCATGTGAATCGGGACTGTACCCAAAAACCACCTGTTTGCACGACTCAGTAGAGCCGTGGTAGGGTGGAAATCAAAGCACAGTGGGAGACACACAAGACTCTATGACGATCTCGGGTCAACGGACTAAGCTGTACCAGTGTCACCAGAGAACTGCCATCTGACGTGGGGTATAATACCATCTGGGAGTTCTCGGCGAGTCCGTTCAGTGTACCCAGTCTCCACTGAGCACCCGCACACCATCTCTGATGTCAAACACCAATGGATATGGGATCATCCATCGCCCATCACATGGGTCGAGAAGATATACTCTAGTCTACTCTGGAATATCGATGCCCCGTCTCGATATTCCCACGACTAGGAACATTGAGTGATGTACTCATGGACTACCCAGGCCCTACTAGTACGATCTGCATCATAGTCCTGGAAGTCGAGTACACATCCTAAGGGCTTTATCAATATATAACAGAGAGACAGAAAGTATACATGTTAAGATAAAGAGCTACCAGATAGCGTACTATCATGTCGAGCAAGAAAGTCCTACCTATATATCTTCCAGCATCCACTACAATATACATCCAATGTACAGTAATGGCCTCTAGGGCATACATATAACTAACAGATTCCCACTGTGCTTTGATTTCCACCTTACCACGTCCAAGAGGGCGTGCAAAACGGTGGTTTTTGGGTACTGTCCCGAATCACATGGAGGCAATGAGCGATAGGAGGGGATTCGTCTCTCCCGGTATAGGGAGTTGATGTTGCGCTGTGTTCGATTGGCTATAACCGGAAATCCCTCGCCAGGGTTGCTGAGATTTACTAGTAAGTGTTACCAGTAGTTTCTCGAGATGTTATAGACCTCATATCGACACGACTTATCGAGCTATTTGGGTCTGACGTTTACCACCCCTAGGCGAGATATGCGACATATCAGACGACGAGACCGGACTGTACGGTAAGTGTTACTGGTTGGATTCACAGGAATGTGAGCGGGCTTGCTCATCGATCATCTGATCATTCAATACCCGGGTGGCCATTACGTTTAGCAGACCGCTTGCGGCTTGTGGGTGTTTGATATGATCATCACCTGCTGCCGGCGTATTGACGAGTCTTTAGAGTCCTACACAGAGGTTTCCTGGCTCAAGCGAAACGAAATAGGAGCCCATATGAGATATGTGCGGGACCGAGAATAATGCGTGTATGTGATACCGTATTCTATTCTCCCGATGAATGTATCGATTGGTTGTATGCGATATAACCTAGTTATCGAATCGAGAATTGATTCGATAAGTCGATACATTGGATATTACTCGGTCATATGTGATGTGACCGATCGTTAAATAAAGTGTTGATTTAATGATTTAATGTATAATTGTATATTTGATATATTACTTTACATTAACTAATATTGGTTCACTTAAGATGTTTTTCTCACTTGTTTGTGCACATTGTATATGTGATATATTTTTTGTGCACAAGATTGTATCATGTTTGATGATACATGCAAACTTGGGTGTATGTTTGATTTAAACCTTGGTTAAGTAAATGGTTAGGGTTTTAATTAATTTATTCATTTATTTATTTATTTATTTTGGATAAAATAAAATGGTGGCATTCTTTGTTTTTTTCTTGAAGCTTCATGAATCATTGAAATGCTTTGACCATTTTGTTTCTTTCCTTAACCCTAACCATTTCCCTTAACCCTAGTTTATTCTCTACATGAGTTAGCCTCACCCATGGTTGCATTATGATAACCATCACTTCATTTTCCTTTTGGGAATTAATTCATTATTCTTTTTCTTCTTCTTCTTCCTCTTGAGAAAGAAACGAAAAGCTTACTTCAAAAATGTCAAGTGATGATCCAAGTGAGAAATCCAATTCTAAAGTGAACCCACTTCCTATTTCTTCATCCTCTAACACTTGCCATGTAGTATAGGGTGTTTTCTTTACAAGTTTTATGACTTGGTGAAGTTGGAGCTTGATCTTGAGTTGCCTCGACATAGATCATCTTCGGCATCGATGTCGACGATCTAGCCCGATCATTTCTTCGACGAAACCATCGCTAGAGTCCGGGATCCGATGATCGCAGCGGAGGGATATCATCACGGAGCTAAGGAAGTAGAGGACCGGATCTACAAAGGTTGTATTTTCGTTCTCTCTTAGTTAAGTTGTTAACTTGCTTGCTTGTTTCGCCTAAACTCTAGTCAACGATCCGTATTAGGGTTTCTCGGCACCGGAAATTTTTGAAATTGGCATGGTTGAAGCCTTGTGAGACTTCATTAGTGTGCCTAGGAACCCTACATGTATATATATTATTCTTGTACCCCGTTCGGGGCCATTATTTACAAAGGAAACAGTGCCGAAAATTTTAGAAAATGATATAGATTTTAAAAATGCATATTCGGCTACTTATTTAAAAACCTTGTTTTTAAAACATGTTTCTTTACTTCTTAAAACTATTTTTCCTTCATTTATAATTTAAAATGGTTTTAGATTTATGGGCTTTTGGCTTACTTGAATTAGATGGGGTCCTATAGACTTCATATGATTCAAGTGCCAGTCACGGGCTATTTCGGGTCGTGACAAGTAATGAGGTGGTCCAGCTTGTCATTGGTAATGTACATCTGAACAAACCTTTGCCAGACAATATTGTATAACTCAGTCATTTTATTATCTAGCTGTAACCTATGTCTGGTCACCTGGTCACTGCAAATAGGAGAGAGAAGTGAAACACTCAGCATGACGCTCTTGCAAAATTAGATTGGTTTTTAGTTTATCTAAACAGGATGGCTCCCACTGTATCTCGAATCCTTCCTCAAACCATAAAAGAAGAATTAGTCAGGATTAATCTCACCCTACAATACTTGCTTAACCTTTCAGCCTGGCTGGTGTTGGTACTTCGAGAGAAGTTTTCCAACGCTTTCGCGAAGTTCCTTAATTACATAACCTCTTTTCACTGGAGGCGTAGCCCCGTTAACACCGTTCTAGACACCTACTTGGTTTATAGCATAAATTGTTTTAGTGAAAAAATCTCCCGAGGAGTAGTATATACTTACAGTAGGATCGGGATCCAAATATCATTGTATAATAATCCTGAATGAATCCTACCAACATTATCAGACTCCAAATGGTATGCAACACTAGCAAGTTTCGGTTTCTTTAGAAACTCCCGATGTGGATTTTTGCCCCATGCTCTTATGACCTTGACGAAGGCAAACAAATCATAAGTCACATGTCAAGTTCTACCCGTCATTGTCCAGGTTAATTTGAACCCACCTGTACATACCTTGACGAAAGCCAACAAAGTAGTACGACTGTCCCAGACCAACGCATCTATTTATACTACATATGAATACCCAGCAGCTACCAATCACTATGCCTTGGCGAAGGTCAACAAACATAGCTTGAATAGTACTGAATATTCATATGAAATGATGGAGGGCTACGGCTAGTTTTAGTGAAACCGTGAACGTAATGAACTTGCTTTAATCGAAAGAACCTGATAACTTTTAAAAGGAGTGGTTTAAGCTCCGCATTTAGAAGTATGCTATTTTGAAAAAACCGAGTGGTTTTAAAATTTGTTCCAACGATTCAGCTTTGGTTTTTTTTCTTTGCATTAATCTAATTCAGTCCCATCATTTACACCTATCATCACACAGAGAAACAAAAATATGACATACGCTTATACCATCTGCATTCGCCACCGGGCCACGTCAAACACCGTTAGGTTACTTAACTAACGCCGGAGCGGGGGCTGGACTAGCGCGGGTAAAAAAAAGCAGCGTCTACTATATAGCATATATATAATAATCATTCGTCTCACGCAATAATAGGCATTCCAGATCACAGATGAACTATTGAATATACTAAGAATTTCGCGTTTCGTTTAAACCTGTAACGAAAGACGGATTACACGGTCGTGATGAATAGCCAAACCCCACCCTAGACCCCTACAGGTGCGGAAAACTACCCGCCAAATTCCTAAAGTGAAGTAACCTCCCTCAACAAAGTGAGTAGGCCACTCGGCACTTCAAAAAACCTGGTAGTTTGTTCACCCCATCTTGGGTCTATTTTAGGAGCAGAAAACAGTAAAAGAAATAATACAACGGTGGATACAATCTCAACCCGGATGTGCCCCGCAAAAGAATATTACATCACTTTACAATTTACATCGAATGAAAGAAATCCCTTTTCTCACATTCCGGCTATTCATCTACGACGATCCAATAAAGTCCATATACACAAATCAACATCACAGATATGTGCAACCCTAAACTAACCGACATATAGCAATTAGCTGAAGTTTATGAACATATATATCAACAACAGAACATGTTAAACTACGTTAAACTGCGACTTCGAAGTACTCCGTATTGCCACAGCATAGAATTAACACTATAATCAAAATTGGCAAAATCAAACACCACCTAAAACCTTAAATTCCAGAGAAAAGAACCTAGAACAAAACTCAAAACAGTTCACCACAATAAAAAAGGTGAGGCCGAGAAAAATGATGTTTTGGCCGGCCATGCTATAGTGGAATTATCTCGTTTTTGTTCTACATTCATCTCACAACTAATAGAGCACTCTGCAATTGTTTAAAAAAATATTTAGAGCCTCCAGAAAAACCGACAGAAACTTGGATTTCTTATTTCATGTTTTGGAGTTATTTCGGTTTCGTAGTTTTACACGTTGTCTAACCTGTTAGATAAGGTTTAGTAGTCTCTGATACCACTGTAAGTCGATGTCAAGCGCCCCACGGGTTCGTGGGGAGGCGGAATATGTAAAAAACAATTTTTACGAGCTTCGCAACAGCGGCTTGAACTCCAGGATCGATACTAAACCCTAACTAGCAAACAAACACGGGGTTAACTACTCGGAAAGAAGTTATACCTCATGATACCATGTCTTTCGGGTCTTCTTTGTTGTCCTCCTCCTCGTCATAATCTCCGAGGGTTGTAACGGATCGATACGTCCTCGTCGACCTCCTTGAGTCAAAGACGATCCACCCAAGAGTCTATAGTCCGAGCTCCAACCTCAAATCCGAGATAACTATGGCATCTAGTTCTCTAAACTAGATGCCCTAGATGATGTAGAGAGTGTTAATGGATTGGTATGTCTCTAATAGCCCTAGGTTTCTCAACACATGAGACATAAAGGGCTAGAGGAAGAAGAAGGGGACTTGAGGAAAACCTAGTGAAGGAGTGAGCTTGTATGGACTTGGCTAAGTAAGATGAATAATGAAGCATGCTAATAATTGATGAGATAAATATCTCACAAATATCTAGCATGCTTCACAAATATCTTTTAATGAATCATGCTATGAGTCACCAAGAGCCATGCCTCACATAACAAATATCTCCACCTCATTTCCTCCACCTCATTAATCTTTAATCCAAAAGGAAAAAACCTAATGAGGTGTCTTCTTCTAGAAGCTTTCTCGAGTAAATTACGAGAATGCCCCTCAACCGTATATAAATACCCGTATCCGTATTCCGAAGAATACGAATACAAAAGAGACGAAAATAATCCATCGGTAATACTAGGATCTGGCTTAAACCAAAGCCCACTAGTATTATCTGTCCGAATCATCATCCGTGTATAAGTACACGTATGTGATCGAACCCTGTCGTAAAACCATACGACCTCTACACCTTTTGCCCGGTGCAGGGAAACCCTCTGTGTGGGACTCTATAGACTCGACACTACGCTGGCAGTGGGTTTAACTATAAACCGCAAGCGGTATTAGCTGCACGTAACGGCTACCTAGGAATCTGTCGATGAGAAGGCCGATGAGCAAACTCATCCGAACTCCTACTAAGCCTATCTGTGACAATCTCCGTACAGTTCGGTCTGTTCGTCTAAGAGTATCGCATATCGGGCCTAGGGGTGTAACAACTTCAATTTCAATGTACAGAAAAATTTATTTAAAAGTTAATGTACAAATGGAGTATTTGCAATCCTGTGTACATTGTAAGTATTTAAATTGCTTTTGAACAGCAAGTAACCACTTGTAGCTCATTGGTAAAGCCTTTCACTGCTGTGATGTAGCCCCTGTGATCGAATCCCCTACCACATTATCTTTTTATTAATTTTTCTTTTAATATTTTAGAAGCCCAAGGGTTTACACGTGCACTATACGTAAAATAAAATGTCACAGATTAAACAAACATGTGTACTGGGGTATATGAGGCGACAGAAACACGTGGCGAAAATCCTAAGCTCCATCACCGAACTACGACCGGCGAGATCTTGTGTTGGGACCGGCACCGCCGGGCCGCCCGTAGGGGATGGTCCCTATTTGTTTTGCCTAGCACCCCTTGGCCTACCTCACTTCCCTCATACTGTTTGATTTTTCTGCACATTTCCCAGAGAATTAAAAATGGGCATTAATCCACATTTTAATGCACATTTTAATTCGATTCTTCATTACCCAAAACCCTAATTTTCCTTATAAAAAGCACGCTCCATTTCATCCCTCCTCACTCAGAATTTCATTGCAAAAACTCTATAAAATTTCCAAGTCCCAAGTTGTGCAAGTGGAGTTAGCAAAGGGCAAGATTCGGACGACGTTTCCAGGAGATTCCGGCGACGAGATGATGCCCCGACGCTTTCCTAATCTTCCTTTACCTCTCCTCCTTCTTAATAGCCTGTAAGTCCCCTCTCTCCTTCTCCTTTTCTATTCTAAAATTTCTTCTTTTCAAAACTCGTCGGACGCGGAGTTATTCGGACTTCCGACTCTCTCTTCTTTCAAAACACAATTTTTCTTAAAAAATAAAATACTATATTTTCTTATAATGTTTAACAAACACAAATAAACATATTAGAAAAAGTTTCATCTCAAAATTATTTAAGTTGCAATTTCTATTTCACTTTTACAGTAAAATACCATCATGTTTATAAACGATATTGTTATCCACTTTTAACCGTATTACGTTTAGAAAACTCACGAGGTAATGACCTACCTGTTCACAAAACAAATTTTTGACATAGCACGATGAATTTTGGGATTCTAGATTATGGGATAATACGCTTTTACGAATAACTACCTTAAACAATTAAAAAACGTTTTCTTTAAAAAGAGTGTTAATTAATTTCTTGAAAAAACGTCTCTACAACCCATTTTGGGGAACCACGATCAGGATGGTGCGGGTTATCGCACATCCTCGAGCCTAGTAGAGCGAGATGCAGACCTCCGCAAGGAGCATTCGATCTCGATGGAATTTTTAATGCAATTTTTAAGAAAATGAGATTTCTACAAAATAAATAAAATTTATTTTTACTAAATATATAAATATATATGAATATTATAAAAAGATATATATATATATATATGAATATATACAAATATTCCATGTTTTCTAAATCAAAGGAATCACCATTACCTGAAACTACCATTTCAATACAGTACAAATTCCAATTTTTCATTAAAGTACCATATACAATGAAAACTTGGTTCTACTCTCTAGAAATTTTACTTTTATAAAATATACATCTATGAAAACCCTAATGACGATAATTAAATACTTGAGATGTATTTTGAAAATATATTAAAACTATTTATACATAAAACACTCTCAAGTTATATTAAATTACAATAAGGACCCTACTAAATATAGGTTTAAGCGGGACCGGTTTTCTTGAGCCTCATGGAGCCGGAGAATGCGGGTGCTTACCTATCTAAGATAGACAATCTAACAACGGTGTTATCAACACGGTAATTGTCTTGGAAAAAGACACAAATCCTGCCGCCCATGTGCAACAGTTATCGATAACATCAAAACTAATTCAGGACTTCAATTTCTTTTCAAAGTGTCTGACTCAGACCGAGTCTCAATCTAATCAATCTGACTTGAATATGATTCAAGTATAAACTGCAATTCAACATGAATCCGTCTATTCAATCTACATCAATCTATTTTGACTAAACCGAACCATGGATATACTCTGTTTACGTGACTATCTATTTATATCCATTCTGGTTAATGATATCATAGTTTCGGCAAGTCATCCATCAATATAACAAACAATACAATCAATACAAAAGACATTACCGGGTTTTAAAGGTGTAAATTGGTACGGAATGTGTTAGAAGTGGCACAAGACTGTAACCATAATACACCTAACCTGAATATCCATTGCCATTGTACCGTGGCTGAACGGTTCCTTATGCTCTGTATACATTAGTCTCCGGATAGTGGGACTCCTCTCGTATACACTGTTATATTCTGTACCAAGCTACAAACAACTGTATTAATATTATAATCAAATATTACTAGTTATACTCTCTTTCTGTCTATTCTATCTTTACTCATCTTTGGGACTTACCGAGCGATTATTCGCTGACGACATTACTTTTCTTCTTTCTTTGGAATATTGTCAGGTGGATCAGACTCACTGGAGATCGAGCCCGGTACCGAAGACTTGGAGCAGTTAGTATTTGACCCCGAGCTTTAGATACTTGTACATACTTTTCATTTCAGTTCATGCCATTGTTTAGGCATTGCTTTGCATTCATGTATTTACATTCCAGGTGTACTTGTAAAGAAATGTTAATAAATAAAAGTTGTTGTCCAATTACATATATTGTAATTTTTCTTGTGTACGTTTACTTTATATTGCTTACATACGCTTAGCGTGTTTACTTCTAAATAAATACGTCGCGTCCCCTTACCATACACCGGGAAGCGAGGCATGACAAGGGGTGGTAATCGTCAGACCCCTAATAGCGCAATAAGTCGTGTCGGAGTGTAGCCTAAAACACCGTGAGAAACTACTGGAGTACCTACAAGTAAATCTCGCTTGTCTTGGCCATGGACTTTGTGTAATGGCCTTCCGAACACAGCGCAATATCAACCCTCAATACTGGGAGAGACGAATCCTATCTAACCACCACTGCCTCCAAGTGCTTCGGAACTGCACCTAACTACTACTTATTTGCACGACTCCTTTGAGCCATGGTAGGATAGTAATCAAAGAATAGTGGGAATACACTCGAGATGAAGTAGCAATGTCAAGTCGACGGACTAAGCTGTACTCATGTCACATGGGAACTGCCACTCGACGATAGGTATAATATCCACCAGCAGTTCCTAACGAGTCCTGTCTGGTGTACTTATAACCTAATGAGCACCTGCATACTATCTCCAGTATGATGTACTAATGGCTGTGGGACAGACCATCTCCCCTGTTGGGATGAGAAGCGTATACACTAGTCTACTTTGGAGTATCGATGTTCCGTCTCGATAATCCTACGACTAGGGACCTGTATAGGATGTGCTTATAGACTACCCAGCCCCCACTAGTGTGACTGCTATTACAACGCTGGTAATCAAGCAAAGATCCTAAGGGCTCTACCAATATGTATAAGTGATATTCTAAAACACATGCACATATTGAGGTATAAACAAACCAGGTAGCATATTACCATTTCGAGCAAGACTGTTACTATATCTGTGTATATCCGAAGCTTCCAATATGTAATATACAAACCAGTATGATATAATAATGGCCTCTAGGGCATATATCACTAACATTAAGGCTTTTGAATCCTATGAGCCATGTGGGTCACATAAGGAGAATTCTCATTACAAGTCATGAGGATCTCGCAAGTGTATTATTATTTCTTTACAAGATTGCGCCCTTCTGAGTTTTCACAAGCTTGCTGGTAGTCCTGCTGTTTTTACTCATGGCGCCCTTTCAGGTTTTCATCCATGCCTGTTTTGCTTGTGAACATATAGATTTTTTTAAACTCTCAAGAGTAGCATCATCGCAGGCGACCCATCTGTTTGCCGGTGGGGCTTAGGGGTAGCTTCATCGACGGAGTAGCTGTGTAGCCAGCAAGACTTGAGTTGCAACTCTCGCCGTTGAGACTTCGATTGTAATATAGATCTCAAGGGAGGACATTGCCGTGTTTGGGGCGATGCGCCATGTTTAAAGTGACACTCTAGTTTAGGGACGTTTTTGTCTATTATCGCCATGTTTGAGGCGAATTTCTAGTTTAGGGCCAACTCAGTCCGTTATTGCCATATTTGAGGCGGAGTTCTAGTTTAGGGACATCTCAGTCCGATATCACCGTGTTTGAGGCGAATAATTAGTTTAAGGACTTCTCGGTCCTATACTGCCATGTTTGAAGTGAGTAATTAGTTTAAAGACTTTTCGGTCCTTTATCGTCGTTTTTGAGGCGTATTGTTAGTTTAAGGACTTCTCGGTCCGTTGTCACCATTTTTGAGGCGGATTGTTAGTTTTAGGACTTCTCGGTCCGTTATCGCCTTGTTTGAGGCGGATAATTAGTTTAAGGACTTCTCGGTCCGATATCGCCATGTTTGAGGCGAGGTTCTTCTCTGCATACTGCTCTCAAAGTTCTGACTTAGGAAGATAGTGAGCGGACACGAGCATCGTCATCTATCATGACCTAAGTCATAACTCGTCAAGCGTAGTATTTTTTGAGGAATTGGCCGTTTATTACCCGGATGGGTCTTTCGCCATGCATATCCATGAGCAGGTAGGCTCCACCTTGATAGACATTGTCTATGATGTATGGGCCTTCATAATTCGGCTCGAACTTCCCCTATTTTATATGATTGGGGATCATTAGTCTTTTGATGTCTAGCACGAGCTCGCCTTGGCGGAATGTTCTTGGCCTGGTCTGCTTTTCGTAGGACCTCATCATCCTTGCCTTATAAGCCTCCAGGTTTTGCTGTTCTATAAGACGAGTTTCGTCGAGGGAATTGAGCT
This sequence comes from Agapanthus africanus, assembly GCA_030015575.1. Taxonomy (NCBI): domain Eukaryota; kingdom Viridiplantae; phylum Streptophyta; class Magnoliopsida; order Asparagales; family Amaryllidaceae; genus Agapanthus; species Agapanthus africanus. The sequence goes on from CM057337.1 coordinate 274,821,123, forward strand.
CCTCAAGCCGAAGATGAACATTTTCTTCATCTGTCAGCTCATATCGAACCGCTATGCGTGGAGAAGGGAGTTCTATTTCCAAGGGAAGCACTGCTTCCGTGCCGAATACCAACGCGTATGGTGTTGTATTCGTAGCCGTTTTGAACGTTGTTCGGTATGCCCAGAGAGCTTCATGCAACCTTTCGTGCCAGTCTCTTTTGTTTTTAGACTCTATTTTCTTTATAATCTTTGTCAAGGTGTTATTGAAAGCTTCAGCTAGACCGTTGGCCTGAGGATTATAGATGGAAGAGTATCTCCAGTCTATTTTATGTTGTTGTGCGAAGCGGCTGATTTTATGGTTTCTATAAGCTGGCCCATTATCTGAGATTATCCGTCGCGGAGTGCCGAACTGATAAATGACATGGGTTTTGAAGAAATGGAGGATATTCTCCGTCTTCACCTCCCTTAGTGGTACTGGTCTGCCTACTTAGAAAAGTAGTCGGTCGTTTTCTAGTATGAACCGATGTCCTTTGGACGATACTGGTTCAATGGGGCCAATTATATCGGTTCTCCTCATTTCGAATGGCTAGCTAGCTACTGTTGGGTGTAGCGGGTTTGGATGCTGGTGGATGAAGTCCCTGTGAATTTGGCACGAATAACACTGCTTCGCATAATCGAGTCAGTCCTGAATCATTGTGGGCCAATATTAAACCATTCTTTTGATCTTCAGCTTCATCTTTGGCCCAGCTTGGTAACAACCGCAGAGTCCGTCGTGAGTTTCTCGGACAACTCTCTTCGCTTCTTCTGGTCCCAAGCATCTTAGCCACAGATAAGTGAACGATCTCTTATATAGAATATCATTGATGAAGGCAAAAGACAGAGCTTGTTTCATGAGCCGATGTCTAGACGACACATTTTTGGGCGTTCGTTGGGATTTGAAGTAGTCTATGAAGACTTCCCTCCAATCCTTGACCTTTTCTTCGTCCCTTATTTAAAGGTTATTCTGAAGCAGAATTGGCAGATTCCACTGAAGCTACAAGGTTGGTTAGGGGCAGCATGTGTTTACTTGTTCGGTCGTTTCTTTTCCTTCGGATGGCTCTGTTAAGTCCCCTGAATATATTTCTGTTGGCGCGAGAACCCTACGGCTTTGCACACTGATCCTTATATCGTCGAGGTCTTCATATGCCAATTCGATAGCCAATTTGGCCAATGCATCTGCCTTGCTGTTTTCCTCACGCGGTATGCTCTCCAAGATGTAGGAGGGGATTTGTGTCAGCAGTTGCTGCACTCTTTCGCTATACTTTATCAGTTCTAGCTTGCAAGTCTGATAGTCGCTATTTACTTGGCAAATGATCAGCTGGGAGTCTCCATATATGATAAGGTCATTAATTCCCATGTCGACAGAAATCTCGAGACCTTCTATCAAAGCTTCATATTCAGCTTCGTTATTAGTCCTTGGCTCCATTAAGGAGAGGGCATAATGCAATATCCCTCCTTGCGGGGTCATAAAGATAAGGCCCATCTCGGTTTTGACTATGGGGGTGTTTTGCTTTCACCTCTTCATGGAAGATGCTCCATCGAAGTAGAGTTCTCATTGGGAATCATTTTCTTCTTTCTCTCCTTCGATAGTGTTGAACGCATGTTCATCCGGAAGCTCACAATTTAAAGGGGAGTCGGCTGATATCAGATGCTAGGCGAGAAAGTCGGCGATGGCCTGGCCTTTCACTGCTTTGAGAGATCGATACGTTATTGAGAACTTCATCAGGAGGAGGGTCTATTTGGCAAGCCTTCCTGTTAGTATAGCTCTCAACATCAGATATTTGAGAGGATCCACCTTTGATATAAAATGGATCTCATGCGCCAAAGCGTAATGTCTAAGTTTCATTATCACAGCGCCAGGCAATGCTTTTCGATAAGGGAGTAGTTGTTTTCTGCCTCCAGGAGAACTCGATTTAAATATTATAGAGCTCTCTCGTTTCCTTGATCGTTCTCTTATGCCCATAGCACGCTTAGAGAACCCTCAAGGGCTGTTATATATAGGATAAGGGTTTTTCCCTTAACCGGAGCGGTCAATACCGGCGGATTTTTGAGGTATTGATTGATTTTCTAGTGCATTTTGGCACTTTTGATCCCAGACGAACGGGGTCCTTTTCTTCATCAGATGACTATAGGGACGACATTTTCTGGAGATTTACTGCCAAAGACCAAAATAAGAGTAGATGGTCTGGGCCTGTTGTTTTGGGGTTGCCCCAAGTAGACTATTTCTTCATCTTTCTCGGTGTCGCTCCCAATGATCGGGATAGTGGTGATGGACATCTGTTTATCCTCCAGCTTATGGCACCTTTCTGTATCTTCAAAGTCTGGTAGGAAGTACTTTGCGTCTTCATGTTTCGGGACATCATTTACTGAGAACGGATTTAGTTCCCCTATAACGGTGTACTCCATATCGTCTTTGAAATAATTCATACACTAATGCAGTGTAGAAAGGATGACGTTGTATTCGTATAACCAAGGACGGCCGAACAGAGCATTATAGCAAGTCTTAGCGTCATGAAATTTGATGTCAGTGATAAGCAAGTCGAAGCGTAGCGTCAGTATTATGGACCCAAGCATCCAAGACGACTGTGAGTCGAACCCGGAGATGGTTATTTTGTGTCGGGCCAGGTGCAGCACCCTCACGTTGAGAAGGTTGATGGAGGATCCGTTGTTGACAAGGATTTTCCCTATCTTGATGTCATGGCAGTATCTGGTAATGGGGGATTATGCTCGCTCATCCCGAGGAGAAGATCTTCATCGTTGAATGCAATGTCAGCTGTGTGAATCTCTGCCCGCTCGACCTTCTTCTCCTCTTCTGCGAGGAAAGCTTGGAACTGATCGGGCTCTGGTAATGCCTTGATCAGAGAATCTCATGCCTCTGGATAGGAGGAGAGCATGCAATATGTTGGCTATAATGGCCTTAAGTCATTTATTGAATCGCAGGCACACGATTGTGATGATTGAGGGAGGACCTATACTGGTAGAACAGTCTTACTTGAGATGATAGTATGCTATCTGATTTGTCTTTATCATCACTATTACATATTCATAGAGCCCATAGGATTCTTGCTTGACTACCAGTAATATGATGGCGATCATATATGTGGGAGCTGGGGGTCTATAAGCAAATCTTTAAATGTCCCTAGTCGTGGGAGTTTCGAGTCTAGGCATCGATACTCCATTGTAGACTAGTGTATACTGATCGAGACGCCGACAAGGGGTGGTGGCCAGGTCTCAGAAGCCATTGGTTTTAGTTTGCTCATCTAAGATAGTATGCAGGTGATCATTGGGTTATGAGTACACTGGACGGACTCACCGGGAACCTGCTAGTTGGTGCTATACCTATTGTCATATAGCAGTTCCCAGGTGATATGTGTACAGGTTAGTCTGTTGACCTGAGATCGTCATTTGTCTCGTGTGAGTTCCCACTGTGTTTTGATTACTACCCTACCATGGCTCAGATGAGTCGTGCAAACAGATTTTAGTTAGGTACAGTCCCGAGCCATATGGAGGTAGTGAGCGGATAGTCGGAGATTCGTCTCTCCTTGTATTGGGGGTTGATGCCGCGCAGTGCACGGGTGGCCATCACCAGAAATCTTTGGCTAAGGTAGTCGAGAATTACTGATCTAGGATCGGTAGTTTCTCATGTAGTGATGGGTTTCATACCGACACGAATTATTACGTTATTAGGGGTCTGATTTTATCCAACCCCCTAGACTCGATATGCGATACTCTTAGACAAACAGACCGGACTGTATGGATATTGTCGCTGTCAGGCTCAGTAGAGATTTGGATGAGTTTGCTTGTCGGCCTTTCTTTCATTCAATACCTGTGTAGCCGTTACGTACAGCTAGTGCCGCTGTCATGCTTATGGTTAAACCGACTGCCAGCGTATTGACGAGTCTTTAGAGTCCCACACAGAGGGTTTTCACGGTTCAGGCGATATGGTGTAGATGACGTATGTTGGTACATACAGGTGTCCGATTAAATATGTGTACAGAATGCACAGACTTTAATCGGACGGTTGATAATACTAGCGGTTTAGGATTAAGCCGGATTATTAAATCAGGTTTTGATTTAATAATTTATATATATGTATTTGTATATATGTATTCTAGTATTATTGTTCACTATTCATTTTCTCTCTTGGCTATTCGTATTTTTGTATGAATACGCGTATATGTATTTCGATACGTGTACCGGGAAGTATTCCGTATTTATACGGAATAGCTTCTAAAAGATGGTCACTTCATTATTGATTTTCTTTTTAGAAAATCAATCATGGAAATGAGGTGGAGGGTGAGTTGGCATGAGCATGGGTCATGGCATGTAGAGTGGTATGCCATCCAATTGTTTATTGGAAAATTGATGGAGATATTTTTCATTTGCATGATTGGAAAAAGAGAGAGGACAGCCACTTCTTGACTTGGCCATGCACATTTTTTTCTCCTCTTGATTTCTTCACTTGATTCATGGTTCATTCTATTCTCACTTGAAGACTTAGCTATTTTCTTTAGTTGCTCATGCCACATGTTTCCTCACCTCCTTCATCTTCTTGAGTTGCTCTTTTGAGCATTGTGATGATAGGAAAATTATGGTGACACATTCCTAAACCTCCACTCTCAATTGCTAGCAACCTTGGAGCGTCGATTGCCTCGCTCGGCGAGACTGAAGCTTGCGCCATTTCCCTCAGGTGGATCATCGTAGATGGAGGAAGACCGGCAACCAAATTCGATCAAGGAGCCTCTAGGAGCTTGGGATGATGGTTCAAGACCGAAGGACACGGATCAACTCGGTATAACCATCTAACTTCTAGTTTTACATATTGCTAGTATAGGGTTTAGGGTAGATCCGGGTATCGGGTCATGGTAGCGCCAGTTTAGTAAATTTTTGTTCCGCATTTAGCCACGGTTTGATGGCCGGGGCGCTGCCGTAACCCAACATGGTATCAGAGCCAACTCGTAAACCCCTTACTAGCTTGTTTAGACGATGTTAAAGTATCGAAATCGAAACAACCTCGAAATGATTCCCTGCAGATTCCAGTCTCTGTCGATTTTCAAAGTGTTCAAAATATTATTTTAGTAACTACAGAAGACTATTTGTATGACTACAAGAGCACACACCAAATACGAACCCATTTCACCTGTTCTCACCCGAGCACATTGCTCAAAATTCCGAGCTGGCCAGCCCTGTTGGGGAATTAGGACTTCGTATTTTATGTGTGGTCTAGTCTCTGGAATATTGGTTCAGTGGTATTGCTAGTTTAGCCCCGTTTTGATATTGTTTTATCTAGTTGTTTAGGGGCAATTCGAGGTGTTTCGAAGTTGATAATTTAACACTGTTTAAATGATTACAATATATGCATTACTATCTACGACCGTGGATGCCATTCGAGCAGTACAACTCGTCTAATTGCTATATGTTCTTTTAGACGGGTTTGCGAACATGACATTCATGTTGATGTTCTGTGTTGTGCTGTGTTATGGTTGGATCATCGTAGTGGATAGCTATGATGCAATGTTAGTACAGTTTAGTTCATTTGTACATTTGATATTGCACGACGAGCGTCCGACATGTGGACTTCCGTCTCTGCCAGTTTGTATATTATTTGTTTGGGGCACGACCGGGTTGAGGTCGATATCATCCTTGTACATATTATTTTTTTTACTGTACTAGGATTACCCCGTGGTGGAGTGCACGAATAGCCGGGTTCTAGAGGGCAACGGGTCCGCATCTCATGGCATTGAGATAGAGGGGACCTTACTCTAGAATTGGCGGGCTACTCGCTGCACTCGTAGGGGGTATAGGTATGACCAATGGAGAGGCGCTCAAGTTACCAGATTCCGTGAAGTGTCGGTGGCCCATTCACTTTGATGAAGGGGGTTGCCTTACTTCTGGTTTTGGCAGGTAACTTGCCGCGCTCGTAGGGGTCTAGGTTTTCATTGCGCAGGCTATCCACATGATAGGGAACATCGGGTCTCATTTGCGGCTCAAGTGAAACCCGGGGCTCCAAGGTTATCCACCATTCTGTGTTGCTTCTGTGATGTTTCTATGACGTTGCTTATATCATGCCTGGGACGATTGTGTCACGACCCGAAATGGCACGTGACTGGCACTTGAATCATATGAAGTCTATAGGACCACATCTAATTCAAGTAAGGCAAAATCCCAGAAATCTAAACCATTTAAAGAACAAAGTGGAGGAAAATTTTAGTTTTAAAGCAAGTGGTTTAACAAAATAAGCCGAAGTATGCATTTTTAAACCTCAAGTCTTTCCTGAAAATTTCGACAGAGTTTCCTTTGTAAATACTGGCCCCAAACGGGTACAACATGAATAATATGAATAAAGGCATCCCCAAGCGGGAGCTAGCTCTTCGCCAATTGTTGGTCACAACAACGTAAGCAATATAATATACAACGCCGAAGGGCAACGATCAAAACTCAAAAGGAAACTCAATATCATCAAGAAAACCCATAATAATACAACGCGCGACTCTAAAGTCAAAATAATATACACCAGTCTTTTAAGTCTATAAAGATAATACAGTCTGGTTGAAAGAGTTTACTAGATACAATAGAATGTAATTGTAACGCCTTGAAAATTCGTTTAGGTTATTTTGGCGTTAATTAGCGATAATGCGTGTTTTTCATAAAACCCCGTTAATAGCTTTTTCCACATAGACTGGAATAAATCTAATTTTAATTGTGAAAATATGTAATTATATATATAATTGTTTTTTATTAATTAACATTTAGTTTATCGTTCACTTTTTATCAAAATTCCTAACTATTATTTTCTAAACAAAATTTTTGTTCAGCGTGCACAAATCAAATTTTACCCTAGGTTAGTATTTGCTTAGCAACCATGACAACTTAACACACATAAGGTAACGCATTCTTCATATTTCCTCATTTTCCTTTTATCTACACAAAACAATAAAGAAAATAAGAAAAGAATGAGAAAAAGGAAGCATGGGGGGGTATTTATTAGGCATGGAGCTTTGACTTTGGCACAACTCTCTCTCTCTCTCTCCCCTCATTTTCTAGCAGCTCCAGCAACAGTGTTGGAGATAGTGCCCTCAGAGTCAATTATTGGATCACAGGCACGTGATTGCAATGATTGAGGGGAGGACCTGTCCCAGTAGGACAGTCTTACTCGAGATGATAGTATGCTATCTGGTTTATCTTTATCATCGTGTACTGCTTTAGGTGACCTTTCGAGTCGCTATTACACGTTGATAAAGCCCCTAGGATTCTTGCTTGACTTCCAGCAGTATGAGGGCGATCATATAAGTGGGAGCTGGGGTCTACAAGCACATCCTTAAAAGGTCCCTAGTCGTGGGAGATTCGAGACAGGGCATCGTTTCTCCAGAGTAGACTAGTGTATACAGTCGAGACCCCGACGAGGGGCGGTGGCCGGTCTCACAAGCCACTGGTGTCAGTTGGTTCACCTAAGATGTATACAGGTGCTCATTGGGTTATGAGTACACCGGACAGGACTCGCCGGGAACCTGCTAGTTGGGATTATACCAGACGTCAGATAGCAGTTCCCTGGTGACATGTGTACAGGTTAGTTCATCGACCTGAGATCGTCATTTGTCTCGTGTGAGTTCCCACTGTACTTTGATTACTACCCTACCACGGCTCAAAGGAGTCGTGCAAACAGGTTTTAGTTGGGTACAGTCCCGAGCCACATGGAGGCAGTGAGCGGATCTGCAGGGGTTCGTCTCTCCCGGTATTGGGGGTGAGGTCGTGCTGTGTCTAGGAGAGCCAGAACATGAAAAGTCCTTGGCCAAGGCAGGAGATTTGCTGGTAGGTATTCCAGTAGTATCTCAGGGTGTTCTGGGCTACACTCCGACACGACTTGTACCGCTTTTGGGGGTCTGACTTTTACCAACCCCCTAGGCCCGCCATGCGATGCTCATAGACGAACGGACCGGACTGTACGGATATTGTCACTGACAGGCTCAGTAGGGTGTCAGGATGAGTTCGCTCATCGACGTCCCTTTTGGTCAATAGCTGGTGGCCCGTCACGTATGGCTAATACCTCTGACGTGCTAGTGGTTAAATCCACAGCCATAGTATTGACGAGTCTTTAGAGTCCACCACACAGACAGTTACTCAAGTTTCGGGCGAAACGCTGTAGAGGCCGTATGGAGATATGGCAGGGTTCGATCAGATACGTGCGGTATTGCACGGATCATGATCGGACGGTTTTTACTAGCCGGCTTTGGCTTAAGCCGGATACTAGTATTAGATAGTGTAGTTTTGTCTCTTTGCATTTGTGTTCAGTGCGAATACAAATGCGGGCATGTATTTACTGTAGTGGGGTTTTCCTGTAATTTATTACGGGATCAGTTTTTTGAAGTTGCCAGTTTGCATTCCGTTCCGGCCGGTTTTCTCTTTTTTCTTCCCGGTCGGACTTTTCGTTGGAGGGTGTTAATTGCAAGTTTGCAATTAACATTTTGTGAGGGGTTTCTTTGCATAAGTGTGGCTTCATAATCATGAGATGCTTTTAGCATCTCTTCCTTTGCTTTCTCATGATGGTTTGATGAAAGGATTGATTAGTGAGATGAGTGAGAAAAGATGTGAGGTTTATCTTATCTTGTTTTATATATTCATTATTGATCAAGCTTTTTTTTTATATGATAGATATGGATTTCTTTTTCCATTAATCATATTCCATTCTTATCTCTCATTTCATTTCTTAATTAATCATTTTCTTTTTCCCACCAATTCCTTCTTGGGCCGGCCACTGTTTGGGATTGGAGTGGGGCCGGCCACTTGAGTGAGGGAGAGAGATGATTGTGGGTGTGCTGGTGTTTTAGTTGTGCTGTGGGATTAATTCCTACATGGTTTTAATTAGTGCCATGATATATACATTTTTCCAGTGAGCTCCTTTTTCTTTCACAGCAAGAAAGAAAAACATTAGCATACTCCATTTTTTTCTTGCAAGCTTCCATGGAAAATTCCTATGTAAAATTCCTCCACATCATGGCAACCTCATAACCCCAAGAGACAAGTTTACTACACTATTCTATAGCAAGCCTTGGACGCGTCGGCTAGCCAACTTCGCGCCCGAGTTGTCTCGGTCAAGAGGCGGGAGCCCGTAAAAGATTCCGGCTACGTGGTGCCCTTTCCGACGAGCGAGGAGGTGACGGAGATTCCGCGGGAGATCGGAGCGGAGACGAAGACCGAAGGACACGGATCGCTTGGTATAGCTTCTCTACTCTTTTCTTTTTGCTAGCTAGCTAGGTTAATGGCCCGATCCGGGTAAAAAGTCCGCGGTGGTGCCGTTTTGCAAAGTTCAAAAAGTTTTTGTTTTCCGCGTTTCCGGCGTCGGATCGACGGCCGGGGCGCCCCCGCGGGCTTACAATGGTATCAGAGCCACGCCGTTAACCTTCCCTAGCTTGCTCTAGCGCGTTTAGAACTCGATCGAACAAAAACCCGAAAACCGTATTTTTATGCACATGTGTTCTCTGTTAAAATTTTTTGAGCTCCTAAAATTTTTCTGGTGATTTCAGAGACATGTACAAAAAATTATAAGAATTCTGGGAAAATACGATCCACTGATTCCTCACTTCGACCGCGGAAGCGCGGCCAATCCCCTGGTTTGGCCGCGCTTGCGCGGCGGAAAAGAGGAATCGTGGCACCATATTTTCCCAGTAAGCTCATATGTTGAAAATAGGGCATTTGGGACATTTTCTTTGGGCCCAGATTTTCTGTAAGTGCTACAGTAGTGTGTGGGGCCCACTTTGATAAATTTGTTCGATCGGATATTTTAAACATGCTAGTTCACAGTTTTTACATTATATCTGCGACCGTGAATGTCACTTGATCGGTAAATCCCGTCTAACTGCTATAGCCCGGTTAGACGGATTTGCGAACGTGATTTTCACGTTGATGTTCTGTGATTGTACTGTGTTGTTGCGGATCGGTCGTGGGGATAGCCTGGTTGCAGTGGTAGTACAGTTTTATTTTATATGTACATTTGATATTGCGGGGCGAGCGTCCGACATGTGGACTGCCGTCACTGCCAGTTTGTATTATTATTTTGGGGCACGACCTGGTTGCGGTCGATGTACCCGTTGTATGTATATTTTACTTTCTGTACTAGGATTACCCCGCGGAGGAGTGCACGGATAGCCGGGTTCTAGAGGGCAACAAGACCGCATCTCATGGCATTGAGACGGAGGGGGCTTCACTCTAGGATTGGCGGGCTATTCGCCGCACTCGTAGGGGGTATAGGGTTGACCCAGGAGGGGTGCCCAAGTTTCCGGATTCCGTGAAGTGCTGGGTGGTCCATTCACGGTGCTGAAGGGGGCTGCCTCGCTTCAGGTTTTGGCGGGTAACTTGCCGCACCCGTAGGGGTCTAGGATTTCATTGCACAGGCTATCCACACGACCAGGGGAACGTCGGGTTTCAGCGGCTCTGTGAAACCTGGGGATCCCAGATATCTGTATTGATCTGTGTTGCTATACATTTCTGTGTTGCTTTTATCACGCCTTGAGCGAATACTATATATTGGTATATATATTAGTAGATGTTGTATATGTTTTTCATCCGCGCTAGTCCAGTCCCCGCTCTGTCGTTAGTTAGCTAACCTAACGGGTGATGACGGGACCCAGTGGCGAATGCGGATGGCATATACGTACGTCAGTATATTTTCGTTCTTTGTGGTGTGATCAATTGATGGGACTGCATTGATTCGGATCAATGCAAGTTAAACAAACCTAATCTGATGTTGTTGGAACATTTTTTCAAAAGCTGTTATTGCAAGGGCGTTCACTTTTGTTTTGCACCGTGGTATTCAGTTGGAATATCCTGCTCCTCAGTCGACGAGGCAAGGGCCGAGATCCCTTCACCGGGAGTGACCCCTTGGACAAAAGTTTACGTCAGGGCATTAACTTCACTATAGCCGATTGCTTTTGCTTTGCACCGTGGTATTCAGTTGGAATATCCTGCACCTCATTCTACGGGGAAAGAGCCGAGATCCCTTCACCGGGAGTGACCTCTTTAGCAAAGGTTGTCGTCACTATATTTTCTAAAAAGCTATCCGTTCCTTCAACGATATCAAGTTCACTACGTTAAAGGTTTTCGCCAGAAACCATTCGTAGCCCTCCGTCGTTTCATATGGGTAGTCAATAGTATTCAAGCTGTGTTTGTTGGCCTTAGTCAAGGCACAGTGTTTGGTAGCTATTGGGTATTCATATGCTGCATAGATAGATGCGTTGGTTTGGGACAGTCGTATAGCCTTGTTGGCCTTAGTCAAGGGCTTGTACGGGTGGGTTCAAATCAACCTGGACAATGACGGGTAGAACTTGACATGTGACTTATGATTTGTTGGCCTTAGTCAAGGTCATAAGAGCATGGGGCAAAAATCCACATCGGGAGTTTCAAAAGTACTGAAACTTGCCAGATATGCGCATACCTTCTGGAGTGTGATAACATGAGCGGATTCCGTCACGTTATCATGCGATGAGAGTTGGATCCCGATTCCCACTGATGAGTTGGTTTACTCCTCGGGTTATCCCGGCTAATTCTTCTTTCAGGTTTGGGGAAGAATTTGACGTTACAGTGGGAGGTTTCCAGATTAGATAAATTGGCAACCATTCTGATCTAGGTTAGAGTGCACGCTGAGTGTTTCTTTTCTCTCTCTCTGGCAGCGACCATTGACCCGACCCTAGACTATGACTCAGTGACCAAGTTGACCGAACCTTCTTAACACTGGCTTTTGGATTGTCAGAGTTGCAGACCTCTTTGCCACTCCTACTTTGACTCTTTTCTCCGGGACACCCCGTATTACTACGAACGTCCACTTCCATTGGACAAAACCATCGTATGGTTATATACGAACTCGAATGACTTCGAGGATGGTTTCCGGTTCTGGAGAAAACGAATAGGACTATTCAGTTGTCTTTACCTTTTACCTTCTCTCAGGTTGTGAGTACTCCTTGGTTTAGGAGTAGTACACTTATTACGCAAATTGGATAGTCTTCTTCCAGATCCTAGGCTGGTGCCGACCGGTAGGGAATGAAGAAAACCAATTAGCCTAAACGGTGTACAGAAGGTATTAAGTTCAGACAAAGAAAGGGATTAGTACGAGGGCAAAGTAAATTGCGACTGCTATTCACGACCTAACCATGTACTTCTTTGTCAATCCTAAATCACCTATGAATTAAGTTCATTCGGTTGTCTTTTATCCTCACCTTCTCTCGCATTGCGAGTGCTCCTAGGACTAGGACAGTACACCCATTATGCTTATTGGATAGTCTTCTTCCAAACCATAGGCTGGTGCCGAACGGTAGGGAAGGAAGAAAACCATTTGGCCTAAAAGGGTGTACAGAAGGTAATGACTAAAGACATATAAAGGGATTTGGAGAGGTGGCAAAGAATTATACAGTTATAGTTGTGAATCTGGATAATGGAAGAGGCATTACTAGGAATACCAGCATACCCCATCGAAACATTTCAATGTTTCAGTTTCACTGTGTACTGTTAAAAGAAAACTGATTTCCCGATTAGACACTTACTCCAGGGTATGTATTTACCAGGTTGGATTCTCACATCTGTATGGTTTTACAGACGATGAGTGGGAGTAAGTTATTGGGAATTAGGTGACCATCCTCATTATATCGGGATTCGTTGGAATTGGTGATATTTGAGGAAGCCACCTGGGTTGTTTGCCGGTCGGCAAATATTTGGTTTTGAATATCCGTTGCTGTGCACCAATTTCAAATTGATATATCTGTACGACTATTTTTATAGAGTGAGATATACTTTTTGAAATTATGTCTATGACATTTACCTATATCTGTGGATGGTTAGGTAAGGAGCATTGAACAACGGTGTACTTCTTAACCAAAAGTACAGTTTTCAACCTACGACACACAGTGAATGAGTTGTTAGACTCAGCGGACTTATACAGAGTATTGTATATTGTCCAGTGTCCATTAGGATAGAGGGGTTGGTCCTCGTACTATATTCTGTTTACTTTTAACTTCTCTAGTTCTTAGACATGTGTTTCGTAGAAACACAGGGTCTAAGTTTAGAGGAGTTATAGGTATAAGAATACAGTAGAGAACCAGGTATCGCAAGTATCGGGATTCTTCAAGGTGATCGAAGATGTAGATACTTGTGTATGGTATTCAGTTGATAGTAATGATTAAGAGAACTAGCTTCTCTTTCAGGTTACTCATAATTGGAAGTACTCCTAAGTTGAGTAACGCTGATCGGCCTCTCTTCCATTTACTTGACATGCACTGGAGACAGCTGCATGATTTGAATCTGGTTCAATTAAACCAGTGCCTCTGTTTCTTGGATATAGAACAGTTCATATCTTGACATTGTTAAGATACGGGGAGTTGTCCGGCTTATGCTTAAAACCAGACTCTGGACAACTCAAGGCACGTTTCAGTAATGGCTGTTTGTGGGTTGACCCGGGCTATGACGAGGGTTGATTTTCTACCATCTGGAAGATCAATAGTGATATTGTTCTTGACTCGCCACAGTTTTATCAAAAATGGATTTTTTCAGAAAAACAGTAGTGGGAGTATGGTAGAACTGGAAGTGATTCCAGAACCGCAAACGATTACTGAAGATTTGATAAGGAATCTAAAGATTCAATCTGGTTTGACATTCCATTGGCCACTCCGCAGATATAGTGAGTAACCTCAGGCACCCGAGAGGTACTTCGGTATGCTCAAGGACGGTGGCAGGGAGGTTCTTGTTTACCCACACTTGCCATTGCTGTTGTTCCAGGCTGCGAGACCCGGCGGAAGGATGAGTATAGCGTCGTTCTAAACTTGCTTTAGAAGCGTACGTATATATGACTCTGCCAGAGGGTTGTCGTAGTCAGTGGGAGCAGCGGAAGCATTGGTGGATATCAGGCTTATGTCTATTTATAGACTAAAGCAGATATAGCGGAGATAGATCTTCTATTTCTGATGTGAAGTCATAGGTTTGACTTCATCAGAATAGGGGATGGATATGTTAAGAAGGTAGTAGAGTGTGATGTCCTGGTATTTGATGACATACACAGAGTAGGAAGTGATATTCCTATACTACGATCGGTTATACTTTGGTCGTCACACAGTAGTTTCTCCACATAGGACTTGGATATTATATCAGACATTCTGGTTACTAGATCTATGGTTTTAGATCTAGATTTGGGTGGTTTCCCAATCTGGGTACTTTGACCGCATTCTATGAGTATTTAGAATGGACGACTCCTGGCACGGTAGTGTACCTGCAGGTAATGGAGTCACCCTCTCTAAAGGTGTCTTACAGACTAAAGGGGAGAGGGATACGCATGATTGACAGATCACTTGCTTAGGCAATTGAGTCAATCATGAGATGTCAAGTACCACACCAGATGTTGTTCTTGCAGTAGGTGCAATAAGTTGATATTGATCCAATCCTGGAGAAACAGTCGGAAGCAGTTTTAGAACATAAGTGAATGTTCTAGGGATATGATAACGGCAGTCTTCTTCGGGAGACAGTTATCATTCCAGGCTTCCAAGGTGACCTGGATGGCAGAGTGGCTGTCAGAGTTATAGTTTTCCCTCTGACGAGGGGCAGTATTTTAGACAGTTGGTCCAGGTGGATACTGAGGGAAGGCATGGCGCAGGACACTGATTAAGTTCAGTTGTCGATACAGTCTAAGAAGTTTGGATTTGGAGTTCACTTATGAGCTAGGTCCCATCAGACATCCAGACATTCTAAGACAGGTATTGCTCATTTCGGGAGATGGCTTTCTCCGCGAACATGGGATATAGAGAGACATAGAAAGAAACATCATAGCTGATCCACTCACCGAGGCTATTCCTCGAACGCAATAGTTTCGCAAACGAGCTTTGTGAGACTGACTAGTAGAGGAGTTGGGTGTTCGGTATCACACGGGCTGTGAGTATGCGACATCGCAATAATTAGCCTTGAGTGCAAGTGGGAGATTGTTGGAGATAGTGACCTCAGAGTCAATTATTGGATCACAGGCACGTGATTGCAATGATTGAGGGGAGGACCTGTCCCAGTAGGACAGTCTTACTCGAGATGATAGTATGCTATCTGGTTTATCTTTATCATCGTGTACTGCTTTAGGTGACCTTTCGAGTCGCTATTACACGTTGATAAAGCCCCTAGGATTCTTGCTTGACTTCCAGCAGTATGAGGGCGATCATATAAGTGGGAGCTGGGGTCTACAAGCACATCCTTAAAAGGTCCCTAGTCGTGGGAGATTCGAGACAGGGCATCGTTTCTCCAGAGTAGACTAGTGTATACAGTCGAGACCCCGACGAGGGGCGGTGGCCGGTCTCACAAGCCACTGGTGTCAGTTGGTTCACCTAAGATGTATACAGGTGCTCATTGGGTTATGAGTACACCGGACAGGACTCGCCGGGAACCTGCTAGTTGGGATTATACCAGACGTCAGATAGCAGTTCCCTGGTGACATGTGTACAGGTTAGTTCATCGACCTGAGATCGTCATTTGTCTCGTGTGAGTTCCCACTGTACTTTGATTACTACCCTACCACGGCTCAAAGGAGTCGTGCAAACAGGTTTTAGTTGGGTACAGTCCTGAGCCACATGGAGGCAGTGAGCGGATCTGCAGGGGTTCGTCTCTCCCGGTATTGGGGGTGAGGTCGTGCTGTGTCTAGGAGAGCCAGAACATGAAAAGTCCTTGGCCAAGGCAGGAGATTTGCTGGTAGGTATTCCAGTAGTATCTCAGGGTGTTCTGGGCTACACTCCGACACGACTTGTACCGCTTTTGGGGGTCTGACTTTTACCAACCCCCTAGGCCCGCCATGCGATGCTCATAGACGAACGGACCGGACTGTACGGATATTGTCACTGACAGGCTCAGTAGGGTGTCAGGATGAGTTCGCTCATCGACGTCCCTTTTGGTCAATAGCTGGTGGCCCGTCACGTATGGCTAATACCTCTGACGTGCTAGTGGTTAAATCCACAGCCATAGTATTGACGAGTCTTTAGAGTCCACCACACAGACAGTTACTCAAGTTTCGGGCGAAACGCTGTAGAGGCCGTATAGAGATATGGCAGGGTTCGATCAGATACGTGCGGTATTGCACGGATCATGATCGGACGGTTTTTACTAGCCGGCTTTGGCTTAAGCCGGATACTAGTATTAGATAGTGTAGTTTTGTCTCTTTGCATTTGTGTTCAGTGCGAATACAAATGCGGGCATGTATTTGCTGTAGTGGGGTTTTCCTGTAATTTATTACGGGATCGGTTTTTTGAAGTTGCCAGTTTGCATTCCGTTCCGGCCGGTTTTCTCTTTTTTCTTCCCGGTCGGACTTTTCGTTGGAGGGTGTTAATTGCAAGTTTGCAATTAACATTTTGTGAGGGGTTTCTTTGCATAAGTGTGGCTTCATAATCATGAGATGCTTTTAGCATCTCTTCCTTTGCTTTCTCATGATGGTTTGATGAAAGGATTGATTAGTGAGATGAGTGAGAAAAGATGTGAGGTTTATCTTATCTTGTTTTATATATTCATTATTGATCAAGCTTTTTTTTTATATGATAGATATGGATTTCTTTTTCCATTAATCATATTCCATTCTTATCTCTCATTTCATTTCTTAATTAATCATTTTCTTTTTCCCACCAATTCCTTCTTGGGCCGGCCACTGTTTGGGATTGGAGTGGGGCCGGCCACTTGAGTGAGGGAGAGAGATGATTGTGGGTGTGCTGGTGTTTTAGTTGTGCTGTGGGATTAATTCCTACATGGTTTTAATTAGTGCCATGATATATACATTTTTCCAGTGAGCTCCTTTTTCTTTCACAGCAAGAAAGAAAAACATTAGCATACTCCATTTTTTTCTTGCAAGCTTCCATGGAAAATTCCTATGTAAAATTCCTCCACATCATGGCAACCTCATAACCCCAAGAGACAAGTTTACTACACTATTCTATAGCAAGCCTTGGACGCGTCGGCTAGCCAACTTCGCGCCCGAGTTGTCTCGGTCAAGAGGCGGGAGCCCGTAAAAGATTCCGGCTACGTGGTGCCCTTTCCGACGAGCGAGGAGGTGACGGAGATTCCGCGGGAGATCGGAGCGGAGACGAAGACCGAAGGACACGGATCGCTTGGTATAGCTTCTCTACTCTTTTCTTTTTGCTAGCTAGCTAGGTTAATGGCCCGATCCGGGTAAAAAGTCCGCGGTGGTGCCGTTTTGCAAAGTTCGCAAAGTTTTTGTTTTCCGCGTTTCCGGCGTCGGATCGACGGCCGGGGCGCCCCCGCGGGCTTACAAACAGCCCCTCCCCTTTCTTCTTCTTCTTCTTCTTTCACTCAAGCCTCATCTCCATATAAAAAATCCTTCATTTCTTCACTAAACCTTACCCTAAAACACTTTCTTGTTGGTTCTTGAAGCAAGGTCAACAAGTTTGAATCCTCTTAGGACCAACTTGAGGTATAAAGCTTACCCTATTATCCTTTTTGCTTAACTTGTAGTTTAATTAGTTAAAATAGTGTTTTAGTGAGTTTTTGTGATAATTATGTGGTTTAAGTGGAGATTAAGTCAAGTTAGGCTTTTTATGGCTTGTTTAGCTTAATTAAGTGTTGTTAGTGTCGTTTAATCCTAATCTTTGCACCTGTTTACACTAAAATACCTTATTGTATTAAATTAGTGTAAATTAGTGTTTTAGTTAAGAAATGTGCTGGTTTTGTGATCTGCTGTTAACCCGGTTGCTTCCGCAAAAAGTTGCAAATACTGGGGCAAGTTTACTTGACCTAGACGACACACACGAAGCACGAGACCCCACTTCCCTTCCGAGGCCGCAAATAAAAGAGTTCTGGCCGCAAATTGCGGCCAGATGGTGGAGTTGGGTGTCAGTTCTTCTTCTGTAGGTATCTGCTGTGTTTTGTGGGACTTTGGTACATGCAACTTTTCCTGTTTCTACTCTAATCAAAATATGGAACCAAATACCTTGTTTTCAATACTTTTAAACTTGCGTGGCACGTATGTTCTGAGTTTGGGTTTAGTGCTTGCTGTGTATCGCAGCGTGTCAGGGTAGTTTCAGACGATAGCACACACGTTTCGGTGTTTCGAATGCACACGCGTTAGCTTGCGACGATAGTTTCTCGTATGGTTTTAATATCGCGTTTTTGCAGGATTCTTACCTTATGTGTGTTGCTTTGTGTAAATTCTAGGACCAGTCGCGGAGACATCGGACGCGGCGCGGAAACGAAAGGCAGTGATCGGATCGGACTAGCGCAGGCGTTCCGGTGAGTAGATGTACACATCTACGCGGGAAATCGTTTGGATGGCGCATGACACCCGATAGTTAGAATGTAGTTAGTACTTATAATTATATGTGTAGTTCCTAATTAATCATCCCGCTGCATTGCATCATTTATCAAATGTATTTATACTGTGCTAGTCTCTCATAGGACACTCGCACCATTACCATTGGTTTATGATGCACAAGCTCTATTCATGGGGACACACACGCCTTTGTAATTGCTATGCCACGAACACTTTATAACTGTTCAAATCTGTATCTTATCACTTGCACCAATTATTGATTAATAAACCTGCAATTGTTGTATTTAATATGGATATGTAGGATTGCTAGACCCATGCACGCATCTTATTGCATCACTGTTCATGCATAGCTTTCTAGTTTCCGCATTGCTTTGCATATTGTTAATATCATAGATATTCATATATTATGATTTTATCGAGGATTTCCATAGTTATGAGATTTATGGATTTTGAGAAACCGCAAGGATTTGAAAACGTATTACCATTTTAAAAATGTAAGTTGCGGTTTTCTCGTATTATGATGCATCTATCGTCCACCATGAGTTTTCTCGGTTCCTGAGCAGTATCATACATCCGATTCGAGGAGGAGGAGGAACCGTTTATGGATGCATGGTGGACCCGGTGCGGTATCCCGGGGCAAGAAGGTCGCACATGATGGCATTGAGCCCAGCAGGGGAGCACCACCGGCCGGTTATTTGTGATGCGGCGGATATCCGGAGGATACCGACGTAGTCTTGAGTTTTGATGATATGGGCCAGTCCGGATTTGCCGGAGTCCTAGATTAGATATTTGGGCTAGTCTGGATTGCCGGAGAGTAGGGATAGTTGAGATATTCATATTTAGTGTCGATAATTGACACAGATTTATATTGATTTCATTGATAAACTACAGCTAAATCACAGAAGTTTAATAAGATAAGAACAAAGATTTCCCATGTTAATTATATTCAGATTTTGTATTGTTTATTGCATTCATGTTGCATACATATCATTACATCACATCATATTAGTATTTGTAGGTTGTGACATCATTGTGTACATGCTTACGATAGCCTTATTGGATGTTACTTATTACTCACGAGTTGGCAACTCACCCCATCGTGCCATAGTGTTTTGCAAGTCTGACTCGCCAGCATAGTAGAGACGGGCGCACCTTCTCTTTTGCTCTTTTGCTTGGACTCGCAGCATCATTCGTAGGTAGGTTGTGGGGTTATTTTGTTGCCCCTTGTATCATTATTGTATCCAGTGTACTCCATCTACCATATCTAACACATGTATTATTGTATTAGCGACTTAGAAACGAGACAGTGAGATTTGTTTTTATATGTTGTATCTCTGGGTCAAGCTCACTGAGCCGACAGGATGCTTTATTACTTGTGCCTTTATATGCTTATTTTGCACAGTGATGATATTTATATGGCGTGTGATTTGAGTTCACCTTGGGCGAAGAGCTAGCTCCCGCTTGGGGATGCCTTATTTCATGTTATTCATATATTCCTGTTTTGTTGGGGTTGGGGCCAGTATTTACAAAGGAGACTCTGCCGAAATTTTTGGAAATGATGCTGCTTTTGAAAAGCTTGATGCGAATTATTTGATTTAAATCGAATTCAATATAATTTTGTTTTTCTTCACTCTATTGGTCTATTTGGTTTTGATTTCTGGGTTTTGGCTTACTTAGATTACGTACGCCTCGAGACGTTTCGTAATTTAAGTGTCAGTCACGTTCCGTACTTTTCGGGTCGTGACAAAGCTGGTATCAGAGCGTTAGGTTTTACCTTTCTGAGTGTAGGATGACCCTTGGTAGATGGAGTAGTTAACTTAAGTAAAGTGACGTAGCGTGTGTATGTTCCGCGGTATACTTATGATACGGTACTCTGCCTAAATGACCTTAGGATATAAATTGATTAAAATTCCTTCTTCGATTCTTTATATCCTATGATACTATTGCACTGTTCTTATCCTGTTTCTTATACCAACCACTATGTCGCCGAAGGCTACGAGGGCTGCCGCCAGAGATGAGATTCGAGCGGGCTCGTCCGAGACGAGGACCGATCAATATGGCGTGCCTACCCCTCAGGGACAAATTGATCCGCCTTCCCAGGCTGCATTGACAGGCTAGAGTCAGGTATGCAGGAGTTACGTCAGATGATGGGATCCTTAGTCGAGGCCAGTCGTGCACAGAGATTTGAGGATGTACCTACCACTGCATAGACCACGATGGTACCTGATGCCCAGACAGTTGTTCCTGTTACTACCGAGACCATTCTAGTATCATTGCAGGAGTTTATGAGGCTGAGACCTCCAGTCTTTACTAGCACAGATGCAGCGGAGGATCCGCAGACATTCCTCGACAGGTTGGCTAGGATTTGCCGTTTGCTGAGATGTTCTGACGATAGATGAGTGGAGCTTGCGAGTTTTCGTCTGGAGGGCCTTGCTCAGACGTGGTGCGAGTCAGTCGAGGGAGGTCGACCTGCAGGGTTACCTCCTATGATGTGGGACGAGTTCACTGCGGTGTTTCTTACTCTTTTCCTTCCAGAGAGCGTCAGTGATGCTCGAGCTCGTAGTTTTGAGGTTTTGCGCAAGACTCCAGAGATGACAGTGTCCTCATATCATATCCAGTTTACTCAGTTGTCCCGATATGCTCCTTACCTGGTGGGCACCGAAGAGAAACGCATGAAGAGGTTCGTACGTGGGTTAGAAACGCACCTATTTCTTGCTGTTGGCGTCCAGCACTTCAACACCTATGCAGCCGCAGTAGATGCAGCCTTACTTTTGGAGGAGCGCATTTCAGAGACTTCGTTCGTTTCAGTGCCAAAGAGGATTCGTACAGATATACCAGCTCCAGTACAGTTTGGCAGAGACATGGCAGGTAGAGGTCATGGCGGATTCTTTCCAGGACGTGGTGATGGTCGAGGCATGGCGCGAGGCCAGTTGTTCAGTTCCTATTCACCAATTCAGCGGCCACCTCCAGTATGTTATTGGTGTGGGAGTGATTGTCATAGATTTTCTGTGTTTAATTTTACCGCAATCAAGACGGAGTCGCTTGGTAGCTAGCCGGTTGAGTACGGGTCGATCCATAGGGAGAAGGAATTCTTTTCTTTATGTTCTAACGAGTTAAGTCCAATTAATTTGTGTTTTGTTTTAAGATCTATGAATGAGAATAAATTGATAAAAAGTCTTGCTAGGGTTAAGATTAGGTCAGTTCGAAATAGGGATCTTCTCACTTCTTTCAATGCCTTAGTTGTGAAAAAAGGTGTTAGGGTAATCGGCAACAACAGGGATTAATACGACTGGGAAGAAACTTAGTTTCTTCCTTTTGGTCATTGTCCGTCCATTCTTGGCTCTTAGCCCTAACATCCGGTTAATTCAACCACAACCGGTCTAACTAGGGAATCACCGCTATCATGTAGGATAGAGTGCCGTAGTGAGCGGATTATGGTTGATTTAAAGGGAGTCCGTATTAAAATTATTTGGGCAAAGAAAGGAGTGAGAGAGATTTTCTTCTCTCAAACATTCCCTTTCCTACCCCTAACAAGAGAGGAATTACTCACTCATTACAAAGAGAACAATAAAATTCATTTTTTTTATTTAGTTGATGACCTAAATTGCAGATAAATAAAGAACAAATAAAAGTGCGGATAATAAATTGCAGATAAGAAGAATGCGAGATAAAATAAAATAAAAGACTTACTTTATTGATGACCTCTCAAGAATACATTACAATTGAATTTAAACCTAGAAATTAAAAAGAGATTTAAAAATAAAGAGGGGCATGCCTAATTAGGCTTTTAGCTTTCCTATTTATAGATAGAAAAAAAACCCTAGGTTACATTCTAATCCATACATGAATTTACCAAACTACCCTAAGAAAACCGGATCAAAACACCGACACCTCCACCGACACGTGCACCACACGGTCGCGGTTCCACGGCAGAATAGTCTATTTGGCCGCGGTTCCGTGGCCAATTGTTGGAATCGTGGGCTTATCTCTTCAGGGTTGCTTTATGTTGCTTTTATCTTCTGTTTTCTTCACTTGGTTTATCATAATCTCTTTTGTTTCCTTCCAGTGCAGAATGTGTTAGTTATATGTATGCCCTAGAGGCCATTACTATACATAGGATGTATATTGTAGTGGATGCTAGGACATATATAGGGAGGACTTTCTTGCTCGACATGATAGTATGCTATCTGGTTGCTCTTTACCTTAACGTGTATACTGATTGTCTCTCTGTTACATGTTGGTAAAGCCCTTAGGATGTGTACTTGACTACCTGGACTATGATGCGGATCATACTAGTGGGGACAAGGTAGTCCATAAGTACATCCTTGAAAGTCCCTAGTCGTGGGTGTATCGAGATGGGGCATCGATATACCAGAGTAGACTAGCGTGTACCTTCTCGACCCATACAGATGGGCGATGGATGATCCCATATCCATCGGTGTTTGACATCAGAGATGATATACGGGTGCTCAGTAGAGACTGGGTACACTGGACGGACTCGCCGAGAACTCCCAGATGGTATTATACCTTACGTCAGATGGCAGTTCTCTGGTGACACTGGTACAGAGTAGTCTGTTGACCCGAGATCGTCATAGAGTCTTGTGTGGTTCCCACTGTGCTTTGATTTCCATCTTACCACGTCCAAGAGGGCGTGCAAAACGGTGGTTTTTGGGTACAGTCCCGAGTCACATGGAGGCAATGAGCGATAGGAGGGGATTCGTCTCTCCCGGTATAGGGGGTTGATGTTGAGCTGTGTTCGATTGGCTATAACCGGAAATCACTGGCCAGGGTTGCTGAGATTTACTGGTAAGTGTTGCAGGGTTCCTAGGCACTCTAGTGAGGTCTCCCAAGCCATCAACCATGGCAATTTCAAAAAATATGGTGCCTACAAACCCTAAAGTACGGATCGTTTGCTAGATATCTAGGCGAACAAGAACTAGTTAACAATTAACTAAAGGAATACGGAAATACAACCTTTGTAGATCCGGTCCTCCACCTCCACGGCTCCGCAACGAGGTCCTCTCCGCTGTCCAAATCGAATCTGGGCTCTAAGATCGGCTTCGTCGGAGAATGGGCAAGCTAGGTCGTCGATGTCCATGCCGAAGATGATCTACGTCGAGGCATCGATGAATCAAGCTCCACCTTCACCAAACCCTAAAATCTTGTGAAGGAAACACACTCTACTACTTGGCAAGAGGTAGAGGATGAAGAAATAGGAAGTGGGTTGACTTTAGTTTTGGATTTCTCACTCTTTTTTATCACTTGCCATTGTTGAAGTGAAGGTTTCTTTACTTTAAGCAAGGAAGAAGAAGCAAGTTATATTATGATAAGTTCAAAAATGAAAAGAATAATTAAATCATACTTATCATAACATAACCATGGTTATGTGTAGAGAGCAAACCCTAGTTAGGTGAATGGTTAGGTTAGGCATGAAACAAAAATGGTTGACTTTTCAATCCTTCATGAAACTTCAAGATAGAAACAAAATAAAGCAACCATTTTTCCTTTTGCCAAAATGCAATAAATAAATTAATAAATGATTAAAATAATTAAACATAACCTTAACCATTTACTTAACTAAGGTTTAGACTAAACCTACACACAAACATGCATGTACCATCAAATATGATACAAGTAAGTGCACAAATCATATCGCATATGCAATGCGCACACCCGAGTGAGAAAATCCATCTTAAGTGAACCGATACTAGTTAACGCAAAGTAATATATCAAATATATAATTATGCATTAAATCATTAAATCAACGCTTGATTTAATGATCCGGTCATGCGCACATAACCGACTGGTATCAATAGTAACATCTTATCGAATCAACACTTGATCCGATAACCCGGCTATATCGCATATAACCGATCAATGTCACATCGCGAGAATCGAATACAGTATCACATACTCGTATTATTCTCGGTCCCGCACATATCTCATATGCGCTCCTATTTCGTTTCGCTTGAGCCAGGAAACCTCTGTGTAGGACTCTAAAGACTCGTCAATACGCCGGCAGCAGATGATGATCATATCAAACACCCACAAGCCGCAAGCGGTCTGCTAAACGTAACGGCCACCCGGGTATTGAGCGATCTGAAGATCGACGAGCAAGCCCGCTCATACTCCAGTGAATCCGACCAGTAACACTACCGTACAGTCCGGTCTGATCGTCTGATATGTCGCATATCTCGCCTAGGGGTGGTAAACGTCAGACCCCAATAGCTCAATAAGTCGTGTCGATATGAGGTCTATAACTGTTCGAGAAACTACTGGTAACACTTACCAGTAAATCTCAGCAACCCTGGCCAGGGATTTCCTGTTATAGCCAATCGAACACAGCGCAACATCAACCCCCATATACCGGGAGAGACGAATCCCCTCCTATCGCTCAATAGCTCAATAAGTCGTGTCGATATGAGGTCTATAACTGTTCGAGAAACTACTGGTAACACTTACCAGTAAATCTCAGCAACCCTGGCCAGGGATTTCCTGTTATAGCCAATCGAACACAGCGCAACATCAACCCCCATATACCGGGAGAGACGAATCCCCTCCTATCGCTCATTGCCTCCATGTGACTCGGGACTGTACCCAAAAACCACCGTTTTGCACGCCCTCTTGGACGTGGTAAGATGGAAATCAAAGCACAGTGGGAACCACACGAGACTCTATGACGATCTCGGGTCAACAGACTACTCTGTACCAGTGTCACCAGAGAACTGCCATCTGACGTGAGGTATAATACCATCTGGGAGTTCTCGGCGAGTCCGTCCAGTGTACCCAGTCTCTACTGAGCACCCGTATATCATCTCTGATGTCAAACACCAATGGATATGGGATCATCCATCGCCCATCTGTATGGGTCGAGAAGGTACACGCTAGTCTACTCTGGTATATCGATGCCCCGTCTCGATACACCCACGACTAGGGACTTTGAAGGATGTACTTATAGACTATCTGTCCCCACTAGTATGATCCGCATCATAGTCCAGGTAGTCAAGTACAGATCCTAAGGGCTTTACCAACATGTAACAGAGAGACAATCAGCATACACGTTAAGGTAAAGGGTAACCAGATAGCATACTATCATGTTGAGCAAGAAAGTCCTCCCTATATATGTCCCAGCATCCACTACAATATACATCCTATGTACAGTAATGGCCTCTAGGGCATATATATAACTAACAATCTCCCACTTGCACTAGGGCCATCTGTAGCAGTGGTTGCAGTATCTCATACTCAACCATCCCTTAAAAGTCTCTCTCTGGGAACAGGCCTTTGTGAGTGGATCCGCTGTGTTGTCCTCAGAATCTACTCTCCAAACCTCGATCACCCTGGAGATCAACCATCTCCATGATCAGGCGATGCTGCCTTAGAATAAGTCTGGATCACTGATGGGACCAGCGTTCCTCGGGATAAGCCACAACTCCATTGTCTCACAATGGTAGGAACGTAGTTCATCTCATGAACCTATATACACCCAAACAGCCTCTTTGGTAGCATCTTAAGTAGCGATGTATCGTGCCTTTATCGTCTAGTATGTCACGGTATCTAGCTTGGAACTCTTCCAACATACCGTCCCTTTACTGAGGGTAAAGACAATGCCTGTGACTGACACTCAGTCGTCTTTATCACCCTGGAACCATTCCAGTGATTCTCGTCAGGATCGGTTGATACCGTCTCACTACAATTAGTGAGTATCCTAACATCCATTTAGATCTATCTCATAGATCCAAAATCCAGGATTTAGTAGGTATCAATTTAATCCTATGTGGAGAATCATTGTGATAAGCGGAGATTGATCGAGCGTAGCATAGGAAACTCCTTTCCTATCAAGAGTATGTCATCCACGTACTCTACGAGGATCGTCACCATACTCCCTACTACCTTCTTGTTTATACAAGGTTCATCTACCATTTTGATGATGTCAAACTCTTTGACTGCTTCATCAAAACAGATGTTCCAACTCCGCGATGCCTGCTTTATCCTATAAAGCATCTTGCACACGTTTCCGCTGCTCCCACTGTTTACGAGACCCTCTGGCTGTGTACTTATAGACGCGCTCTAAATCATCATTTAGAAAAGCAGTCAAGACACCCAACCAGATATCGCAGTCATGGTATGTAGCCGTGGCAAGTAAGATCTGGATGGACTTAAGCATAGTCACTTGAAAAGGTTTCATCATGATCCATGCCTGGTCAATGACGAAAACCTTTAACAAGTCTAGCTTTGAAAGTCTCAACTCTTCCATGTACACCAAGTAATCTTCTCAAGATATACTTGCTCCTGATGGGGATTTAACCCTTCAGATCTTGCAGCTAAAGTCCATACTTTGCTGGTGTATAAGGATTCCATCTCAGATCGCTAAGCATCCAGCCATTCTTACAGAGTCTTACTCTCGATGGCCAGCTCGAAGCTAGTTGGGTCATCATCTCATGATGCAATCCTCGCTCCCACTGTCATAGAGAAACCAATGTATCTCTCAGGTGAGTGAGAAAACCCTACTAGATCGGCGGAGAGGCTGAGGTTCGTTGGTATCTACTGAATCCTTTGGTTCTTTCAAATCATCAGCTGCAGTTTGTATAGCTGGAACCTTTCCAGTTGTACATAACTGACCTTGCCTCGAGCTTGTCCGGATTTTGCTTTTAGAGATAGGCCGGACAACCCCAAATCTTAACTAGCTTAAGACATGGGCTCTTCCCTTTCCATATCTCATATGGAGTGGTAGGCAACTGATTTGATTCGAACTCATTCAATAGGTATGCAGCTTCTCAAGTGCATAACTCCCTAAAGGAAATAGGTAACTCAGTAGTACTCATCATAGAGCACACCATATCAAATAGGGTGTATCTGCTCCGCCCCGATATACCATCGTGCTATGGTGTATTCGGAGGAGTAATGCTGAGAGAGAATCTCATTCTCCTTTAGAATAGTCCAGGAATTCCGTGCTCAAGTATTCTCCTCCTTGATCGCATCAAAGGACATAATACTTATACCCGTATTGGTTCTCTACTTCTAGCTTATATTCTGTGAATATCTCAAAAGGTTCGGACTCATGTTTCAACAGGAACATATGACTGAATCTTGAGAGATTATCAGAGAATATAATGAAGTATAAAGAACCGGTCTTGGCATGTGTAGACAGGGGACCTACATACATCAACATGTATCATCCCAAGAGTTTACTAACTCTTTCTCTGTTTCCAGTAAACGGAGCTATGGTCATCTTATCTTTGTGACATGACTGGCGAGTTTCACAAGATGTAAATTCAAACTAATTTAAATATGCATCTTTATATAACTCTAGCCAGTCGGGTCGCATTGATATGACCTAGTCTACAATGCCTCAAGAAGGATTCGTTCATTTCTGAACTCTTCCTCTTGTGTGTGTTCTGTATACCAAGAACTGTAGTTTGATTTAGAACATCAATGCTTTTAGATAACGTGCCTGATCCGATCAACTTTTGATATAGGAAATGTTCAAAACATTATCCAACAATACAAAATTTTATCATTTCTTTACTAATAAAGAGATAGATATGATTTTGTATATCAGGTTCGGTATCTAATAACATTCGTTCAGAATCAATGTACTGTAATACAGGGTGACAGTGATCAACAGACTTGGCTGCAACATTTGCCCCGTTTTCTGCCTCATGAAACTTATCACCCGTTCTCAGTTCTCTACCTTTCTGTAGCCCTATGTAACTGATTACATATCTGGGATCCTGATCTGGTATCACATACCCAGGATGTAAAGGATACTGAGAAACAGTTCTGTATAATGAACACACCCGAAGATGATGCATCAGCATGCACTCTCTTCGTTTGGGCGGCACGGGAAATCTGGTATTCCCCAAATTCCTGCTCTGTCTTATAACAATTATAAGTTGGAGTGGGACCAACGTTCCCCAGCTCAGTATAACAAGCGGGTTCGGTCAATATTCCGTATTATTATCTTGATTAAGGCGTGATATGGTCGCTACCAGGAGAGAGAGAGAAGAAAACACTCAGCGTGCGCTCTGTCAAGAATAGATTGGTTTTTATTTTATCTAATCAGGATGGCTCCCACTGCTTTTTATCAAATCTTCCTTCAAACCCTAAAAGGAAAGACTAGCCGGGATTAATTACACACTACAAGTTCGCCAATCTTTCAGCCAGGCCAGTGTCGGTACTTTGAGGGAGGTCCCCCGTGCTTTCGCACGAACCTAATTAATGTAAACCTCGTTTTCCCAGAGGCGTAACCCCGTTGACACCTTTCTAGACACCTACTTGATCGGCTAATTGTAATGTATAAAACTCTCCCAGGAGTAACACTTACTCGCAGCGGGTATCGGGATCCAACTATCTCATAGAAGGTATGCAATCTCATTGCAAATTTCAACACTTGAAATTCCCGATAATGTTTTGCCCCGAACGATCTATGACCTTGACAAGGTCAACAAACCATAGACCGCAAGTCAAGTTCTACCCGTCATTTCTTGATTGAATCAAACCCACCCGCACGACCCTTGACAAGGTCAACAAGGGCCGCACGACTCTAAACCCAATCTGCATCATATGCATAAACAGATAAATACTGGTTAGCTACCGCACACTGCGCCTTGACAAGGTCAACAAACGCAGCACGAATACTAAACAGGATTTATCTGAAATGACGGAGGGCCTACGACAGGTTTTTCTGAAAACCTATTGCGTAATGAACTTGATATCGTTGTAGGATCGAATGATTTTTGAAATGGAGTGCTTTTGAGGCTTTTCTAGTTTTGCTAAAGGAGTCACTCCCGGTGAAGGGATCGTCGGTCCCTTTCCTCGTCGAATGAGGTGCGGGATATATCACATATATCACTGTGCAAAGCAAAAACTCTTAAAAGCAATCAAAAGACAAACCGAGGGATGTAGCATCTGCCAGTTATTGCTAAAGGAGTCACTCCCGGTGAAGGGATCTCGGTCCTTTCCTCGTCGAATGAGGTGCAGGATATATCACATATACCGCTATGCAAAGCAAGAACTGTAGCTACCTGTTTTATTTTGAAATTCGATTCTACAACATCTTAGGTTTCTTTTACTTTCATTAATCATATTAATGAAGTCCCATCATTTAAGTACCTAAACATCACAGATAGATATGACGTACACTTATGCCATCCGCATTCGCCTCGATGTCCCCTCGTGCACCGTTTAGGTTAGGTAACTAACGGCAGAGCAGGGCAGGGCTAGCACGGGTGTAAAACATAAGTAACGTCTATATAATATATCATATATTCTATATACTATATCCATCACAGAAACATCACATGATCTCATCACCGATATCGCAGCAGAAGAATCATATGAAATATTGGATATACTAGGACGTCCGTGTTTTCAATACGAGCCAGTATAAAACACGGATTCCACGGTCGTTATGAATAGCCAAAACCCACACCCCTAGACCCCTACGAGAGCGGCAAGTAACCCTACCAATTCTGGAGTTAGGAGACCCGGACTCGACTCCTCGAGTTGGTCTCCCTCTGGACTCCAGAACCCGGTTACTTGTGCCCTCCTCCTTGGGTCTATCCTAGTGCGGAAAAGTAAAATAATATACAACAGGTGACAACTCCCGCAACCTGGAAGCGCCCCAATAAAAGAATATTACATACAAGTTTTTACATGAATGAAAATGAAAAACACTCATCTCACATAAAAACCCCCGGCTATTCAAACACGACGATCCAATATAACATATCCAGCAACACATAACATCACATGTCATCAACGTAAGTAAATATGCATACCCCAATTGTCGTTGACATATAGCAACGAAACCGGCGATATCACATATTACACTTACGGTCACAGAAAAGAAAGTGTAAAACTACAACAGTTGGAATCCGCAACCTCCTCAGACATCGCATGCCTGACCAAAAGAATTTCTTAGACATCGCATGCCTAACAATTATAAACCCCGCATTTTAGTCTCAAAATCGAAAACACTTTTCAATATCTAGTCGGGGAATTCAACAAGATTCCCGACATCCTGATCGAATGCTCGTCGCAAACTTCAGTAGGCGGCCGCACCCCCGATACCGTCGACGAAGTGCACCAAGGCGGAACACCGTTACCGGGAGCACCCTAACGGATGCTTTCGGCGAGGGGGTTCTCCTACAGTCACTTGGTCGGGGCTATGGAGTGAGGCTGTCTATTAAGTTTACCCGGCGAGTATCCGCGTACGCTACGTGATTGCGACGGACTTTTGATCACATCAAAATTCCGTGGCAACCGATCAAGTGAGACTAAACTGCTATGTTTATAACATTCATTCAGTTATCTCATAACTATTGTGAATTCCAATTATTGTATCCCATTCCAGATAAATAGAAAATGTTAAACTTTCCGATCGAACAATCGAACACCCAAGTTTTCCCGAAACAGATCAACACATGAAACAAGTCTAACAACATTCCGTTCGTGCCTCAGTACCAACGATCCAGCCGTAGAAGGGTCAAGCCAACGCCTCACATGTGGCACGCCGTACTGCCCCAAACCCGAAGGTTCAAAGGGCAGTTCAAGACGGTCACATAATCGAGTTAAGGTTTGTGTCTTCTAGAGGGACCATCGCATTACTTGCACTACTTAGAACGTCGTTAAACTACGGAAAAATCCAACAATTGGAAATTTCCCGACAGGGGAAAAATTGGGTATTTATATCCGGTCGAACTTTTTAACATATTCTAAAATTTATCCGGAAAGCCACACAGACAAAATTTGATACCCGATCGAAATACCGAATCCCCAAATCAACTCAGAAAAATTCAACTCTGGAATAAATATTAAAAATACCCAGGAATACCAGCACTAATAATTATGAGATACTGTGTAAAAAATATTAAATAATCATGCCGTACCGCCGCGCAATCGCCGCACGAGGCTAGCTCGTGCCGCGGAAGCGCGGCAGGAAGAATGAATTATCGGCACGAATTTCACAGTACCTCATATATTCACCTGCTGATTTTTCTGAACATTTTTAATGTGGAAAAATACCAGATTTTAAAAATTGGACAGAGAGCAATTTTCCGGGTATGGTTTCGGTTCGATCGGACTTCAATTTCCGTCTGGACTTCGCCTAAGGCTCTAGCTAGGCTCTGATACCACTGCAGGGTTCCTAGGCACTCTAGTGAGGTCTCCCAAGCCATCAACCATGGCAATTTCAAAAAATATGGTGCCTACAAACCCTAAAGTACGGATCGTTTGCTAGATATCTAGGCGAACAAGAACTAGTTAACAATTAACTAAAGGAATACGGAAATACAACCTTTGTAGATCCGGTCCTCCACCTCCACGGCTCCGCAACGAGGTCCTCTCCGCTGTCCAAATCGAATCTGGGCTCTAAGATCGGCTTCGTCGGAGAATGGGCAAGCTAGGTCGTCGATGTCCATGCCGAAGATGATCTACGTCGAGGCATCGATGAATCAAGCTCCACCTTCACCAAACCCTAAAATCTTGTGAAGGAAACACACTCTACTACTTGGCAAGAGGTAGAGGATGAAGAAATAGGAAGTGGGTTGACTTTAGTTTTGGATTTCTCACTCTTTTTGATCACTTGCCATTGTTGAAGTGAAGGTTTCTTTACTTTAAGCAAGGAAGAAGAAGCAAGTTATATTATGATAAGTTCAAAAATGAAAAGAATAATTAAATCATACTTATCATAACATAACCATGGTTATGTGTAGAGAGCAAACCCTAGTTAGGTGAATGGTTAGGTTAGGCATGAAACAAAAATGGTTGACTTTTCAATCCTTCATGAAACTTCAAGATAGAAACAAAATAAAGCAACCATTTTTCCTTTTGCCAAAATGCAATAAATAAATTAATAAATGATTAAAATAATTAAACATAACCTTAACCATTTACTTAACTAAGGTTTAGACTAAACCTACACACAAACATGCATGTACCATCAAATATGATACAAGTAAGTGCACAAATCATATCGCATATGCAATGCGCACACCCGAGTGAGAAAATCCATCTTAAGTGAACCGATACTAGTTAACGCAAAGTAATATATCAAATATATAATTATGCATTAAATCATTAAATCAACGCTTGATTTAATGATCCGGTCATGCGCACATAACCGACTGGTATCAATAGTAACATCTTATCGAATCAACACTTGATCCGATAACCCGGCTATATCGCATATAACCGATCAATGTCACATCGCGAGAATCGAATACAGTATCACATACTCGTATTATTCTCGGTCCCGCACATATCTCATATGCGCTCCTATTTCGTTTCGCTTGAGCCAGGAAACCTCTGTGTAGGACTCTAAAGACTCGTCAATACGCCGGCAGCAGATGATGATCATATCAAACACCCACAAGCCGCAAGCGGTCTGCTAAACGTAACGGCCACCCGGGTATTGAGCGATCTGAAGATCGACGAGCAAGCCCGCTCATACTCCAGTGAATCCGACCAGTAACACTACCGTACAGTCCGGTCTGATCGTCTGATATGTCGCATATCTCGCCTAGGGGTGGTAAACGTCAGACCCCAATAGCTCAATAAGTCGTGTCGATATGAGGTCTATAACTGTTCGAGAAACTACTGGTAACACTTACCAGTAAATCTCAGCAACCCTGGCCAGGGATTTCCTGTTATAGCCAATCGAACACAGCGCAACATCAACCCCCATATACCGGGAGAGACGAATCCCCTCCTATCGCTCATTGCCTCCATGTGACTCGGGACTGTACCTAAAAACCACCGTTTTGCACGCCCTCTTGGACGTGGTAAGATGGAAATCAAAGCACAGTGGGAACCACACGAGACTCTATGACGATCTCGGGTCAACAGACTACTCTGTACCAGTGTCACCAGAGAACTGCCATCTGACGTGAGGTATAATACCATCTGGGAGTTCTCGGCGAGTCCGTCCAGTGTACCCAGTCTCTACTGAGCACCCGTATATCATCTCTGATGTCAAACACCAATGGATATGGGATCATCCATCGCCCATCTGTATGGGTCGAGAAGGTACACGCTAGTCTACTCTGGTATATCGATGCCCCGTCTCGATACACCCACGACTAGGGACTTTGAAGGATGTACTTATAGACTATCTGTCCTCACTAGTATGATCCGCATCATAGTCCAGGTAGTCAAGTACAGATCCTAAGGGCTTTACCAACATGTAACAGAGAGACAATCAGCATACACGTTAAGGTAAAGGGTAACCAGATAGCATACTATCATGTTGAGCAAGAAAGTCCTCCCTATATATGTCCCAGCATCCACTACAATATACATCCTATGTACAGTAATGGCCTCTAGGGCATATATATAACTAACAAGTGTTACCAGTAGTTTCTCGAATAGTTATAGACCTCATATCGACACGACTTATCGAGCTATTGGGGTCTGACGTTTACCACCCCTAGGCGAGATATGCGACATATCAGACGATCAGACCGGACTGTACTGTAGTGTTACTGGTTGGATTCACTGGAGTGTGAGCGGGCTTGCTAGTCGATCTTCTGATCACTCAATACCCGGGTGGCCGTTACGTTTAGCAGACCGCTTGCGGCTTGTAGGTGTTTGATATGATCATCATCTGCTGCTGGCGTATTGACGAATCTTTAGAGTCCTACACAGAGGTTTCCTGGCTCAAGCGAAACGAAATAGGAGCGCATATGAGATAAGTGCAGGACCGAGAATAATACGTGTATGTGATACCGCATTCTATTCTCGCGATGAATGTATCGGAAGGTTATATGCGATATAACCTAGTTATCGAATCATGGATTGATTCGATAAGCCGATACATTGGATATTAGTCGGTTATATGTGATATGACCGGAACGTTAAATCAAGTGTTGATTTAATGATTTAATGTATAATTTTATATTTGATATATTACTTTGCATTAACTAGTATCTGTTCACTTTAAATGGATTTTCTCACTCGCTTGTGCACATTGTATATGTGATATATTTTTTGTTCACTTGATTGTATCATGTTTGATGATACATGATTGTGTAAAGAATTAAACCTTAGTTAAGTAAATGGTTAGGGTTTTTACATATTTATTCTTTCCTTTATCTTTTAATTTGGATTAAAATAAATGAGAAAAGAAAAACAAAAGGGTTGCTTTCAACATGAAGCTTGTTGAAGCTTCATGAAGCTTTGACCAAAGTGACTCTTTTGTCTTCATCTCCTAAACCCTAACCATTCATTTAACCTAAGTTAATTCTCTACACTTTACCATGGTTAAAATTATGATAAGAATTCATTTTCTTTTCTTTTTGAAAAACTTATCATAATATTATCTTCATCTTCTTCTTCTTCTTCACTTGAAGAAAACCTTTCTTCATCAATGGTGATTGATGAAAATGAGTGAGAAATCTAATTCTAAAGTGAACCCACTTCCTATTTCTTCATCCTCTACCTCTTGCCAAGTAGTAGAGTGTGTTTCCTTCACAAGTTTTCTAGACTTGGTGAAGTTGGAGCTTGATCTAGCGATGCCTCGACGTAGATCATCTTCGGCACGTCGTCGATGACCTAGCTTGCTCTTTCTCCGATGAAGCCGACGCTAGAGCCCGGGATTTGATTTGGACAGCGGAGAGGACTTCATCACGGAGCCGTGGAGGTGGAGGACCGGATCTACAAAGGTTGTATTTCCGTTCCTTTAGTTTAGATGTAAACTAGTTTCTTTTTCGCCTAGAATTCTAGCCAACGATCCGTAGTCTAGGGTTTCTCGGCACCGTAAAATTTGAACTTGGCATGTTTGATGCCTTGTGAGACCTCCTTGGGGTGCCTAGGAACCCTACAGTGGTATCAGAGCCTAGCTAGAGCCTTAGGCGAAGTCCAGACGACGTTTGAAATCCGAACGAACCCGAAACCCATTTCCAAAACGGCTCTCTGTACATTTTTAAAAAACTGGGTTTTTTCCAAATTAAAAATATGCATAAAACTCAGCAGGGAATTATACATTACGTTTAGCAGACCGCTTGCGGCTTGTGGGTGTTGGATCCCGATACCCACTGCGAGTAAGAGTTACTCCTGGAAGAGTTTTATACATTACAATTAGCCGATCAAGTAGGTGTCTAGAAAGGTGTCAATGGGGTTACGCCTCTGGGAAAACGAGGTTTACATTAATTAGGTTCGTGCGAAAGCACGGGGGACCTCCCTCAAAGTACCAACACTGGCCTGGCTGAAAGATTGGCGAACTTGTAGTGTGTAATTAATCCCGGCTAGTCTTTCCTTTTAGGGTTTGAAGGAAGATTTGATAAAAAGCAGTGGGAGCCATCCTGATTAGATAAAATTATAACCAATCTGATCTTGCAAGAGCATACGCTGAGTGTTTTCTTCTCTCTCTCTCCAGGTAGCGACCATATCACGCCTTAATCAAGATAATAATACGGAATATTAACCGAACCCGCTTGTTATACTGAGCTGGGGAACGTTGGTCCTGCTCCAACTTGTAATTGTTATAAGACAGAGCAGGAAATAGGGGAATACCAGATTTCCCGTGCCGCCCAAACGAAGAGAGTGCATGCTGATGCATCATCTTCGGGTGTGTTCATTATAAAGAACTGTTTCTCAGTATACTTTACGTCCTGGGTATGTGATACCAGATCAGGATCCCAGATATGTAATATGTTACATAGGGCTACAGAAAGGTAGAGAACTGAGAACGGGTGATAAGTTTCATGAGGCAGAAAACGGGGCAAGTGTTGCAGCCAAGTCTGTTGGTCACTGTCACCCTGTATTCCAAATACATTGATTCTGAACGAATGTTATTAGATACCGAACCTGATATACAAAATCATATCAGTCTCTTTATTAGTAAAGAAAGGATATAATTTTGTATTGTTGGATAATGTTTTGAACATTTCCTATATCAAAAGTTGATCGGTTCAGGCACGTTATCTAAAAGCGTTGATGTTCTAAATCAAACTACAGTTCTTTAGTATACGGAACACACACATGAGGATGAGTTCAGAAATGAATGAATCCTTCTTGAGGCATTGTAGACTAGGTCATATCCATGCGACCCGATTGGCTAAAGTTACATGAAGATGCATATTTAAATCAGTTTAAATCTACATCTTGTGAAACTTGCCAGTCATGTCACAGAGATAAGATGACCATAGCTCCGTTTACTGGAAACAGAGAAAGAGTTAGTAAACTCTTGGGATGATATATGTTGATGTATGTAAGGTCCCCTGTCTACACATGCCAAGACCGGTTCTTTATACTTCATTACGTTCTCTGATAATCTTTCAAGATTCAGACATATGTTCCTGTTGAAACACAAGTCAGAACCTTTTGAGATATTCACAGAATATAAGTTAGAAGTAGAGAACCAATACGGGTATAAGTATTATGTCCTTTGATGTGATCAAGGAGGAGAATACTTCAGCATGGAAATCATGGACTATTCTAAAGGAGAATGAGATTCTCTCTCAGCATTACTCCTCCGTATACACCATAGCATGATGGTATATCGGGACGGAGCAATAGCACCCTATGTGATATGGTGTGCTCTATGATGAGTACTACTGAGTTACCTGTTTCCTTTTAAGGGGGTTATGCACTTGAGAAGCTGCATACCTATTGAATAGGTTCGAATCAAATCAGTTACCTACCACTTCATATGTGATATGGAAAGGGAAGAGCCCATGTCTTAAGCTAGTTAAGATTTGGGGTTGTCCGGCCTATGTCTAAAAGCAAAATCCGGACAAACTCGAGGCAAGATCTGTTATGTACAACTGGAAAGATTCCAGCTATGCAAACTACAGCAGATGATTTGGTAGAACCGAAGGATTCAATAGAAACCAACGAACCTCAGCCTCTCCGCCGATCTAGTAGGGTTCCTCACCCACCTGAGAGATACTTCTGTTTCTCTATGACAGTGGGAGCGAGGATTGCATCATGAGATGATGACCCAACTAGTTTCGAGCTGGCCATCAGGAGTAAGACTCTGTTAGAATGGCTGGATGCTTAGCGATCTGAGATGGAATCCTTATACACCAACAAAGTATGGACTTTGGTTGCTATATCTGAAGGGTTAAATCCCCATCAGGAGCAAGTAAATCTTGAGAAGATTACTTGGTGTACATGGAAAAGTTGAGATTTTCAAAGCTAGACTTGTTAAAGGTTTGCATCATTGACCAGGTGTGGATCATGATGAAACTTTTTCAAGTGACTATGCTTAAGTCCATCCAGATCCTACTTGCCACGGCTACATACCATGACTACGATATCTGGTGGTTGGGTGCTATGACTGCTTTTCTAAATGATGTTTTAGAAGAGGACGTCTATAAGTACACAGCCAGAGGGCTTCGTAGACAGTGGGAGCAGCGGAAACGTGTATAAGATGCTTTATAGGATAAAGCAGGCATCGCGGAGTTGGAACATCATTTTTGATGGATTAGTCAAAGAGTTTGACATCATCAAAATGGTAGATGAACCTTGTATAAACAAAAAGGTAGTAGAGAGTATGGTGACGATCCTCGTAGAGTACGTGGATGACATACTCTTGATAGGGAAGGAGTTTCCTATGCTACGCTCGATCAATCTCCGCTTATCACAATGATTCTCCACATAAGATCAAAGTGATACCTACTAAATCCTGGGTTTTGGATCTATGAGATAGATCTAAATAAATGTTAGGATACTCACTAGTTGTAGTGAGATGGCATCAGTTGATCCTGGGGAAAATCACTGGAAGTGTTCCAGGGTGATAAAGACGACTGAATGTCAGTCACAGGCATTGTCCTTACCCTCAGTAAAGGGACGGTATGTTGGAAGAGTTCCAAGCTAGATACCGTGGCATACTAGACGATAAAGGCAGGATACATCGCTACTTAAGATGCTACCAAAGAGGCTGTTTGGGTGTATATTGGTTCATGAGATGAACTATGTTCCTCCCATTGTGTGACAATGGAGTTGTGGCTTATGCCAAGGAACGTAGGTCCCATCAGTGATCCAGACATATTCTAAGGCAGTATCACTTGATCATGGAGATGGTTGATCTCCAAGAAGATCGAGGTTAGGAGACTAGACTCAGAAGACAACACAGCGGATCCACTCACAAAGGCCTGTTCCCAGAGAGAGATTTTTATGGGATGGTTGAGTATGAGATACTGCAACCACTGCTACAGATGGCCCTAGTGCAAGTGGGAGATTGTTAGTTATATGTATGCCCTAGAGGCCATTACTATACATAGGATGTATATTGTAGTGGATGCTAGGACATATATAGGGAGGACTTTCTTGCTCGACATGATAGTATGCTATCTGGTTGCTCTTTACCTTAACGTGTATACTGATTGTCTCTCTGTTACATGTTGGTAAAGCCCTTAGGATGTGTACTTGACTACCTGGACTATGATGCGGATCATACTAGTGGGGACAAGGTAGTCCATAAGTACATCCTTGAAAGTCCCTAGTCGTGGGTGTATCGAGATGGGGCATCGATATACCAGAGTAGACTAGCGTGTACCTTCTCGACCCATACAGATGGGCGATGGATGATCCCATATCCATCGGTGTTTGACATCAGAGATGATATACGGGTGCTCAGTAGAGACTGGGTACACTGGACGGACTCGCCGAGAACTCCCAGATGGTATTATACCTTACGTCAGATGGCAGTTCTCTGGTGACACTGGTACAGAGTAGTCTGTTGACCCGAGATCGTCATAGAGTCTTGTGTGGTTCCCACTGTGCTTTGATTTCCATCTTACCACGTCCAAGAGGGCATGCAAAACGGTGGTTTTTAGGTACAGTCCCGAGTCACATGGAGGCAATGAGCGATAGGAGGGGATTCATCTCTCCCGGTATAGGGGGTTGATGTTGCGCTGTGTTCGATTGGCTATAACCGGAAATCCCTGGCCAGGGTTGCTGAGATTTACTGGTAAGTGTTACCAGTAGTTTCTCGAATAGTTATAGACCTCATATCGACACGACTTATCGAGCTATTGGGGTCTGACGTTTGCCACCCCTAGGCGAGATATGCGACATATCAGACGATCAGACCGGACTGTACGGTAGTGTTACTGGTTGGATTCACTAGAGTGTGAGCGGGCTTGCTCGTCGATCTTCTGATCGCTCAATACCCGGGTGGCCGTTACGTTTAGCAGACCGCTTGCGGCTTGTGGGTGTTTGATATGATCATCATCTGCTGCCGGCGTATTGACGAGTCTTTAGAGTCCTACACAGAGGTTTCCTGGCTCAAGCGAAACGAAATAGGAGCGCATATGAGATATGTGCGGGACCGAGAATAATACGTGTATGTGATACCGCATTCTATTCTCGCGATGAATGTATCGGAAGGTTGTATGCGATATAACCTAGTTATCGAATCATGGATTGATTCGATAAGCCGATACATTGGATATTAGTCGGTTATATGTGATATGACCGGAACGTTAAATCAAGTGTTGATTTAATGATTTAATGTATAATTATATATTTGATATATTACTTTGCATTAACTAGTATCGGTTCACTTTAAATGGATTTTCTCACTCGCTTGTGCACATTGTATATGTGATATATTTTTTGTGCACTTGATTGTATCATGTTTGATGATACATGATTGTGTAAAGAATTAAACCTTAGTTAAGTAAATGGTTAAGGTTTTTACATATTTATTCTTTCCTTTATCTTTTAATTTGGATTAAAAGAAATGAGAAAAGAAAAACAAAAGGGTTGCTTTCAACATGAAGCTTGTTGAAGCTTCATGAAGCTTTGACCAAAGTGACTCTTTTGTCTTCATCTCCTAAACCCTAACCATTCATTTAACCTAAGTTAATTCTCTACACTTTACCATGGTTAAAATTATGATAAGAATTCATTTTATTTTCTTTTTGAAAAACTTATCATAATATTATCTTCATCTTCTTCTTCTTCTTCACTTGAAGAAAACCTTTCTTCATCAATGGTGATTGATGAAAATGAGTGAGAAATCCAATTCTAAAGTGAACCCACTTCCTATTTCTTCATCCTCTACCTCTTGCCAAGTAGTAGAGTGTGTTTCCTTCACAAGTTTTCTAGACTTGGTGAAGTTGGAGCTTGATCTAGCGATGCCTCGACGTAGATCATCTTCGGCACGTCGTCGATGACCTAGCTCGCTCTTTCTCCGATGAAGCCGACGCTAGAGCCCGGGATTTGATTTGGACAGTGGAGAGGACTTCATCACGGAGCCGTGGAGGTGGAGGACCGGATCTACAAGGGTTGTATTTCCGTTCCTTTAGTTTAGATGTAAACTAGTTTCTTTTTCGCCTAGAATTCTAGCCGACGATCCGTAGTCTAGGGTTTCTCGGCACCGTAAAATTTGAACTTGGCATGTTTGATGCCTTGTGAGACCTCCTTGGGGTGCCTAGGAACCCTACAGAATGATGTGGACTTTTGCCTTGAGCTTCGCGCTGAAGTCTTGAATCTTATGCTACCCTTGTGCTTTGTGCATTGAACTGTCTAATGATTTTCCATTTGTTTCTTGAACTGGTAGGCAGCATCATACGAATTCATCTGTTGTTGGTCGTAGTCTCACATTTGTAGCGACTTTGCATGAATTTCACTGTAACAAGCTGAGAACCTGTAACCTGCAACTATTTAGTAGACATGGATCAAAAGTACCTACTTATATGCAATGTGATTAAGAATGGGTGATATAATAATGAAAAATATGATATGAACAAATACCCCCAAACTTATCTTTTGCTCGTCCGGAGCAAAGCCAATTTTATTTTCAAAAATTCCTAACCTCACTTTCGCAAGGAACGCGATTGCACTGAGCTCGTGCAACAAGCTGTTAAACCTCTAGGTGTCCCTAGTAGGAGGAGTGTTGTCTTCTGAGGGTTTTCAGCGGATACTACCCATAAAATCCAATCAATTTAGCCATTGACTCTAATTCTTCAATTCAGTATTCTAGCAAGAAATTCTATTATCTTCAACTTAGAAATCATCAACCCCTATTTTTCATACTCACTTTTTATTTAACTTAAGATCATATATGTTTTGCAAATTTATTAAGCTTTCAGCATCTTTTGAATTTTCCTTCTAAGGTGCAATCTCAACTCAGGAATTTTTTACCATCTTTACTGAAGATATAAGGCCTATCTTTCATTCCTATCTCTCATCCAAACCCCAATCATATACCCCTACGTGTGTGTAATTTGTACCACTACACTTGGAAATTCAATTCAAGCTATCATACTCTTGTCCATGTCCAAAGTACTTTTAGTTGGTGAATTTTAGATGAAATTGCTCACATATTCTTCATGCGACCGTTAATATTTCTTGAGATACTAAACGACCGATTACAAAATGTGCTTACGCATTTAGGCGTAATTCCTCGTTTTGCAATACTTAAGGCTTAGCAGTGACTCCCAAACCAGTTGGTCTAAGGCACTAGGTGATAAAGCACCCTCGCTATATTTTTTTATTTATGTTGCCTTAAGTAATTACAAAACCAGTGTTCATTTTTTTTTTATCTCTTTATTCACCATTTATACTTTTATTTTATTTTCCTTCATACTAAGGTTTTTAGACAAGAGCATTTCATGGTATCCTCTACTATTCCAAGTTTCAAGTTGTGTGTAAGTTCGTGTAGTAGGGTATATATTTTCAGAATTTAGACTAAGGTTCAGAATTTATTTTTCAGACTTACATTTCAATAAAAATTTCAATACTCTTCTCTTATTTTGACTTAGCCCAATAACTGAACTCAAAATTTGCCTATTTCTAAATAAACTGCAAGGACATATTTTCTATAATTAAACTTTAAGAAAGGTTATTTTTAGGGTTTTTAATTTACCAAGTTTAGGATCTAGTTTTTCCTAACTAGTCAACCGTCATGTTGAACTTAAGTCAAATATGGCCAAAATTGAATTTTTCAACTCTTATAATTTTTAAAAATTTTTAATTTTTTATTGATTTTATTTTTTATATTTTTAGTTTTTTTAGTTTTTATATTTTTTTATAAAGATGCAATGCGGAATTAAATATGCAAAGAAAGAAAAAATATGTACAAAAATAAAAATATGCAGATGCAATGCAAAAGATAACTATTTACAATCAACCTCCACCCCCAAACTTATCGAAAGCAGTGTCCTCACTGCTCATAGCCTTGCCGTCCCCTTGATCGTGAGCGGGATCGTTCCTCTCTGGCCAGTAGGGTGGTCATGCCTTGCTCCAAACTCGTCACTCGTTGATTAAGGTTGGTCATCATCCCTATCAGTCTTTCTACCCCCTATTTGTTCTTCTAAGTAAGCGCGCTTGCGCAGCGGGTGTAAACTCTTCACCGCTCGTGGTTGAGCTCGAGCTGGGTGTCTTTGCGGGCACGTCTTCGGCCGGCTCGGTACGTAACCATAGATCATGTAATCGTGTATAGGACGTGAAGACACCCTCAAGAAAGGGTCTAATTGGAATCCCACCATGCATATAAAATTCGAATTTCTCAACAGGGAGGAAATGGCGACATAGTTGTGTCACCAACATAGGTCATGGATAGTTGGCAGCCCTCTTGCCCGCACCAATCGAGTGAAGTAAAACAATGCACATATCATAACTAGGGCTTCGTGTCATCAATGTGTGCACTATATAAAGGGATGGTATGAATAATGCAGTGTTGTGCGAACTACCAAAAATATTATTTTGTGCTCAACGGCACACAATCAAAACATTCGCAAACATCGTGCGAACCTGAATACCCTTTCGTGGCTCCCTGGAACAATCGTTACCCATTAAGGGTAGGTAGTCCTCGAATCGGAGGGGTTGGTCATGAATTGGGAGTCGTGGAATTAGAGTAACTTCGTGGACGAAGTCCCTATCAATTATAATTTCCCTATCCCCCCACATTAATCTAAGATACCCATGTTGTGCAAGACTACCCTCATCCATGCATTCATAAAAACGGGTGACAAGATCCGGAAGCGTGAAGGCATTCGGATGGTTAAATAGTAAAAAGATCAATCCGCGCCTTCGGATGTCATCACCGAAGTAACTACTATAGACAGTGTGTGCAAACATTTGGGAAAAATCCCTTTCAAACTGCAGAGTGGGTGCCGTCACAGAGAGCAAATTGAAAAAATTTCAATTTAACAGAGAGGATCAGAGAATTGCAAACCTCCTCTGAAGATTTCAGAGGGCGACGACACCAACATGCGGCGAAAACGCGGCAACAAGGAGGTATCGGCGGCGGAAGCGCAGCACTCTGGAGAGATCTCTCGGCTCTTTCTGCTGCGGCGGCTAGGGTTTGTAGAGAAGGAAATTTAGGGTTCTGTAAATTCAGAGGAGGGATCGGGTTGTATTTATAGGGGGTGTTTTGGTTATTTGCAAAAAAGGACCCCTTAAAAAGAGGAATTTATTTTGTAATAAAAAATATAATTTTTATTTTTTTATTTATTATTTATTAAAACTGAAAATTTACAAAACCCCCCTAAAAATATGAATTTTTTTTATTTTATATATATTTTTATATAATTACAAGTGTGACATACCCCCAAACTTATTTGAAACAGTGTTTCCACTATTTATGGCTGGATAACCGAAATTTAGGGGTAGGCGGAAGAAGATTAGCCGATGTAAACGGGCTCCTACAATATCAGGAGCTCTTCCGAAGGGTCCGTGGTGAGGAACGGTTCAATCCTGTGTCCGTTCACTTTCAATAGTGAACCGTCCTTCGGATTTTCTAAGTCGACCACACAGTGCGGATATATGGTACGTACAAAAAATGGCCTATTCCATCAAGATCTGAGCTTGCCGGGATAGAAATGTAGCCGGGTGTCGTAAAGTAATACCTATTGACCAGGTGTGAATGTTTTGCGCATAACGTTTTTATCGTGAAACACCTTCGTTCGGTTTTTTACGACAACCGCGTTCTCGTAAGCTTCATCCCGAAGCTCGTTCAATTCATTTAACTGCAGCTTTCTATGGCTACCCGCATCTTCGATAGATAGATTCATCTCTTTTATCGCCCAAAATGCGTGATGTTCTATTTCCACCGGAAGGTGGCATGCCTTTCGCCGATAAGGAGACATGCTAAGGTCGGTCTTATAAGCAGTTCGAAATGCCCAAAGGGCATCAGTAAGTTTTAAAGACCAATCGTTACGGTTTTTGGAAACCGTTTTCTCCAATATCTGTTTAGTTTGCCGATTTGAAATCTCGGCTTGCCCACACGTTTGGGGATGATTGGGCGTTGGTAACTTATGATTAATGGAATATTTCCGCATTAAGGACTCAAAAGTCCTATTACAGAAATGAGTTCCATTGTTGCTAATGATTGCTCAGGGGTGCCTAAACCGGGAGAAAATGTTTTCCTTGAGGAATCTAACGACAACCTTGTTGTCATTAGTCCGGCTGGGCACAGCCTCGACCCACTTAGAAATATAATAAACAGCAAAAAGAATATACAAGTTCCCAAAAGAATTGGGAAACGGTCCATAAAATCAATCCCCCAAACAACAAAAATTTCCACAACCAAGATTGGTTGGAGTGGAATTTTGTTTCTCCTGGATATCCGGCCCAAGTGTTGGCACCGGGAGCACGTCTTGCAGTAATCATGTGCTTCTTTAAAGAGTTGTGGCCAGTAGAAACCACACTGTAAGATCTTTTCGGCTGTCTTCCTAGGGCC
Organism: Agapanthus africanus; assembly: GCA_030015575.1. Lineage (NCBI taxonomy): Eukaryota > Viridiplantae > Streptophyta > Magnoliopsida > Asparagales > Amaryllidaceae > Agapanthus > Agapanthus africanus. Next base: position 274,866,056 of record CM057337.1, read on the forward strand.
AAGATGCCCGCCACACGCTTGATCGTGGCAAAATGACAGCACACTCTTGAATTCATCACCGGGGACACACCGACGAATAATCTGGTCGGGACAGTATTTAAACAGATAAGGTTCGTCCCAGTAAAAGTATTTTACCTGGGATAGGAATCGGAGTCTGTCCTGTTTTGACCATTCGTTTGGCAGTAGTCCATTGGCTAGATAGTTCACAATATATGCGAACCAAGGTTCGCATGATACTGTCAAGAGCCGCTCATCCGGAAAAACGTCGCTTATCAGAAATTGAGGCGTCGGTGAAGAAGGGAGGCGTGAAAGATGGTCGGCAACTACGTTTTCGCATCCTCTTTTGTCTTTGATGACAAAGTCAAACTCTTGGAATAAGAGGATCCAACGTATCAGCCGAGATTTAGCGTCCTTCTTCGCCAAAAGATGGTGAAGAGCTGAATGGTCGGTGTATACGATGACTGGAGAGCCGATTAAACACGGCCTGAACTTTTCTAATGCAAACACAACTGCCAAGAATTCCTTCTCGGTTGTTGTGTAATTTAATTGGGCATTGTTCAAGGTTCGGCTAGCATAATAGATTACATGCGGCATCTTATCGATGTGCTGTCCAAGGACAACACCAATGGAAAAATCAGATGCATCGCACATAATCTCAAATGGATGCGTCCAGTCAGGAGAAGAAAGAACGGGAGCAAAAGTGATTGAGTTTTTTAATGACTCGAACGCATTCATACAGCTCGAGTCAAAATCGAATGTGGTGTCCTTGGCCAGCAAAAGAGTCAAGGGCCTAGCAATCTTGCTAAAGTCCTTGATGAACCGTCTATAGAAACCGGCATGGCAAAGGAAGGCTCGAATGTCTCGGACGCACTTGGGAGGAGGGAGATTGGAAGTGACTTCAATCTTCGCTTTATCCACCTCAATGTCATTTTGCGAGATGATATGTCCTAAGACAATACCTTCATGCACCATGAAGTGGCACTTCTCCCAATTTAAAGTAAAGTTCCTATCCTTACACCGGGTAAGGACTGTGTCTAGATGTAGCTAACACTCATCAAAGAAGTAGCCGAAAATGGAGAAATCATCCATGAAGATCTCCAAGAATTTTTCCACCATGTCTGAAAAAATTCCCATCATACACCGCTAGAAAGTAGCGGCCGCATTGCATAACCCAAAAGGCATGCGACGATAAGCAAACATGCCGAAAGGATAAGTGAATGTGGACTTGTCCTGATCTTTTTCAGCGATGGGAATTTGATTTTAGCCGGAGTAGCCATCCAAAAAGCAGTAATATTCATGCCCAGCCAATCGTTCAAGCATTTGGTCAATGAAAGGTAATGGAAAGTGGTCTTTCCGTGTCGCAGCATTGAGTTTCCTATAATCAATGCATACTCGCTACCCAGTTTGGGTGCGAGTAGGAATGAACTCGTTCGCCTCATTTGTTATTACCGTTATGCCTGATTTCTTAGGGACAACGTGAATGGGGCTAACCCACTGACTATCAGAGATAGGTAAATGATACCACTATCAAGACACTTTACGATCTCCTTTTTAACAGCCTCCTTCATGACTGGGTTGAGTCGTATCTGTGGATCCCTGGCTGGTTTGGCATCATCCATCATATGAATATGATGTTCAACTATTAAGGGACTAATCCCCTTGATGTCCGCCATAGTCCAGCCAAAAGCTTGTCGATTGCTCTGCAAGACCGTCAAAAGGGCTTTCTCTTGCTTTAAGGCTAGAGAAGCAGAGATGATAACAGGTAGGGTCTTGTTCTCACCTAAGTAAGCGTATTTAAGGTGAAACGGCAACCGCTTGAGTTCAAGTGTTGGAGGTGAAACAATTGAAGGTAAAATCGGTGAAATTGTCTCAAACCCAAAGGATTCCAACAGAGGTTCAAAACGAGTGTAAGCCACCGAGTCGGATGGTTCAGCTAACTCATCCGAGAACTCAAAGGATTCAAATTCGGGTGGTGACTAGTCAAGTTCGTTTGAGAAAGTGAAACGCTCGTAGTCATTATCGAGAGTAAAAACAGTATCAGGTTCAAGGAGGAACGGACTATTGTCGTTAAGATTGCTGTGATCGAACAAATTTTTTTCTAATTCACAGTCCTCCGGTGTGATCTCTTGGATCGAACAAACGTCTAGTATAATAGCATTAGGTTCAGAGGGCCGATTCCCCAACTTAAAAATGTTGAGTTCAATTATCATGTTTCCGAAAGATAGGTTCATCGAACCATTACGAAAATTGATCACAGTATTCGAGGTTGCACGGAATGGTCGACCGAGTATCACCGGAATTTGACTCCGGGGGTTAGCTACAGGTTGTGTCTCGAGAACAATAAAATTAACGGGGAATATGAAGTCCCCTACCTTTATTAACACATCCTCTAGCTCACCCCTAGGATAGGTGATAGATCGGTCGGCTATTTGGAGAGTACAATGCATAGGTTTCAGCTCTCCTACACCTAATTGCTCATATACCGAATAAGGAAGCAGGTTAACACTGGCACCAAGATCCAAAAGTGCGTGTTTATGTTCTTATCCCCAATAGTTATTGAAATTGTAGGACAGCCAGGGTCCTTTCGTTTTTGAGGTAAAGGTTGGGTAAGAGCATCACTCACGGCACTAGCTAAGAAAACTTTCTTAGGTACCTGAGATTTCCTCTTCTTAGTGCAGAAGTCCTTCAAGATTTTTGCGTAAGAAGGGACTTGTTGGATTGCATCCAAGAGGGGAATGTTAATGTTAACCTATTTAAACAACTCCACAATCTTTGTGGATTTTTTTTATTGGATCTCAACCGGTTTGGAAACGGAACATTTTGAAAATTGGTTGAGTCCAATACTTATAGAGGAGATTGTGGAGTTGGAACGGATCTCAATGTTGGTGTTTTCGTGGAGTGAGATGTGGGTCCGTTCAGAGTAGCAGAAGAAGTAGAGCCTTATGAAGAATGGAGAACAGGCTCTAAAGACGAAGAAGAAGAAGAAGAAGAAAAGGCCAGGGTGTCATCATAAGTGCCAACATTGTTGTGCAACATTCTTCCAGATCTCAATATAGTCATGGCGCACACATTATGGTTTTGTTGTTCAAGAGCAACATGTGTGTTTTGTGGGTGACCAGGATTTGGGAGTGGTTGAGATGGAAGCTTCCCTTTCTATCGCTCGCTTAAAGCTGCATTTAGTTGTGCAATCTGGGCTTCAATGGTTTTGATGCTTTGCCCATGTAACTGTTGGATATAGTTCCCTCTAAGTCAATTATTGGATCCCAAGTACGTGATTGCAATGATTGAGGGAGGACCTATACCGATAGAACAGTCTTACTCGAGATGATAGTATGCTATCTGGTTTGTCTTTATCATCATGTAGATGTTGATAGAGCCCATAGGATTCTTGCTTGACTACCAGCAGTATGATGGCGATCATATATGTGGGAGCTGGGGTCTATAAGCACATCCTTAAAGGAACCCCAGTCGTAGGAGTTTCGAGACAGGGCATCGATACTCCAGAGTAGACTAGTGTATACAGTCGAGACCCTGACGAGGGGCGGTGGCCGGTCGCACAAGCCACTGGTGTCAGTTGGATCACCTAAGATGTATACAGGTGCTCATTGGGTTATGAGTACACGGACAGGACTCGCCGGGAACTTGCTAGTTGGTATTATACCTAGCGTCAGATAGCAGTTCCCAGGTGATATGTGTACAGGTTAGTTCATCGACCTGAGGTCGTCATTTGTCTCGTGTGAGTTCCCACTGTGCTTTGATTTATACCCTACCACGCTCAAAGGAGACGTGCAAACAGGTTTTAGTTGGGTACAGTCCCGAGCCACATGGAGGCAGTGAGCAGATCATCGGGGATTCGTCTCTCCCGGTATTGGGGGTGAGATCGCGCTGTGTTTAGGAGAGCCATTACACGAAATCCCTGGCCAGGGTAATCGAGATTTACTGGAAGGTATTCCAGTAGTATCTCAGGGTGTTCTGGGCTGCTCTCTGACACGACTTATACCGCTATTGGGGGTCTGACGTTTACCGACCCCCTAAGCCTAATATGCGATACTCATAGACGAATGAACCGGACTGTACGGATACTGTCACTGTCAGACTCAGTAGGGTTTATAGATGAGTTCGCTCGTCAGCTTCCTTCCAATCAATACATAGGCAAAACATTACGTACAGCTTGTACCTCTGACATGCTAGGGGTTATACCCAGTGCCAGTGTATTGATGAGTCATTAGAGTCCCCCACAGACACTTTCCCAAGTTCGGGCGAAACGTTGTAGATGCCGTATGGTATTATGGCAGGGTTCGGAAAATGCACCTGCGTTTTCGCACGTGTCATTTTTCGGGCAGATAATACCGGTAGGCTTTGGTTTAAGCCGGATCCAAGTATTATACTGTGTAGATATAATATCTTTGTCTCAGTTGCATTTGTATTCGGTCGTAATACAAATACGGGTATGTTTATACTGTTACGGGGTTATCTTGAAATTCATTTCAGGATCACTTTTGGAAGTTGCCAGTTTCCAGTTTTTCTATCACCCGTATTTAACATTCGGTTAAATACGGATTTGTCTTTTCGTCTTGAGGGTGAGTCATGCTTCTAGAAGGTTCTAGAAGTGGTGATTAGGCTTGTGACTCATTTGCTCATTAATGGTGCTTTAATGGTGCATTTAATGGGTTCATACATGACTCATTCTTTCTTTAATGGTTGTGATAAGTATGAATGCTTATGGTCACCATTCTTGTTCTTACACTCACCCCCTTTGCCTTATTTATATGGCCGGCCACTCTTGTGGGAGAGGTGTGGTTGTTTATTTGATAAAAGTATATGAAATTTGCTTCATGGAAATTTCATAAGTTCATTTCTAATTTTCACCCGATCCAAATGGAAACTTCTTTAACCGTTCGTCCATAGCCTTGGACGTAACGAGACAAAGTGTTCTACTCATTCTCTACATCAATCTTGGTCGTCTCTTTTAGCAAACTTGACGATCGAGTTGCCTCTGTTCAGAGGCGGGAGCCCGTTTAAAGATCCGTCGACGTGGTGCCACCTGGACGACGAGACTGGAGTTTCAGAAGATCGAAGCCGCCGCAACAAATCGTGGGATGATGGTTGAAGACCAAAGGACTCGGATCATTCGGTATAACAATTCTACCCTCTTTACAATTAGTTAGTTTAGCTTTAATGGCAGATCCGGGTTATAGTACGCGATAGCGCCAGTCGTAAAAGTTTTCGTTCCGCATATTGGCGTCAGTTAGACGTCCGGGGCGCTACCGTGGACTTACAGTGGTATCAGAGCCTCACCATTAAGCTATACTAACTTGTGCTAACGCGTTTAAAATATCGATCGAACGGATTTTCGAAAATCACAAAAATCCAGTTCAAAGTTTCTGTTGTTTTCTAAACTGTTCTAAAAATTATTTTACAAATCACAGAAAAACAAGCAGGATTTTTTAAGCAAACGGGGAAATTTTGAGCACGTGATCCCACGTGACCACCGCGGATCCGCGGTCAAACCTAGGGTTTGACCGCGGAACCGCGGCAGTACTGTGGGAACAGTGCTTCAAAATTCTCCTGTAGGCTTTTCTTAGGAAGTTGTGGTTTCTGAAATGTTTCTTTTGGGCCAATATTTGGTTACTGTACGGCAGATGTTTGTGGGGCCCACTTCGGGAAATTTTGTCGATCGAAATTTTAAACGTATTAGTTTTACAGTACTTACTTTATATCTCCGACCGGGAATGTCATTTGATCGATAAACCGCGTCTGATTACTTTATATCTCCGATCGGGAGTTTCAAACATACAGGAAACTTGCCAGACTTGCACATACCTTCTGGAGTGTGTTAACTTAAGTGGCTTCCATCAAGTTATCATACGATGATAGTTGGATCCCGATTCTTACTGATGAGTTAGTTTTCTCTTCGGGTGATCCCGACTAATTCTTCTTTAAGGTTTGGAGGAGAATTTGAGATTACAGTGGGAGGTTTCATAATTAGATAAAGTGATAACCATTCTGATCTAGGTTAGACTGCACGCAGAGTGTTTCTTTTCACTCTCTCTTTGGCAGCGAACCGACCCTAGACTATGACTCAGTGACCAAGTTGACCGAACCTTCTTAATATACTGGCTTTTGGATTGTCCTTGTTGCATAAGTCATTGCCGCTCCCTTTTTTACCCTTTGTATTTCTCAGAACACCCCGTATTACTACGGACATCCACTTCCATTGGATAGATCCATCGTATGGTTATATACGAACTCGGAGGGATTTCTTCGAGAATGGATCCAGGTTCAGGAGAAATAGAATTGGTTTATTCAGTTGTCTTCTATTATCACCTTCTTGTTAGTGTATATGCCCTAGGGGCTATTATTGTATCATACTAGATTGTATGTTACTTAATGGAAGCTTGGGATATTCACAGTTATATATACAGTCTTGCTAAAAATGGTAGTATGCTACTTGGTTTGTGTCTACTTTAATATGTGCATATGTTTCTTGTAACGTATCACTTATACATATTAGTAGAGCCCGTAGGATCTTTGCCTGATTACCAGCGTCGTGATGGCAGTCACACTAGTGGGGGCTGGGTAGTCTGTAAGCAACATCCTATACAGGTCCCTGGTCGTTGGATTATCGAGATAGGGCATCGATATTCCGGAGTAGACTAAGTGTGTACGCTTCTCATCCCAGTTGGGGAGATGGTCTGTCCCACAGCCATCAGTACGTCATAGTAGAGATAGTATGCAGGTGCTCGTTAGGTTACGAGTACACCGGACAGGACTCACAGGGGAACTGATTAGTTGGTATTATACCCGTCGTCAGTTAACAGTTCCCAGATGACATGAGTACAGCATAGTCCGCAGACTTGACACTGCTACTTCACCTCGAGTGTGTCCCACTGTTCTTAGATTGCTACCCTACTACGGCTCAAAGGAGTCGTGCAAACAGGTAGCAGTTGGGTGCAGTCCCGAGCACTTGGAGGCAGTAGTGGTTAGACAGGATTCGTCTCTCCCGGTATTGGGAGATGATATCGCGCTATGTTAGAGAGCCATTACGCAAAGTCCCTGGCCAGGGCAAGTGAGATATACTGGTGGGTTCCAGTAGTTTCTCAGGGTGTAATGGGCTTCGCTCCGACATGATTTTTACAGCTGTTAGTGGACTGACGCTTGCCGCCCCCTAGGCTAGATATGTGATAGTCTTAGATGAATAGACCGGACTGTACGGAGATTGTCACATCAGGCTCAGTGGGAGTTCGGATGGGTTTCCTCATCGTCCTTCTTATCGACATCTACCTGGGGACCGTTACGTACAGCTAGTGCCGCTTGCGGTCTGTGGTTAAACCCACTGCCAGCGTAGTGTCGAGTCTTTAGAGTCCCACACAGAGAGTTTCCTTGCTCCAGGTGAAACGATATAGAGGTCGTATGGTTTTACGACAAAGGTTCGGACACATACGTGTGTTTACGCACGTACGACTTTTCGGACAGCTTTTACTAGCCGGCTTTGGTTTAAGCCAGATTCTAGTATCGGGTTATTGGATTTATACATTCTAAAGTTTTTCCGTGTTTTCACGGATTGGAGGGGCGTTCTCGTAATTTATCGGGAAGTTTCTAGAAGAGTGGTGACTAAGGGGTTAAGGTGGCATAAGCATTTAATGCTTAATGACTCATTTGTGTGATTCATCCTTTGTATTAAATGATGCATTAATTAGTTAGTGAGTCATACGATGAATCACACTAGGTGAATGAATCAACCATGATGATTAATCATTTATATTTATTTATTTGATAAATTGTTATGGTTGTTAAATTCACATGAGCTCATTATTCATTCTCATTCTCATCTTCACCTTCTCTCTCCTCAAGCTCACTCTCTCTTCAAACCCTAACCCTAACCTTCATGAGTTGAGATCAAGGGTTAGCTAGACTAATACATCCATAACCTCACTCTATATCCCCTAGGTAGCTTAGATTACCACTTTAAGCAACCTAGTTATCTTAAGTTTGAGATTAAGCTTGGCGTAGGAGATTTCAGGTGGATCGACTTTGATTCGAGGAGGCCGTTGAGGTGCCGATGTTCCAAGGAGCCTACGAGGAGTGGAGGACTGCGATGAAGACCCGAAGGACAAGTAACGTGAGATATAACTTCGAATCCGAGTAGTTAAACCTTTCGTAGTTTGTTAGCAATGGTTTAGATAACGATTCATGCGCTCAAGTCCGTGTTACGAAGCTTTGATAATCGTTTTTCATATATTCCGCCTCCCCGCAAGTTCGTGGGGTGCATGACATGGACTTACAGTGGTATCCGAGCCAACTAAACCATTACTAGCTTATTAACAACTAATTAGAAGTTCGATCGACGGAAAACACGAAAACAAAACCCTAAAAATTCCAAGTTTCTGTTAATTTTAAACCTGTCTGAAAAATAATTTGACATGCCTTAAAATTCACAGCAGGGAATTATATGAATACTAGGAAAATACGAGATCACAACCCGACAAAACGGCCGCGGATCCACGGCCGTATGGTGCTTTTGGCCGCGGATCCGCCGCCGAGTCAACTCGGCATTGACTCGGATTTGCTCTAATATTCCTATATTTTGGTGTTCTGTTTTCCAGTATATTCTGTTTCTACCCAGGTTACTTTAGTACAGGCTTGCTTTTGGGGTAGACATGGAAAATGGTGATCGATCGATATTCTAAGATATTTGCTAATTGGGTTTTTATCTGTTATGTTTAATGTGTTCGTAAACCTCCCCTAACTGCTAGTATGTCGGTTGGCAGGGGGTTGCACATTTCTTAAATGTTTACTGTTTGTGTATATGAACTGTATTGGACTGTTGTGATGATTAGCCGGGGTATGAGATGTGTTTAATATTCATTCATTCAATGTAAATGTAATATGATGTAATATTCTTTTGCGGGGCACATCCAGGTTGCGGTTGTAGCCACCGTATCATTTCTTTTTACTGTTTTTGCTCGTAGGATAGACCCAAGGTGGGGTACACAAACTATCGGGTACGTTGAAGTGTTTAGTGGCCTACTCACGTTGTTGAGTGAGACCGCTTCACTTCGGGTACTTGGAGGGTAGTTTGCCGTACCCGTAGGGGTCTACGGTGGGGTAATGGCTATTCATCACAACTGTGTAATCCGTCTTTTATTGCAGGCTCAAAGCAAATGTGGATTGCTAGTAAATCCAATAAAGTTTATCTGTGATCTGGAATGCTTATTATTGCGTCTGACGAATGTACAATATCTATATATGATAACTATTAGACGTCGCTTATGTTTTACACCCGCGCTAACCCAGCCCCCGCTCTGTCGTTAGTTAAGTAACCTAACGGGTGATGACGGGACCCAATGGCGAATACGGATGGCATAAGAGGACATGGTATTTTCGTTGTTTTCTGCAATGATAGGATAAATGATGGGACGCATTATTATAATGAAAAGAAAATAAACCAAAGTTGAATCGTTGGAACAAATTTAAAAGAAACCACTTGGTTATTTTAAAAGAGCAGAATTTTTAATTGCGGAGTTTTAACCACTCCTTTTAAAAAGCTATCAGGTTCTTTCGATTATATCAAGTTCACTACGTTCACGGTTTTGCCAAAACCAGTCGTAGCCCTCCGTCATTTCTTACAGATGGTCAATAGTATTCAAGCTATGTATTTTGACCAACGCCAAGGCATAGTGTTTGGTAGCTGCTGGGTATTCATTTGTTGCTTAGATAGATGAGTTAGTTTGGGACAGTCGTATTATCATTTTGGCCAATGTCAAGGATATGTACGGATGGGTTCAAATTAACCTGGATAATGACGGGTAGAACTTCACATGTGACTTATGACATTTTGACCAACGCCAAGGTCATAAGAGTATGGGGCAAAAATATACATCGGGAATTTCTAAATAAACTGAAATTTGCAGAGAGATGCATACCATTTTGGAGTTTGATGAATGTTGGTATGATTCCTTCAACATTATCATACGATGATATTTTGGATCCCGATCCTATTGTGAGTACATACTACTTATCAGGAGATTCGTCACTTAACGATCAATGCTATAAACCAAGTAGGTTCCTAGAAAGGTGTCAGCGGGGTTACGCCCCCAGAGAAAAGAGGTTATTTAATTAAGGAACTTCGCGAAAGCGTTGGAAAACCTCCCTCGAAGTATCGACACTGGCCTGGCTGAACGGTTAAGCAAGTATTGTACTGTGAGAGTTGTCCTGGCTAATTCTTCTTTTATGGTTTGAGGAAGGATTCGAGAAACAGTGGGAGCCATCTTGTTTAGATAAATTAATAACCACTCTAAACTTGCAAGAGCATCATGCTAATAGTGTTTTCTTCTCTCTCCCTCTTAATTGTACTGACCTTATGACCACACATAGGTTACATCTAGATAACAAATTGACTGTATCTGACTTATATGAATGGCAAAGGTCTTTCCAAATGTCCATTGCCTATGACAAGCTGGAACACCCTATTACTACTCAAGATCCCGTCGTCCCAGGTCCAGTTTCCACCGTCGCGGATATGGATATCCGTCAGACAAGGGAAAAGGATAAAACGAAACCCAAGTGCCTCGTGTCAGCTTCAGTTGATGGTGTATACCAGAAGCAGCACAAGAAGATGGACTTAGTTTCCATCTTTCTCCATAACAAAGATTTATATGGAGAGCAATCTCATATCGCAAGATATAAGACCTCGACCGATTTAATTCAAGCGAGGATGGCTGTCGGGTCAACTGTAGGGGACAACGTCCTTACAATGACTAGCTATATTGATGAGCTCCAGGACCTGGAGACCACGTTGCAGAACGAGCCAAGTACTGACTTGATTCTACAGTCTCTACCTTCTACCCTGAAAGAAACCAGGGAAGTAGAAGGAAAGAGAAGGGCAAAAGTTTCGGGACTTAAAATAGTAAAAGAGGGACGTTCCTATTGTTATGGGATTGGGCATAGGCAGAATGATTGCAGGGCTTTGGAAGCCAGTAGCCAAGATACAAAGCATGTTGTGGCTTCAGCCTCAAGTGTGTTTGTTATTAAGAACTGTTTGTCAATTAACTCTACTTCCTGGGTATTAGATACCAGAGCAGGATCTCATATCTGTAATTCATTACATGCTTTGAGAAACCGTAAAGTTATAAAGGTAGGTGATTGGTCTCTCAAAGTTGCAAACGGAATGACAGTGAATGCTGAATCCGTGGGAGAATATCGCCTAGGTTTGACAAGTGGGCATATATTGATTTTACATAACTGTTTAAATATACCTAGTATGACTTGTAATATCATATCAGTGTCCTCACTTTCGAGAGAGGGATATGATTTTACATTCTAAGCGATGTAGTTAACATCCACCTAAATCAAGTTCTGATTGGGTCAGGTACATTAGATAACGGCATATACGTATTAAGTCAAGCTCAGGTTTTCAATGTCCAGAATACACTTAAAAGAAAGTCTCCGGAATTAAATCAGGCTTTCTTATGGCATTGTAGACTAGGTCACATCAATGAGAGAAGGTTGACTAAGTTACATAGAGAAGGATATTTTAATCCGTTCGAATATCAATCTTATGCTACTTGTGAATCTTGTCTCATGGGAAAGATGACAAAGACTCTGTTTTCTGGACACGGAGTAAGAGAAAGCGAGCTCTTGGGACTCATACACAGTGACGTGTGCGGTCCAATGTCTACACATACGCGAGGTGGTTATTCCTACTTCATTACTTTTACGGATGATTTCTCTAGGTATGGATATATCTTCTTAATGAAGCATAAATCTGAGGCCTTTAAGAAATTCCAAGAATACAAGAATGAAGTGGAAAAACAAACAGGCAAGAGTATTAAAAACACTGAGATCTGATCGAGGTGGTGAATACTTAAGTGCCGAGTTCCTAGGTTACTTAAAAGAGAATGGAATTCTCTCTCAGCTTACTCCTCCATACACACCACAACACAACGGTGTATCGGAAAGGAGGAATCGAACCCTATTGGATATGGTTCGTTCCATGATGAGTAAGGCTGAGTTACCGCGATCATTATGGGGATATGCACTAGAATCGGCTGCATATCTTTTGAACCTAGTTCCTACCAAGACTGTGCCTACCATACCATATCAGATGTGGAGTGGGAAGAAACCCTATCTTCAGTATCTAAAGATTTGGGGATATCCGGCTTTTGTTAAAAAGCAGCATGCGGACAAACTCGAGGCATGATCAGTACATTGTAAGTTTGTGGGATATCCAAAGAACTCCAAGGGGTATCTATTCTATTACGCAGAGGAACAAAAAGTTTTTATTTCTCGTCATGCCCACTTTCTGGAACATCAGTTTTTAGAAAAAGGAACAAGTGAGAGCGTAGTAGAACTGGAAGAAATTCCAGAACCATAAGCTATTACTGAAAGCTTGGAAGAACCAGAAGGTTCAGGAGAACGGGACATCCCGACGCCACTCCGTAGAAGTAGTAGGCAATCTCATCCGCCCGATAGATACTACGGTTTTCTCAAAGACGGGGATAGAGAGGATTGCACTATTGACTATGATGAGCCTACTAGCTTCCAGCAAGCCATTCAGAGCGGTGACTCAGTAAAATGGCTGGATGCAATGCGGACAGAAATGGAGTCCATGTACACTAACAAAGTATGGACTTTGGACGTTGCTCCAGATGGGGTAAAACCCATAGGATGCAAATGGATCTTCAAAAAGAAGATTGGTGTAGATAGACAGATTGAAACCTATAAGGCTAGACTTGTTGCAAAGGGTTTCTGTCAAAGACCTGGTTTGGACTATGACGAAACCTTTTCTCCAGTGGCTATGCTTAAATCTATTCGGGTCCTTCTTGCTATTGCTGCCTTCCATGATTATGAAATCTGGCAGATGGACGTAAAGACGGCCTTTCTAAATGGTAATTTGGAAGAGAGCGTCTATATGGATCAGCCAAAGGGATTCATTCAGAGTGGGAGCAGCGGTAAAGTTTGCAAGCTGCTTAAGTCCATTTATGGACTAAAGCAGGCATCGCGGAGTTGGAACATCTGTTTTGATGATGCTGTCAAAGAATTTGACTTTATCAAAAATCCAGATGAACCATGCATATACAGTAAGATTATGGGGAGAGCTGTAGTATTTCTCGTCTTGTACGTGGATGACATTCTCCTAATAGAAAATTATATTCCTATGTTACAGTCAGTCAAAAGATTCTTGTCACATAAATTCTCCATGAAAGACCTGGGTGATACCACCTACATTCTGGGGATCCGGATCTATCGTGATAGATCAAAGAAGATGTTGGGACTTTCGCAGTCCAGGTACATAGACACCATAGTGAAAAGATTCAGTATGGATGATTCTAAGCGCGGTAACCTACCGGCTTGTCACGGAATCACCCTCTCCAAAAAGATGTCTCCCAAGACTGATTTGGAAAGGGATCGCATGTCAATTACACTCTACGCTTCTGCGGTAGGCTCTATAATGTATGCGATGTTATGTACCAGACCAGATGTAGCATACGCATTAAGCGTTGTAAGCCGGTATCAGGAAAACCCAGGGGAGAAGCACTGGATAGCAGTAAAGAACATTCTCAAGTACCTAAGAAGGACTAAGGAGATGTTCTTAGTGTAAGGCGGAAAAGACCTCCAGATGGAGGCCTTTGCCGACTCCGGCTTCCAGAGTGACAAAGATGACTCCAAGTCCATGTCGGGTTATGTCTTTACCCTCAATGGAGGGGCGGTCTGTTGGAAGAGTTCCAAGCAGGAGACCGTTGCTGACTCAACAATGGAAGCGAAGTACATAGCTGCTTACGATGCCGCAAAAGAAGCTGTCTGGATAAAGAAGTTCCTCACAGAACTTCAGGTTGTTCCTTCCAGTGTTGGTCCAATACCTCTGTATTGTGACAACAACGGCGCTATAGCTTTAGCGAAGGAACCCGGGTCCCATCAGAAATCCAGACACATCTTAAGGCGGTATCACCTGATCAGGGAGATCGTAGATCGCCGGGAGATCGAGGTGAAAAGAGTAGAGACATAGAATAACATTGCTGATCCATTCACAAAGGCCCTTCCTCAGATGCAGTTCGAGAGGCTATTCGAGATGATAGGTCTACGATATGCCAGCTCATGGCCCTAGTGCAAGTGGGAGATTGTTAGTGTATATACCCTAGGGGCCATTATTGTATCATACTAGATTGTATATTACTTAATGGAAGCTTGAGATATTCACAGTTATATATACAGTCTTGCTAAAAATGGTAGTATGCTACTTGGTTTGTGTCTACTTTAATATGTGCATATGTTTCTTGTAATGTATCACTTATACATATTAGTAGAGCCCATAGGATCTTTGCTTGATTACCAGCGTCGTGATGGCAGTCACACTAGTGGGGGCTGGGTAGTCTGTAAGCAACATCCTATAGAGGTCCCTGGTCGTTGGATTATCGAGATAGGGCATCGATATTCCAGAGTAGACTAAGTGTGTACGCTTCTCATCCCAGTTGGGGAGATGGTCTGTCCCACGGCCATCAGTACGTCGTACTAGAGATAGTATGCAGGTGCTCGTTAGGTTACGGGTACACCGGACAGGACTCGCAGGGGAACTGATTAGTTGGTATTATACCCGTCGTCAGTTAACAGTTTCTAGATGACATGAGTACAGCATAGTCCGCAGACTTGACACTGCTACTTCGCCTCGAGTGTGTCCCACTATTCTTAGATTGCTACCCTACTACGGCTCAAAGGAGTCGTGCAAACAGGTAGCAGTTGGGTGCAGTCCCGAGCACTTGGAGGCAGTAGTGGTTAGACAGGATTTGTCTCTCCCGGTATTGGGAGATGATATCGTGCTATGTCAGAGAGCCATTACGCAAAGTCCCTGGCCAGGGCAAGCGAGATATACTGGTGGGTTCCAGTAGCTTCTCAAGGTGTAATAGGCTTCGCTCCGACATGACTTATACAGCTATTAGGGGACTGACGCTTGCCGCCCCCTAGGCTAGATATGCGATAGTCTTAGACGAACAGACCGGACTGTACGGAGATTGTCACATCAGGCTCAGTGGGAGTTCGGATGGGTTTCCTCATCGTCCTTCTTATCGACATCTACCTGGGGACCGTTACGTACAGCTAGTGCCACTTGCCGTCTGTGGTTAAACCCACTGCCAGCGTAGTGTCGAGTCTTTAGAGTCCCACACAGAGAGTTTCCCTGCTCCAGGCGAAACGATATAGAGGTCGTATGGTTTTACACAAAGATTCGGACGCATACGTGTGTTTACGCACGTACGACTTTTCGGACAGTTTTTACTAGTCGGCTTTGGTTTAAGCCAGATTCTAGTATCGGGTTATTGGATTTATACAGTGTAAAGTTTTTCCGTGTTTTCATGGATTGGAGGGGCGTTCTCGTAATTTATCGGGAAGCTTCTAGAAGAGTGGTGACTAAGGGGTTAAGGTGGCATAAGCATTTAATGCTTAATGACTCATTTGTGTGATTCATCCTTTGTATTAAATGATGCATTAATTAGTTAGTGAGTCATATGATGAATCACACTAGGTGAATGAGTCAACCATGATGATTAATCATTTATATTTATTTATTTGATAAATTGTTATGGTTGTTAAATTCACATGAGCTCATTATTCATTCTCATTCTCATCTTCACCTTCTCTCTCCTCAAGCTCACTCTCTCTTCAAACCCTAACCCTAACCTCTCATGAGTTGAGATCAAGAGTTAGCTAGACTAATACATCCATAACCTCACTCTATATCCCCTAGGTAGCTTAGATTAGCACTTTAAGCAACCTAGTTATCTAAAGTTTGAGATTAAGCTTGGCGTAGGAGCTTTCGGGTGGATCATCTTTGATTCGAGGAGGCCGTTGTGGTGCCGATGTTCCAAGGAGCCTACAAGGAGTGGAGGACCGCGATGAAGACCCGAAGGACAAGTAACGTGAGGTATAACTTCGAATCCGAGTAGTTAAACCTTTCGTAATTTGTTAGCAATGGTTTAGATAACGATTCATGCGCTCAAGTCCGTGTTACGAAGCTTTGATAATCGTTTTTCATATATTCCGCCTCCCTGCAAGTTCGTGGGGTGCGTGACATGGACTTACACTTCTCTCAGGTTGCGAGGGCTCCTTGGTTTAGGAGAGTACACTTATTGCGCTTATTGGATAGTCTTCTTCCAAACCACAGGCAGGTGCCGAAAGGTAGGGAATGAAGAAAACCAATTAGCCTAAGTAGGGTATGCAAAAGGTAATATGTAAAGACAAAATAAAAGGATTAGAAAGAGGGCAAAGTAAATTGCGACTGTTATCATTCACGACCAAACCGCGCACTTCATCGCCACTCTTATTTCACCTTTGCTTTTTTCCCAGTTCGGGAGAAATAGAATAAGGTATTATTCAATTGTTTTTTATCATCGCCTTCTCTCAAGTTGCGAGTACTCCTAGGTTAAGGAGGGTACATCTATTATGCTTACTGGATATTCTTCTTCCAAACCATAGGCTGGTGCCGAACGGTAGGGAAGGAAGAAAACCATTTAGCCTAATGATGGTGTACAGAAGGTAACGACTAAAGACAAATAAAGGGAATTGGAAAGATGGCAGGGAAATATACGGTTAAAGTCATGATTTGGATTATGGAAGAGGCATTACTAAGAATACCAGGATACCCCTACGAAACATTTTCATGTTTCAGTCACACTGTGCATTGTTAATTGTAAACTGATTTCCGAATTAAACACTTGCTCCAGGGTATGTATTTACCAGGTTTCATTCTCACATCTGTATAGTTTTACCGATAATTAGTGGGAGTAAGTTATTGGGAATTAGGTGATCATCCTCATTATATCGGAATTCTTTGTAATTGGTGATATTTGAGGAAATCGCCTGGGTACAGTTTTCAACCTACGACGCACAGGTTTTGAGTTATTAAACTCAGCGGACTTATACAAAGTATTGTATGTTGTCCAATGTCCATCAGGACAAAGGAGATGGTCCTCATAATATATTCTATTTACTTGTGACTTCTCTAGTTTTTAGACAAGTGTTTCGTAGAAATACAATGTCTAAGTATTGAGAAGTTGTGAGTATAGGAATAAATTAGAGAACCAAATATCGCAAGTATCGGGATTCTTCAAAGAGATTGAAGATGTAGATTCTTGTGATTGGTATTCAAGTAATGGTTTTGAGAAACTTGTTTCTCTTTCAGGTTACTCATAATTGGATGGATTCCTAAGTTGAGTAATGCTGATTAGCCTTCTCCATTAAGTTGATATGCACTGGAGACAGGTGCATGATTTGACTCTGGTTCCAATTAAATAAGTGCCAAAGTTACTATATTGGATATAGAATGCTTCATATCTTAACGATGTTAAGGTAAGGGGAGTTGTCCAGCTTATGCTTAAAACCAGACACTGGATAACTCAAGGCACGTTTTTGTAATGGCAGTTTGTGGGTTGACCCTAGCTTCGACGAGGGTTGATTTTCTACCATCTGGAAGATTAATAGTGATATTGTTCTTGACTCGCCACAATTTTATTAAAATGGATTTTTTCAGAAAACAGTAGTGGGAGTATGGTAGAACTGGAAGTGATTCCAGAACCGCAAATGATTATGGAAAATTTAATAGGACCTATATATTCAATCAGGTTTGACATTCCATTAGCTACTCCGCAGATATGGTGGGTAACCTCAGACACCGGAGAGGTACTCCGGGTAGCCTCAAGGAAGGTGACAGGGAGGTTCTTGTTTACCTAGACTTGACACTACTGTTGTTCCAGACTATGAGACCCGGCAGGAGGATATGTATAGCGTCGTTCTAAACTAGTTTTAGAAGTACACGTATATATTATTCTGCCAGAGGGTTGTCGTAGTCAGTGGGAGCAGCGGAAGCATAGTGGGCAAGTAGCTTATGTCTATTTATAGACTTGAGCAATTATAGAGGAGATAGATCATCTAATTTTGATATGACAGTCATGGGTTTGACTTCATCAGAATAGGGGATGGATCTGTTAAGAAGGTAGTAGGGTGTTATGTCCGGGTATTTGATGACATACACAGAGTAGGAAGTGAAATTCCTATACTATAATCAGTTGTACTGTAGTCGTCACACAATTGTTTCTTCACAAGGGACATGGATATAATATTTGACATTCTGGTTACTAGATCTATGTTTTTAGATCTAGATTTGGGTAGTTTCCCAATGTGGGTACTTTGACAATATTCTAATAGTATTTTAGAATGGATGACTCCTGGCATGGTGGTGTACCTGCAGGTTGTTAGTTATATGTATGCCCTAGAGGCCATTACTGTACATTGGATGTATATTGTAGTGGATGCTGGGACATATATAGGGAGGACTTTCTTGCTCGACATGATAGTATGCTATCTGGTTGATCTTTACCTTAACGTGTATACTGATTGTCTCTCTGTTACATGTTGGTAAAGCCCTTAGGATGTGTACTTGACTACCTGGACTATGATGAAGATCATACTAGTGGGGACATGGTAGTCCATAAGTACATCCTTCAAAGTCCCTAGTCGTGGGTGTATCGAGACGGGGCATCGATATACCAGAGTAGACTAGCGTATACCTTCTCGACCCATACAGATGGGCGATGGATGATCCCATATCCATTGGTGTTTGACATCAGAGATGATATACGGGTGCTCAGTAGAGACTGGGTACACTGGACGGACTCGCCGAGAACTCCCAGATGGTATTATACCTCACGTCAGATGGCAGTTCTCTGGTGACACTGGTACAGGTTAGTCTGTAGACCTGAGATCGTCATAGAGTCTTGTGTGGTTCCTACTGTGCTTTGATTTCCATCTTACCACGTCCAAGAGGGCGTGCAAAACGGTGGTTTTTGGGTACAGTCCCGAATCACATGGAGGCAATGAGCGATAGGAGGGGATTCGTCTCTCCCGGTATAGGGGGTTGATGTTGCGCTGTGTTCGATTGGCTATAACAGGAAATCCCTGGCCAGGGTTGCTGAGATTTACTGGTAAGTGTTACCTGTAGTTTCTCGAAGTGTTATAGACCTCATATCGACACGACTTATCGAGCTATTGGGGTCTGACGTTTACCACCCCTAGGCGAGATATGCGACATATCAGACGATCAGACCGGACTGTACGGTAGTGTTACTGGTTGGATTCACTGGAGTGTGAGTAGGCTTGCTCGTCGATCTTCAGATCGCTCAATACCCGGGTGGCCGTTACGTTTAGAAGACTTCTTGCGGCTTGTGGGTGCTTGATATGATCATCACCTGCTGCCGGCGTATTGACGAGTCTTTAGAGTCCTACACAGAGGTTTCCTGGCTCAAGCGAAACGAAATAGGAGCGCATATGAGATATGTGCGGGACCGAGAATAATGCGTGTATGTGATACCGTATTCCATTCTCGCGATGAATGTATCGAAAGATTGTATGCGATATAACCTAGTTATCGAATCAAGGGTTGATTCGATAAGCCGATACATTGGATACTAGCCGGTTATATGCGATATAACCGGATCATTGAATCAAGTGTTGATTTAATGATTTAATGTATAATTATATATTTGATATATTACTTTGCATTAACTAGTTTCGGTTCACTTTAAATGGATATTCTCACTCGGGTGTGCGCATTGCATATGCGATATGATTTTGTGCACATGATTGTATCATGTTTGATGATGCATGCTTTTTGGTTAAGTGTAAAGTATTAAACTATGGTTAAGTGGATGATTAGGGTTTTTACTTATTCATTCATTTGTTTATTTATTCATTTTTGGTAAAAGGAAAATGGTGGCTAATTTGGATTTATGTTGAAGCTTCATGAAGCTTTGACTTAGTCACCATTTTTGTCTTCATACCTAACCTAACCATTCACTTAACTTGAGTTTAGTCTCTACACTTAACCATGGTTGATTATGATAAGTATTCTTTTATTTTCTATTTACTAAATTAACTTATCATAACAATTTCTTTCTTCTTCTTCTTCTTCATCACATGAAGAAGCTTGCTTCATCAATGGTGATTGATGAAAACAAGTGAGAAATCCAATTCTAAAGTCTACCCACTTCCTATTTCTCCATCCTCTACCTCTTGCCAAGTAGTAGAGTGTGTTTTCTTCACAAGTTTCTTGACTTGGTGAAGTCGGAGCTTGATTTAGCGATGCCTCGACGTAGATCATCTTCGGCATGGACATCGATGACCTAGCCCGTCCATTCTCCGATGAAGCCGACGCAAGAGCCCGGGACTTGTTATGGACAGCGAGGAGACTTCATTGCGGAGCTTTGGAGGTGGAGAACCGGATCTACAAAGGTTGTATTTCCGTATCTCTTAGTTAAGTGTTAACTAGTTTATTGTTTCGCCTAGATTTCTAGCCAACGATCCGTAGTCGGGTTTCTCGGCACCTAGATTTTTTGAAATTGGCATGGTTGATGCCTTGTGAGACCTCATTAGGATGCCTAGGAACCCTACAGTGGTATCAAACCCTAGCTAGAGCCTTAGGCGAAGTCTAGACGGAATTTGAAGTCCGAACTAACCGAAACCCCAAAAATTTCCATGCTCTCTGTCCTTTTTTCAAAAACTGGGATTTTTCGAAATTAAAAATATGCAGAAAATCAAGCAGGGTTTTCTAGGAATTACTGTAAATTTCGTGGACCTAATTCATCTAAACCGCCGCGGATCCGCGGCATGAGCATGGCTCATGCGGCGGATCCGCGGCCGTACGGTCGATTTACACAGCAAAAGTTTCACAGTAATTCCTCCTTAGTTGTGCTGTATTTTCTGGGATATTTTAATATTTATTATAGAGTTGAATTTTCTGGGATTGATTTGGGGATTCGGTGTTTCGATCGGAGTATCAAATTTTGTCTGTGTGGCTTTCCGGATAAATTTTAGAATATGTTAAAAAGTTCGACCGGATATAAATACCCAATTTTTCCCCTGTCGGGAAATTTCCAAGTGTTGGATTTTTCCGTAGTTTAACGACGTTCTAAGTAGTGCAAGTAACGCGATGGACCCTCTAGAAGACAACAAACCTTAACTCGATTATGTGACCGTCTTGAACTGCCCTTTGAACCTTCGGGTTTGGGGCAGTACGGCGTGCCACATGTGAGGCGTTGGCTTGACCCTTCTACGGCTGGACCGTTGGTACTGAGGCACGAACTGAATGTTGTTAGACTTGTTTCATGTGTTGATCTGTATCGGCAAAACTTGGGTGTTTGACTGTTCGATCGAAAAGTTTAACATTTTCTATTTATCTGGAATGGGATACAATAATTGGAATTCACAAAGAGTTATGAGATAACTGAATGAATGTTATAAACATAGCAGTTTAGTCTCAATTGATCGGTTGCCACGGAATTTTGATGTGATCAAAAGTCCGTCGCAATCACGTAGCGTACGTGGATACTCGCCGGGTAAACTTAATAGACAGCCTCACTCCATAGCCCCGACCAAGTAACTGTAGGAGAACCCCGTCGCCGAAAGCATCCGTTCGGGTGCTCGCGGTAGCGGTGTTCCGCCTTGGTGTACTTCATCGACGGTATTAGGGGTGTGGCCGCCTACTAAAGTTTGCGACGAGCATTCGATCAGTTTTTCGGGAATCTTGTTGAATTGCCCGACTTGATATTGAAAAGTGTTTTCGATAATGAGACTAAAATGCGGGGTTTATAATTGTTAGGCATGCGATGTCTAAGTAATTCATTTGATTAGGCATGCGATGTCTAAGGTGGTTGCGGATTCCAACTGTTGTAGTTTTACACTTTCTTTTCTGTGACCGTAAGTGTAATATGTGATATCGCCGGTTTCGTTGCTATATGTCAACGACAATTGGGATGCGCGTGTTTACTTACGTTGATGACATGTGATGTTATGTGTTGCTGGATATGTTATATTGGATCGTCGTGTTTGAATAGCCGGGGTTTTTTTATGTGAGATGAGTGTTTTTCATTTTCATTCATGTAAAAACTTGTATGTAATATTCTTTTATTGGGGCACTTCCAGGTTGCGGAAGATGTCACCGTTTGTATATTATTTACTTTTCCGCACTAGGATAGACCCAAGGAGGAGGGCACAAGTAACCGGGTTCTGGAGTCCAGTGGGAGACCAACTCGAGGAGTCGAGTCCGGGTCTCCTAACTCTAGAATTGGTAGGGTTGCTTGCCGCTCTCGTAGGGGTCTAGGGGTGTGGGTTTGGCTATTCATCACGATCGTGGAATCCGTGTTTTATACTGGCTCGTATTGAAAACACGGACGTCCTAGTATATCCAATATTTCATATGATTCTTCTGCTGCGATATCTGTGATGTGATCATGTGATGTTCTGTGATAGATACAGTATATAGTATATATGATATATTATATAGACGTTACTTATGTTTTACACCCGCGCTAGCCCTGCCCCGCTCTGCCGTTAGTTACCTAACCTAACGGTGCACGAGGGGACATCGAGGCGAATGCGGATGGCATAAGTGTACGTCGTATTTATCTGTGATGTTTAGGTACTTAAATGATGGGACTTCATTAATGTGATTAATGAAAGAAAAGAAACCTAAGATGTTGTAGAATCGAATTTCAAACTAAAACAGGTAGCTACAGTTCTTGCTTTGCACAGCGGTATATACGATATATCCTGCACCTTATTCGATGAGGAAAGGACCGAGATCCCTTCACCGGGAGTGACTCCTTTAGCAATAACTGGCAGATGCTACACACTCGGTTTGTCATTTGATTGCTTTTAAGTGTTTTTGCTTTGCACAGTGATATATGTGATATATCCCGCACCTCATTCGACGAGGAAAGGACCGACGATCCCTTCACCGGGAGTGACTCCTTTAGCAAAACTAGAAAAGCCTCAAAAGCACTCCATTTCAAAATTTATTCGATCCTACAACGATATCAAGTTCATTACGCAAAGGGTTTTCTGAAAAACCCGTCGTAGCCCTCCGTCATTTCAGATAAGTACTGGTTAGTATTCGTGCTACGTTTGTTGACCTTAGCCAAGGCGTAGTGTGCGGTAGCTGATTAGTGCTTATCTGTATAAGCATATGATGCGATTGAGTTAGGGTAGTCGTGCGACTTTGTTGACCTTAGCCAAGGGTCGTGCGGGTGGGTTTAATTCAATCGGGAAATGACGGGTTGAACTTGGCTAGCACTTATGATTTGTTGACCTTAGCCAAGGTCATAAGCTGCTAGGGGCAAAATATTATCGGGAATTTCAAGTGTTGAAATTTGCAATGAGATTGCATACCTTCTATGAGATAGTTGGATCCCGATACCCGCTGCGAGTAAGAGTTACTCCTGGGAGAGTTTTATACATTACAATTAGCCGATCAAGTAGGTGTCTAGAAAGGTGTCAACGGGGTTACGCCTCTGGGAAAACGAGGTTTACAGTAATTAGGTTCGTGCAAAAGCACGGGGGACCTCCCTCAAAGTACCGACACTGGCCTGGCTGAAAGATTGGCAAACTTATAGTGTGTAATTAATCCCGGCTAGTCTTTCCTTTTAGGGTTTGAAGGAAGATTTGATAAAAAGCAGTGGGAGCCATCCTGATTAGATAAAATAATAACCAATCTATTCTTGCAAGAGCGCACGCTGAGTGTTTTCTTCTCTCTCTCTCCAGGTAGCGACCATATCACGCCTTAATCAAGATAATAATACGGAATATTGACCAAACCCGCTTGTTATACTGAGCTGGGGAACGTTGGTCCCGCTCCAACTTATAATTGTTATAAGACAGAGCAGGAAATAGAGGATTACCAGAATTCCCGTGCCGCCCAAACGAAGAGAGTGCATGCTGATGCATCATCTTCGGGTGTGTTCATTACTGAGAACTGTTTCTCAGTATCCTTTACGTCCTGGGTATGTGATACCAAATCAGGATCCCAGATATGTAATCTGTTATATAGGGCTACAGAAAGGTAGAGAACTGAGAACGGGTGATAAGTTTCATGAGGCAGAAAACGGGGCAAGTGTTGCAGCCAAGTCTGTTGGTCACTGTCACCCTGTATTACCAATACATTGATTCTGAACGAATGTTATTAGATACCGAACCTGATATACAAAATCATATCAGTCTCTTTATTAGTAAAGAAAGGATATAATTTTGTATTGTTGGATAATGTTTTGAACATTTCCTATATCAAAAGTTGATCGGTTCAGGAACGTTATCTAAAAGCATTGATGTTCTAAATCAAACTGCAGTTCTTAGTATATGGAACACACACAAGAGGAAGAGTTCAGAATTGAACGATTCCTTCTTGAGGTATTGTAGACTAGGTCAGATCAATGTGACCCGACTAGCTAGAGTTACATAAAGATGCATATTTAAATTAGTTTGAATTTACATCTTGTGAAACTCGCCAGTCATGTCACAAAGATATAATGACACCAGCTCTGTTTATTGGAAACAGAGAAAGAGTTAGTAAACTCTTGGGATGATACATGTTGATGTATGCAGGTCCCCTGTCTACACATGCCAAGAATGGTTCTTTGTACTTCATTACGTTCTCTGATAATCTCTCAAGATTTAGACATATGTTCCTGTTGAAACGCAAGTCTGAACCTTTTGAGATATTCACAGAATATAAGTTAGAAGTAGAGAACCAATACGGGTATAAGTATTATGTCCTGTGATGAGATCAAGGAGGAGAATACTTGAGCACGGAAATCCTGGATTATTCTAAAGGAGAATGAGATTCTCTCTCAACATTACTCCTCCGAATACACCATAGCACGTTGGTGTATCGGGGCGGAGCAATCACACCCTATATGATAAGGTGTGCTCTATGATGAGTACTACTGAGTTACCTTTTTCCTTTTGGGAGTTATGCGCTTGAGAAGCTGCATACCTATTGAATTAGGTTCGAATCAAATCAGTTGCCTAACACTTCATATATGATATGGTATGGGAAGAGCCCATGTCTTAAGCCAGTTAAGACTTGGGGTTGTCCGGCCTATGTCTAAAAGCAAAATCTGGACAAGCTCGAGGCAAAGTCTGTTATGTAGAACTGGAAATGTTCCAGCTATACAAACTACAGTAGATGATTTGATAGAGCCAATGGATTCAGTAGATTCCAATGAACCTCAGCCTCTCCGCCGATCTAGTAGGGTTCCTCACCCACCTGAGAGATACTTCGGTTTCTCTATGACAGTGGGAGAAAGGACTGCATCATGAGATGATGACCCAACTAGTTTCGAGCTGGCCATCAGGAGTAAGACTCTGTAAGAATGGCTGGATGCTTAGTGATCTGAGATGGAATCCATATACACCAACAAAGTATGAACTTTGGTTGCTATATCTGAAGGGTTAAATCCCCATCAGGAGCAAGTATATCTTGAGAAGATTACTTGGTGTACATGGAAGAGTTGAGACTTTCAAAGCTAGACTTGTTAAAGGTCTACATCATTGACCAGGTGTGGATGATGATGAAACCTTTTCTAAGTAGCTATGCTTAAGTCCATCCAGATCCTACTTGCCACGGCTACATACCATGACTACGATATCTAGTGGTTGGGTGTCATGACAGCTTTTCTAAATGATGTTTAGAAGAGAGTGTCTATAAGTACACATCCAGAGAGCTTCGTAGACAGTGGGAGCAGCGGAAACGTGTGCAAGATGCTTTATAGGATAAAGCAGGCATCGCGGAGTTGGAACATCTGTTTTGATGAAGCGGTCAAAGAAGTTGACATCATCAAAATGGTAGATGAACCTTGTATAAACAAGAAGGTAGTAGGGAGTATGGTGACGATCCTCGTACAGTACGTGGATGACATACTCTTGATAGGGAAGGAGTTTCCTATGCTACGCTCGATCAATCTCCGATTATCACAAAGATTCTCCATATAGGATCAAAGTGATACCTACTAAATCCTGGATTTTGGATCTATGAGATAGATCTAATTGGATGTTAGGAATCTCACTAGAAGTAGTGAGATGGTATCAATTGATTCTGGGGAGAATCACTGGAAAGGTTCCAGGGTGATAAAGACGACTGAATGTCAGTCACAGGCATTGTCTTTACCCTCAGTAAAGGGACGGTATGTTGGAAGGGTTCCAAGCTAGATACCGTGGCATACTAGACGATTAAGGCTGGATACATCACTACTTAAGATGCTACCAAAGAGGCTGTCTGGGTATATACTAGTTCATGAGATGAACTAAGTTCCTCCCATTGTGTGACAATGGAGTTGTGGCTTATGCCAAGGAACGCCTGTCCCATCAGTGATCCAGACATATTCTAAGGCAGTATTACCTGATCATGGAGATGGTTGATCTCCAGGATGATCAAGGTCAGGAGAGCAGACTCAGAGGACAACACAGCGGATCCACTCACAAAGGCCTGTTCCCAGAGAGAGATATTTATGGGATGGTTGAGTATGAGATACTACAACCACTGCTACAGATGGCCCTAGTGCAAGTGGGAGATTGTTAGTTATATGTATGCCCTAGAGGCCATTACTGTACATTGGATGTATATTGTAGTGGATGCTGGGACATATATAGGGAGGACTTTCTTGCTCGACATGATAGTATGCTATCTGGTTGATCTTTACCTTAACGTGTATACTGATTGTCTCTCTGTTACATGTTGGTAAAGCCCTTAGGATGTGTACTTGACTACCTGGACTATGATGAAGATCATACTAGTGGGGACATGGTAGTCCATAAGTACATCCTTCAAAGTCCCTAGTCGTGGGTGTATCGAGACGGGGCATCGATATACCAGAGTAGACTAGCGTATACCTTCTCGACCCATACAGATGGGCGATGGATGATCCCATATCCATTGGTGTTTGACATCAGAGATGATATACGGGTGCTCAGTAGAGACTGGGTACACTGGACGGACTCGCCGAGAACTCCCAGATGGAATTATACCTCACGTCAGATGGCAGTTCTCTGGTGACACTGGTACAGGTTAGTCTGTAGACCCGAGATCGTCATAGAGTCTTGTGTGGTTCCCACTGTGCTTTGATTTCCATCTTACCACGTCTAAGAGGGCGTGCAAAACGGTGGTTTTTGGGTACAGTCCCGAATCACATGGAGGCAATGAGCGATAGGAGGGGATTCGTCTCTCCCGGTATAGGGGGTTGATGTTGCGCTGTGTTCGATTGGCTATAACAGGAAATTCCTGGCCAGGGTTGCTGAGATTTACTGGTAAGTGTTACCTGTAGTTTCTCGAAGTGTTATAGACCTCATATCGACATGACTTATCGAGCTATTGGGGTCTGACGTTTACCACCCCTAGGCGAGATATGCGACATATCAGACGATCAGACCGGACTGTACGGTAGTGTTACTGGTTGGATTCACTGGAGTGTGAGTAGGCTTGCTCGTCGATCTTCAGATCGCTCAATACCCGGGTGGCCGTTACGTTTAGCAGACCGCTTGCGGCTTGTGGGTGCTTGATATGATCATCACCTGCTGCCGGCGTATTGACGAGTCTTTAGAGTCCTACACAGAGGTTTCCTGGCTCAAGCGAAACGAAATAGGAGCGCATATGAGATATGTGCGGGACCGAGAATAATGCGTGTATGTGATACCGTATTCCATTCTCGCGATGAATGTATCGAAAGATTGTATGCGATATAACCTAGTTATCGAATCAAGGGTTGATTCGATAAGCCGATACATTGGATACTAGCCGGTTATATGCGATATAACCGGATCATTGAATCAAGTGTTGATTTAATGATTTAATGTATAATTATATATTTGATATATTACTTTGCATTAACTAGTATCGGTTCACTTTAAATGGATATTCTCACTCGGGTGTGCGCATTGCATATGCGATATGATTTTGTGCACATGATTGTATCATGTTTGATGATGCATGCTTTTTGGTTAAGTGTAAAGTATTAAACTATGGTTAAGTGGATGATTAGGGTTTTTACTTATTCATTTATTTGTTTATTTATTCATTTTTGGTAAAAGGAAAATGGTGGCTAATTTGGATTTATGTTGAAGCTTCATGAAGCTTTGACTTAGTCACCATTTTTGTCTTCATACCTAACATAACCATTCACTTAACTTGAGTTTAGTCTCTACACTTAACCATGGTTGATTATGATAAGTATTCTTTTATTTTCTATTTACTAAATTAACTTATCATAACAATTTCTTTCTTCTTCTTCTTCTTCTTCATCACATGAAGAAGCTTGCTTCATCAATGGTGATTGATGAAAACAAGTGAGAAATCCAATTCTAAAGTCTACCCACTTCCTATTTCTTCATCCTCTACCTCTTGCCAAGTAGTAGAGTGTGTTTTCTTCACAAGTTTCTTGACTTGGTGAAGTCGGAGCTTGATTTAGCGATGCCTCGACGTAGATCATCTTCGGCATTGACATCGATGACCTAGCCCGTCCATTCTCCGATGAAGACGACGCAAGAGCCCGGGACTTGTTATGGACAGCGAGGAGACTTCATTGCGGAGCTTTGGAGGTGGAGAACGGGATCTACAAAGGTTGTATTTCCGTATCTCTTAGTTAAGTGTTAACTAGTTTATTGTTTCGCCTAGATTTCTAGCCAACGATCCGTAGTCGGGTTTCTCGGCACCTAGATTTTTTGAAATTGGCATGGTTGATGCCTTGTGAGACCTCATTAGGATGCCTAGGAACCCTACACAGGTAATGGAGTCACCCTCTCTAAAGGTATCTTACAGACTAAAGGGGAGAGGGACATGCATGATTGGCAGATCATTTGCTTAGGCAATTGAGTCAATCGTGAGATGTCATGTACCACACCAGATGTCGTTATTGCACTAGATGCGATAAGTTTATATTAATCCAATCCTGAAGAAACATACGGAAGTAGTTATAGAACATAAGTACATGTTCTACGGATTTGATGACGACAGCCTCCTTCGGGAGACGGTTATTATTCCAGGCTTCACAGGTGACCTGGATGACATGGTGATTGTCTGAGTTATAGTTTTCCCTCAGACGAGGGACAGTATTATGGATAAGTGGTCTAAGAGGATACTGTGGGAGGCATAGTGCCGGACACTGATTAGTTTCAGTTATCGATACAGTCTAAGAAGTTTGGATTTGGAGTTCATTTATGAACTAAGTCCCATCAGATATCCAGACATATTCTAACACAGGTGTTACTCAATTCGGGAGATGGTTTTCTCCGTGAACTTGATTATAAGAGAGACATAGAAAAAAACATCAGGGCGGATCCACTCACTGAGGCTATTTCTCGAACACAATAG
Source organism: Agapanthus africanus (assembly GCA_030015575.1). Lineage (NCBI taxonomy): Eukaryota > Viridiplantae > Streptophyta > Magnoliopsida > Asparagales > Amaryllidaceae > Agapanthus > Agapanthus africanus. The sequence continues at coordinate 274,895,235 of CM057337.1, forward strand.
TTTTGCAAACGAGTTTTGTGAAACTGATTAGTAGAGGAGTTGTATGTTCGGTATCACACGAGCTGTAAGTATGCGACATCGCAATAATTAGCCTTAAGTGCAAGTGGGAGATTGTTGGATATAGTGCCCTCTAAGTCAATTATTGGATCGCAGGTACGTGATTACAATGATTGAGGGAGGACCTATACCGATAGAACAGTCTTACTCGAGATGATAGTATGCTATCTGGTTTATCTTTATCATCATGTAGATGTTGATAGAGCCCATAGGATTCTTGCTTGACTACCAGCAGTATGATGGCGATCATATATGTGGGAGCTGGGGTCCATAAGCACATCCTTAAAGTGTCCCTAGTCGTAGGAGTTTCGAGACAAGGCATCGATACTCCAGAGTAGACTAGTGTATACAATCGAGACCCTGACGAGGAGCGGTGGCCGGTCTCACAAGCCACTGGTGTCAGTTGGATCACCTAAGATATATACAGGTGCTCATTGGGTTATGAGTACACCGGACAGGACTCGCCGGGAACTTGCTAGTTGGTATTATACCTAGCGTCAGATAGCAGTTCCCAGATGACATGTGTACAGGTTAGTTCATCGACCTGAGGTCGTCATTTGTCTCATGTGAGTTCCCACTGTGCTTTGATTTATACCCTACCACGCTCAAAGGAGACGTGCAAACATGTTTTAGTTGGGTACAGTCCCAAGCCACATGGAGGCAATGAGCAGATCATCGGGGATTCGTCTCTCCCGGTATTGGGGGTGAGATCGCGCTGTTTAGGAGAGCCATTACACGAAATCCCTGGCCAGGGTAATCGGGATTTACTGGAAGGTATTCCAGTAGTATCTCAGGGTGTTCTGGGCTGCTCTCTGACACGACTTATACCGCTATTGGGGGTCTGACGTTTACCGACGCCCTAGGCCTAATATGCGATACTCATAGACGAATGAACCGGAGTATACGGATATTGTCACTGTCAGGCTCAGTAGGGTTTATAGATGAGTTCGCTCGTCAGCTTCCCTTCCAATCAATACATAGGCAAACCATTACGTACAGCTTGTACCTCTGACGTGCTAGGGGTTATACCCAGTGCCAGTATATTGATGAGTCATTAGAGTCCCCCACAGACACTTTCCCAAGTTCGGACGAAACGTTGTAGATGCCGTATGGTATTATGGCAGGGTTCGGAAAATGCACGTGCGTTTTCGCACGTGTCATTTTTCGGGCAGATAATACCGGTAGGCTTTGGTTTAAGCCGCATCCAAGTATTATACTGTGTAGATATAAAATCTCGGTTGCATTTGTATTCGGTCGTAATACAAATGCGGGTATGTTTATACTGTTACGGGGTTATCCTGAAATTCGTTTCAGGATCACTTTTGGAAGTTGCCAGTTTCCAGTTTTCTATCACCCGTATTTAATATTCGGTTAAATACGGATTTGTCTTTCCGTCTTGAGGGTGAGTCATGCTTCTAGAAGGTTCTAGAAGTGGTGATTAGGCTTGTGACTCATTTGCTCATTATTGGTGCTTTAATAGTGCATTTAATGTGTTCATACATGACTCATTCTTTCTCTAATGGTTGTGATAAGTATGAATGGTTATGGTCACCATTCTTGTTCCTACACTCACCCCCTTTGCCTTATTTATATAGCCGGCCACTCTTGTGGGAGAGGTGTGGTTGTTTATTTGATAAAAATATATGAAATTTGCTTCATGGAAATTTCATAAGTTCATTTCTCATTTTCACCCGATCCAAATGGCTACTTCTTTAACCGTTCGTCCATAGCCTTGGACGTAATGAGACAAAGTGTTCTACTCATTCTCTACATCAATCATGGTCATCTCTTTTAGCAAACTTGACGATCGAGTTACCTCGGTTCAGAGGCGGGAGCCCGTTTAAAGATCCGTCGACGTGGTGCCACCTGGACGACGAGACTGGAGTTTCAGAAGATCGAAGCCGCCGCAACAAAGCGTGGGATGATGGTTGAAGACCGAAGGACTCGGATCGTTCGGTATAACAATTCTACCCTCTTTACAATTAGTTAGTTTAGCTTTAATGGCAGATCCGGGTTATAGTATGCGATAGCGCCAGTCGTAAAAGTTTTCGTTCCGCATATTAGCGTCAGTTAGACGGCCGGGGTGCTACCGTGGACTTACAGTAACGCAGTGTGTTGCACCAAAGACTGAATGGAAGACTGGATGTTGGCTGAGGATTGAGTTGATTGTTCTAAAAAAGCCTCCAGATTTCGTTCTAATGAGGAAACCTTATCGTTATTTTGCGGAACAAAATTGTTTTGAGGAAAAGAGTTGTTGGGTACAAAATTGTTCGTTTGATTTTGGTAAGGTTGGGGTTGGAAAGGTTGCTGATATTGAGTTTGTTGAGGAGCTGGTTGTTGAGGAGGAGGCCTCTGGAAGTTGTTGTTGCCTTGGAATTGTTGTTGATTTTGATTCCAGGCGAAATTAGGGTGGTTCCTCCAACCAGGATTGTAAATGGAAGAGTATGGATCATTTCTTTGTCTCTGTTGAAAGGTAGCATTGACTTGATCCTGTCCTCGAGCAGGTGGATTGTAAGGACACTCTTCGGTCAAATAGGATGGATCCGAACAACAAGCGTATATAGTGCGAGGGGGTAATGCAGGGGCAAGAGAAGGCGATGAGAATTTGCTCTCAATTGCTTCCAGTTTTCGTGTAATCGCTGCCATTTCGGTTTTCATTGCAATTGACATATCAAGTTGATGAACGCCTGCCCTAGATGGACCGGAAGAAGTAGACGAAGTGGACGAAGTGTTCGGTCTAGTGCTTTCCCACTGAAGCGTTTGTTCAGCAAGATCATCGAGAAATTGCTAAGCCTCCTGGTCAGATTTAGATAAGAAGTGGCCTTGACAAATGGTCTCCAGCAACTGCTTAGTTGCTGGGTTCAGTAATTCGTATAAGGTTTGGTAAAGTTACCATCTCAATACCGTAATGAGGGCACTGAACAAGAAGGTCTTTGTATCGTTCGAAACACTTCCAAAAAGCTTCGGAAGGAAGCTGGGAAAATTGGTTAATTTCATTTCGTTTTCTCACGGTCTTGTGATTTGGGTAAAACTTTTTAAGAAACGCTTTAACAAACTCTTCCCAACTGTTTATGGAATGCGATGCAGTACTATATAGCCACTTTTCAGCTAGGTCACATAGAGTGAAGGGAATGACTCTTAGCCTTATAGCATCATCAGACAGTTGGGTTGTCTTCATCATTGTACAGACGTTCTGGAATTTGTTGATGAAGATATAGGCATCTTCGGATTCCAGCCCGTGAAATTTAGGCAACATGTTGATGAAATGGGGCTTAATTTTGAAATTTTCCCCATTTGCCGGCAGGAGTGAAAGACAGGTAGGAAGTGTGGAGCGGGTAGGATAGAAACGATCCTGGAGCGCAATTCGCTGTGACGATTCAATAGGAGGTTGTTGCCGGTTATTCGCACCCAGTTGAGGTGGAATCAGCCCCAAGGTAGGTAAAAGGTTGTTAGGATTGAATTCTGACATCTCTTTAGAAGATGATGAATGTGAAGATGATGGTGAATGGACAGATTTCCGGTCAACGTTGGAGTTGGCCGGCAAAGGTAAAGATGAAAAAGGTGTGGAGGGAGTTTCGATGTCGGAGTCAATCGCGTAGTCGGTAGCGACTAACGAAACACGGACTAAACGGGCACTGGTGTTCCGAGTCCAACCGGACATACACTAAACGAGTTTAGTATTGTCAAAATGCAGAATGTGAGGGTAAGAAAACGTCAATGGGGAAATGTGGATGAAAGGTGGGGAAATGGGATTCTAGCGACAAAGGGCAAGTTTTTGTAAAAAAAATTTGTTTTGTTATTTTTTTTTATAAAGAGTTTTGCAAAATTTGTAAGGAACTACGTCACAATTTCAAACAACCACAGTTTAAACATGCACAATCAAACCTAGAGCTAGGGTCTCCTAAGTCAACTAGATTGCTTCTAACTGTTCCAAAGTGACAATTTATGAGATATCTCTCAAATTGCCTCTTCACCTCCAATTGTGACCAGGTAAGCACAAATGAAGAAAGGAGGGTTCCGCTCACGAATCACCGTGAGACGGGCCTTTAAAAGTTACCTTTCTCACTTGTTTAGCCTAGGCACCACAAAGTCAAGTTTAGATAAAAGACTGAATGCCCACAACCTTCCTCTGTCCTAATGAGCGCGACGGTCCTTAATTAGCTGAGTCTTGATATTTTTTAATTAACTCAAGGGTGATGCATATACTTTTTAATGATTTTGGGGTCTTAAGAAGGGTAATAAAATTGTTGGAGATAGTGCCCTCAGAGTCAATTATTGGATCACAGGCACGTGATTGCAATGATTGAGGGAGGACCTATCCCGGTAGGACAGTCTTACTCGAGATGATAGTACGCTATCTGGTTTACCTTTATCATCGTGTACTGCTTTAGGTGACCTGACAGGTCGCTATTGCACGTTGGTAGAGCCCCTAGGATTCTTGCTTGACCACCAGCAGTATGAGGGCGATCATATAAGTGAGAGCTGGAGTCTATAAGCACATCCTTAAAAGGTCCCTGGTCGTGGGAGTTTCGAGACAGGGCATCGATTCTCCAGAGTAGACTAGTGTATACAGTCGAGACCCCGACGAGGGGCGGTGGCCGGTCTCACAAGCCACTGGTGTCAGTTGGTTCACCTAAGATGTATACAGGTGCTCATTGGGTTATGAGTACACCGGACAGGACTCGCCGGGAACATGCTAGTTGGTCTTATACCTGACGTCAGATAGCAGTTCCCAGGTGACATGTGTACAGGTTAGTTCATCGACCTGGGGATCGTCATTTGTCTCGTGTGAGTTCCCACTGTACTTTGATTACTACCCTACCACGGCTCAAAGGAGTCGTGCAAACAGGTTTTAGTTGGGTACAGTCCCGAGCCACATGGAGGCAGTGAGTGGATCTTCAGGGGTTCGTCTCTCCCGGTATTGGGGGTGAGGTCGCGCTGTGTCTAGGAGAGCCATTACACGAAGTCCTTGGCCAAGGCAGGAGATTTACTGGTAGGTATTCCAGTAGTATCTCAGGGTGTTCTGGGCTACACTCCGACACGACTTGTACCGCTTTTGGGGGTCTGACTTTTACCCACCCCCTAGGCCCGACATGCGATGCTCATAGACGAACGGACCGGACTGTACGGATATTGTCACTGACAGGCTCAGTAGGGTGTCAGGATGAGTTCGCTCATCGACGTCCCTTTTGGTCAATAGCTGGTGGCCCGTTACGTATTGGCTTATACCTCTGACGTGCTAGTGGTTAAATCCACAGCCGTAGTATTGACGAGTCTTTAGAGTCCACCACACTTTCAGTTACTCAAGCTTTCGGGCGAAACGCTGTAGAGGCCGTATGGAGATATGGCAGGGTTCGATCAGATACGTGCGGTATTGCACAGATCGTGATCGGACAGTTTTTACTAGCCGGCTTTGGCTTAAGCCGGATCTTAGTATTTGATAGTGTAGTTTTGTCTCATTGCATTTGTATCCGGTCGGAATACAGATGCGGGTGTGTATGCACTGTATCGGGGTTTTCCTGTAATTTATTACGGGACCAGTTTTCTGGAGTTGCCAGTTTGCATTCCGTTCCGGCCGGTTTTTCCTTTGTTCTTTCCCGGCCGGACTTTTCCGATGGAGGGGGTTATTTGCAATTGTGCAAATTACATTTTGTGGAGGGGTTTATTGCATAAGTATTTGATGTGATAAGCATCTCTGCTTTTCAACCATGATGCATTAATTTTTGACATGAAAGGGTATGGGTTGGTGATGGGCCGGCCACTGTGGGAAATTGGAGTGGATTTATTTGTATAGTGGAATGAATAAAAGATGAGTGATTAATTTATTAATATGAGTGTGCTGGAGTGATTGAATAAAAGATGAGGGATTAATTTATATATATATAAATTCATTTGGTTGCATTGAGGGAATCAGTGAGTGCTTGCTTGATTCTTATTAATTTTCCAGTGGGCACAATTCATTCTGTGGCCGAGCTCATTGCTTGATGGATGCTCCATTTCATTTCCTTAGCAAGCTCCATTTTTCATCAAGTGTTCATGAAAAATCCTTGTGCAAAATTCCTCCATCATGGCAACCATCTTAAACCCCAAAGAGACAAGTATTCTACACTATTCTACAGCAAATCTTGGACGCGTCGGCCAGCCAACTTCGCGCCCGAGTTGCCTCGGCATTGAGGTGGGAGCCCGTAAAAGATACAGGCGATGTGGTGCCCTTCCGGCGAGGAGGCGACGACCGGATTTTCCGCGGGAGATCGGGACGACGACGAGAAGACCGGAGGACTCGGATCACTCGGTATATCTCTTCCTATCTTGTTACTTTGCTAGATCTAGTTTAATGGCCCGATCCGGGGTTTAGTGCGCGGTGGTGCCGGTTTGCTAGTTTGCAAAATTAAAGTTTATCACCGCTTCTGTATTCCGGCGTCGGATTGACGGCCGGGGCGCCGCCGTGCACTTACAGTGGTATCAGAGCCTCGCCATTAACTTCGTCTAGCTTCGTTTAATGTGTTTTTCAGTTCCGATCGATCGAAATGTCCAAAAACCCGTATTTGCCCACGACAGTATTCTGTTGAAATTTTTTGGTCCCCAAAAATTTTTCAGGTTGTATAAAAGTACTGTACAGAGAGACCTAAGACTACTGTAGAAATACGACGCACTAATCTTTCAAATAGAGCGCGGAACCGCGGCCAATCCCAGCTTGTGGCCGCGGTTCCGCCGCTGAGTAAAGGAATTAGGGTGTTGGATTTCTACAGTGGGCTTCTGGGGATAAATTTGGGTTTCTGGAACATTAAAATTGGGCCCATATTTTCTGTAACTGCTACAGTATTGTTTTGGGGCCCACTTGTTAATATTCGATCGGCCGGATATTTTAAACACATTTTTCACAGTATTTACATTATATCTGCGACCGTGAATGTCACTCGATCGGTAAATCCGGTCTAACTGCTATAGCCCGGTTAGACGGATTTGCGAACGTGACTTTCACGTTGATGTTCTGTTTTTGCTGTGATGTTGCGGATCGGTCGTGGGGGATAGCCTGGATGCAATGCCAGTACTGTGTTGTTGTATTATGTACATTTGATATTGCGGGGCGAGCGTCCGACATGTGGACTGCCGTCACTGCCTGATTGTATTATTCTTTTGGGGCACGACCTGGTTGCGGTCGATGTACCCGGTGTATGTATGTTTTACTTTCTGTACTAGGGTTACCCCGCGGAGGGGTGCACGGATAGCCGGGTTCTAGAAGGCATCAAGCCCGCATCTCATGGCATTGGGACGGAAGGGGCTTCACTCCAGGATTGGCTAGCTATTCGCCGCACTCGTAGGGGGTATAGGATTTCATTGCACAGGCTATCCACACGACCAGGGGAACGTCGGGTTTCAGTAGTGGCTCTGTGAAACCCGGGGATCCCAGATATCTGTATTGTTCTGTGATGCTGTACATTTCTGTGATGTTGCATTTTATTCACGCCTTGAGCGAAATATAATATATTGGTATATATATTTGTAGATATTGTATATGTTTTTCATCCGCGCTAGTCCAGTCCCCGCTCTGCCGTTAGTTAGCTAACCTAACGGGTGATGACGGGACCCAGTGGCAAATGCGGATGGTATATACGTACGTCAGTATATTTTCGTTCTTTGTGGTGTGATCAATTGATGGGACTACATTGATTCGGATCAATGCAAGTTAAAAACAAACCTATTCTGATGTTGTTGGAACACTTTTCAAAAAGCTGTTATTGCAATGACGTTCATTTCTGTTTTGCATCGTGGTATTCATTTGGAATATCCTGCTCCTCAGTCGACGAGGCAAGGACCGAGATCCCTTCACCGGGAGTGACCCCTTGGACAGAAGTTTGTGTCAGGGCATTAACTTCACTATAGCCGATTACTTTTGCTTTGCACCGTGGTATTCAGTTGGAATATCCTGCACCTCATTCTACGGGGAAAGAGCCGAGATCCCTTCACCGGGAGTGACCTCTTTAGTAAAGGTTTTCGTCACTATATTTTCTAAAAAGCTATCCGTTCCTTCAACGATATCAAGTTCATTACGTTAAAGGTTTTCGCCAGAAACCATTCGTAGCCCTCTGTCGTTTCATATGGGTAGTCAATAGTATTCAAGCTGTGTATGTTGGCCAAAGTCAAGGCACAGTGTTTGGTAGCTGTTGGGTATTCATATGCAGCATAGATAGATGCGTTGGTTTGGGACAGCCGTACTGCCATTTTGGCCAAAGTCAAAGGGTATGTACGGGTGGACTCAAATTAACCTGGAGAATGACGGGTTGAACTTGACATGTGACTTATGATATGTTGGCCAAAGTCAGGGTCATAAGAGCATGGGGTAGAAATCACATCGGGAGTTTCAAAAGAACTGAAACTTGCCAGGTATGCGCATACCTTCTGGAGTGTGATACCGTGAGCGGATTCCGTCACGTTATCATGCGATGATAGTTGGATCCCGATTCCCACTGATGAGTTGGTTTACTCCTCGGGTGACCCCGACTAATTCTTCTTTCAGGTTTGGAGGAGAATTTGAGGTACAGTGGGAGGTTTCCAGATTAGATAAATTGGTAACCATTCTGATCTAGGTTAGAGTGCACGCTGAGTGTTTCTTTTCTCTCTCTCTTTGGCAGCGACCATTGACCCGACCCAAGACTATGACTCAGTGACCAAGTTGACCGAACCTTCTTAACACTGGCTTTTGGATTGTCAGAGTTGCAGATCTCATTGCCACTCCTACTTTTACCCTTTTCTCCAGGACACCCCGTATTACTACGAACGTCCACTTCCATTGGAGAAAACCATCGTATGGTTAGATACGAACTCGAAGGAATTCGAGGATGGTTTCCGGTTCTGGAGAAAACGGATAAGGTTTATTCAGTTGTCTTTTCCCTTTTACCTTCTCTCAAGTTGTGAGTACTCCTTGGTTTAGGAGATAGTACACCTATTATGCAAATTGGATAGTCTTCTTCCAAACCTTAGGCTGGTGCCGACCGGTAGGGAATGAAGAAAACCAATTAGCCTAAACGGTGTGCAGAAGGTATTAAGATTAAGACAAAGCAAGGGATTAGTAAGAGGGCAAAGTAAAATGCGACTGATATTCACGACCAAACCAAGTATTTCTTCGCCAATCCTAAATCACCTTTGTATTTCTCCAGGACACACCGTATTACTACGAAGATCCACAGTTTATTTGGATACTCCATCGTATGGTTATATACGAACTCGAAAGGAACTTGTTCTAGTTCGGGGATGGATTCTGGTCCAGGAGAAATAGGAATAAGGTTTATTCGGTTGTCTTTTATCTTCACCTTCTCTCGTATTGCGAGTGCTCTTAGGACTAGGACAGTACACCCATTATGCTTATTGGATAGTCTTCTTCCAAACCATAGGCTGGTGCCGAACGGTAGGGAAGGAAGAAAACCATTTGGCCTAAGGGGTGTGCAGAAGGTAACGACTAAAGACAAATAAAGGGATTTGGAGAGATGGCAAAGAATTATGCGGTTATAGTTGTGAATCTGGATAATGGTAGAGGCATTACTGGGAATACCAGGATACCCCATCGAAACATTTCAATGTTTCAGTTCAGCTATGTACTGTTAAAAGAAAACTGATTTCCCGATTGGACACTTGCTCCAGGGTATGTATTTACCAGGTTTGATTCTCACATCTGTATGGTTTTACAGATGATGAGTGGGAGTAAGTTATTGGGAATAGGGTAATCATCCTCATTATATCGGGATTCGTTGTAATCGGTGATATTTGAGGAGATCACCTGGGCTGTTTGCCGGTCGGCAAATATTTGGTTTTGAATATCCGCTGTTGTGCACCAATTTCAAATTGATATATCTGTACGTCTATTTTCATAGAGTGAGATATACCTTTTGATATTATGTCGATGACATTTACCTATATCAGTGGATGGTTAGGTAAGGAGCATTAAACAGCGGTGTAATTCTTCTTAACCATAAGTACAGTTTTCAACCTACGACACACAGTGAAAGAGTTGTTAGACTCAGCGGACTTATACAGAGTATTGTATGTTGTCCAGTGTCCATTAGGACAGAGGGGTTGGTCCTCATACTATATTCTGTTTACTTTTAACTTCTCTAGTTCTTAGACATGTGTTTCGTAGAAACACAGGGTCTAAGTTTTGAGGAGTTATAGGTATTTGAATAGAGTAGAGAACCAGGTGTAGCAAGTATCGGGATTCTTCAAAGTGATCGAAGATGTAGATACTTGTGTATGGTATTCAGTTGATAGTAATAATAAAGAGAAATTGCTTCTCTTTCAGGTTACTCGTAATTGGAAGCATTCCTAAGTTGAGTAACGCTGATCGGCCTCTCTCCATTTAGTTGACATGCACTGGAGATAGCTGCATGATTTGAATCTGGTTCAATTAAATCAGTGCCTCCGGTTCTATATTGGATATAGTACAGTTCATATCTTAACATTGTTAAGGTACGGGGAGTTGTCCGGCTTATGATTAAAACCAGACTCTGGATAACTCAAGGCACGTTTCTGTAATGGTTGTTTGTGGGTTGACCCAGGCTATGACGAGGGTTGACTTTCTACCATCTGGCAGATCAATAGAAATATTGTTCTAGACTCGCCACAGTTTTATTAAAAATGGATTTTTTTTTTCAGAAAACAGTAGTGGGAGTATGGTAGAACTGGAAGCGATTCCAGAACCGCAAACGATTACTGAAGATTTGATAAGGAACCTAAAGATTCAATCTGATTTGACATTCCATTGGCCACTCCGCAGATAAGGTGGGTAACTTCCGGCACCCGAGAGGTACTCCGGTAGCCTCAAGGACGGTGACAGGGAAGTTCTTGTTTACCCACACTTGCCATTGTTGTTGTTATAGACTGCGAGACCCGGCAGGAGGATGAGTATAGCGTCGTTCTAAACTAGCTTTAGAAGTGCACGTCTATATGACTCTGCCAGAGGGTTGTCGTGGTCAGTGGGAGCAGCGGAAGCATTGGTGGACATCAGGCTTATGTCTGTTTATAGACTAAAGCAGATATAGCGGAGATAGATCATCTATTTCTGATGTGACAGTCATAGGTTTGACGTCATCAGAATAGGGGATGGATCTGTTGAGAAGGTAGTAGGGTGTTATGTCCTGGTTTTTGATGACATACACATAGTAGGAAGTGATATTCCTATACTACGATCGGTTATATTTTGGTCGTCACACAGTGGTTTCTCCACATGGGACTTGGACATTATATCAGACATACTGGTTACTAGATCTATGGTATTAGATCTGGATTTGGGTGGTTTCCCAATCAGGATACTTCGACAACATTCTAAGAGTATTTAGAATGGACGACTCCTGGCATGGTAGTGTACCTGCAGATGATGGGGTCACCCTCTCTAAAGGTGTCTTATAGACTAAAGGGGAGAGGGATGCGCATGATTGGCAGATCACTTGCTTAGGCAATTGAGTCAATCATGAGATGTCAAGTACCACACCAGATGTTGTTCTTGCATTACATGCAATAAGTTGACATTGATCCAATCCTGGAGAAACAGTCGGAAACAGTTTTAGAACATAAGTGTATGTTCTAGGGATATGATAACGACAGCCTCATTCGAGAGACAGTTATCATTCCAGGCTTCCAAGGTGACCTGGACGACAAGGAGGTTGTCAGAGTTATAGTTTTCCCTCTGACGAGGGGCAGTATTTTGGACAGGTGGTCCGAGGCAATACTGAGGGTGGCATGGCGCAGGATACTGATTAATTTCAGTTGACGATACAGTCTAAGAAGTTTGGATTTGGAGTTCATTTTTGAGCTCGGTCCCATCAGATATCCAGACACTCTAAGACAGGTATTGCTCATTTCGGGAGATGGTTTTCTCCGCGAACTTGAGATATAGAGAGACATAGAAAGAAACTTCAAGGCGGATCCACTCGCTGAGGCTATTCCTCGAACGCAAGAGTTTCGCAAACAGGCTTTGTGAGACTGACTAGTAGAGGAGTTCGGTGTTCGGTATCACACGGGCTGTGAGTATGCGACATCGCAATAATTAGCCTTGAGTGCAAGTGGGAGATTGTTGGAGATAGTGCCCTCAGAGTCAATTATTGGATCACAGGCACGTGATTGCAATGATTGAGGGAGGACCTATCCCGGTAGGACAGTCTTACTCGAGATGATAGTACGCTATCTGGTTTACCTTTATCATCGTGTACTGCTTTAGGTGACCTGACAGGTCGCTATTGCACGTTGGTAGAGCCCCTAGGATTCTTGCTTGACCACCAGCAGTATGAGGGCGATCATATAAGTGAGAGCTGGAGTCTATAAGCACATCCTTAAAAGGTCCCTGGTCGTGGGAGTTTCGAGACAGGGCATCGATTCTCCAGAGTAGACTAGTGTATACAGTCGAGACCCCGACGAGGGGCGGTGGCCGGTCTCACAAGCCACTGGTGTCAGTTGGTTCACCTAAGATGTATACAGGTGCTCATTGGGTTATGAGTACACCGGACAGGACTCGCCGGGAACATGCTAGTTGGTCTTATACCTGACGTCAGATAGCAGTTCCCAGGTGACATGTGTACAGGTTAGTTCATCGACCTGGGGATCGTCATTTGTCTCGTGTGAGTTCCCACTGTACTTTGATTACTACCCTACCACGGCTCAAAGGAGTCGTGCAAACAGGTTTTAGTTGGGTACAGTCCCGAGCCACATGGAGGCAGTGAGTGGATCTTCAGGGGTTCGTCTCTCCCGGTATTGGGGGTGAGGTCGCGCTGTGTCTAGGAGAGCCATTACACGAAGTCCTTGGCCAAGGCAGGAGATTTACTGGTAGGTATTCCAGTAGTATCTCAGGGTGTTCTGGGCTACACTCCGACACGACTTGTACCGCTTTTGGGGGTCTGACTTTTACCCACCCCCTAGGCCCGACATGCGATGCTCATAGACGAACGGACCGGACTGTACGGATATTGTCACTGACAGGCTCAGTAGGGTGTCAGGATGAGTTCGCTCATCGACGTCCCTTTTGGTCAATAGCTGGTGGCCCGTTACGTATTGGCTTATACCTCTGACGTGCTAGTGGTTAAATCCACAGCCGTAGTATTGACGAGTCTTTAGAGTCCACCACACTTTCAGTTACTCAAGCTTTCGGGCGAAACGCTGTAGAGGCCGTATGGAGATATGGCAGGGTTCGATCAGATACGTGCGGTATTGCACAGATCGTGATCGGACAGTTTTTACTAGCCGGCTTTGGCTTAAGCCGGATCTTAGTATTTGATAGTGTAGTTTTGTCTCATTGCATTTGTATCCGGTCGGAATACAGATGCGGGTGTGTATGCACTGTATCGGGGTTTTCCTGTAATTTATTACGGGACCAGTTTTCTGGAGTTGCCAGTTTGCATTCCGTTCCGGCCGGTTTTTCCTTTGTTCTTTCCCGGCCGGACTTTTCCGATGGAGGGGGTTATTTGCAATTGTGCAAATTACATTTTGTGGAGGGGTTTATTGCATAAGTATTTGATGTGATAAGCATCTCTGCTTTTCAACCATGATGCATTAATTTTTGACATGAAAGGGTATGGGTTGGTGATGGGCCGGCCACTGTGGGAAATTGGAGTGGATTTATTTGTATAGTGGAATGAATAAAAGATGAGTGATTAATTTATTAATATGAGTGTGCTGGAGTGATTGAATAAAAGATGAGGGATTAATTTATATATATATAAATTCATTTGGTTGCATTGAGGGAATCAGTGAGTGCTTGCTTGATTCTTATTAATTTTCCAGTGGGCACAATTCATTCTGTGGCCGAGCTCATTGCTTGATGGATGCTCCATTTCATTTCCTTAGCAAGCTCCATTTTTCATCAAGTGTTCATGAAAAATCCTTGTGCAAAATTCCTCCATCATGGCAACCATCTTAAACCCCAAAGAGACAAGTATTCTACACTATTCTACAGCAAATCTTGGACGCGTCGGCCAGCCAACTTCGCGCCCGAGTTGCCTCGGCATTGAGGTGGGAGCCCGTAAAAGATACAGGCGATGTGGTGCCCTTCCGGCGAGGAGGCGACGACCGGATTTTCCGCGGGAGATCGGGACGACGACGAGAAGACCGGAGGACTCGGATCACTCGGTATATCTCTTCCTATCTTGTTACTTTGCTAGATCTAGTTTAATGGCCCGATCCGTGGTTTAGTGCGCGGTGGTGCCGGTTTGCTAGTTTGCAAAATTAAAGTTTATCACCGCTTCTGCATTCCGGCGTCGGATTGACGGCCGGGGCGCCGCCGTGCACTTACAAAAATCCCCACCCAATCTTAATTGGTGTTATAGCCCCTTAAATTCCGTATTAAATATGCAAAGAAATAACACACCAAAATCTAAAACACTTGCAATTTTTTTTTATTTGCGGCGCAAAGAATCCTGCACAAAAACAATTTATTGGACAGGGAGAAGAGGTTGCTGTGCAAAGAATACCTGCAAGAAAATTATTTGTGGAGTTCAAAGGATAGGAGGGAAGAGGAAAGATACTCACAGAGAAAATGGGATGCTAACGTCACCAGTTGACCGCGGTTCCGCGGTCAAATGCCTGCTTATGCCGCGTTTCCGCGGCGGTTCAGTGGGTTTAGATCTCCAAAATTTTTCTCTGTGCTGACTTGGTTTTCCTCTGTCTATTCAGATCCTCTATTTCTGGATTTGTTCACTGAGCTTGTTCCATATCTGAATCAGTCCGTCTTCCTTTCCTACACAATTCACACAAAAACCAATCAAAAATAGCAAGATGATTTTTTTAATGTTTTTTTTATTTTTTCAATTTTTCAATTTTTCTTTTTTTAACCCTAAATTACACAAAGAATTAAACTACCGTCTCCCCGGCAACGGCGCCATTCGATTGTAAGAGATTTTCTGTGTTTAATTTTATCGCAATCAAGTCGGTGTCGCTTGGTAGCTAGCCGGTTGAGTGCGGGTCGATCCACAGGGAGAAGAAATTCTTTTCTTTATGTTCAAACGAGTTAAGTCCAATTAATTTGGGTTTTGTTTTAAGATCTATGAATGAAAATAAATTGATAAAAAGGCTTGCTAGGGTTAGGATTAGGTCAGTTCGAAATAGGGATCTTCTCACTTCTTTCAATCCCTTAGTTGTGAATAATGGTGTTAGGGTAATCGGCAATAACGGGGATTAGCACGACTGGGAAGAAACTTAGTTTTTTCCTTTTGGTCCTTGTCCGTCCGTTCTTAGCTCTTAGCTCTAACCTCCGGTTAATTCAAGCACAACCGGTCTAACTAGGAAATCAACATTATCATGTAGGATAGGGTACCGTAGTGAGCAGATTATGGTTGATTTAAAGGGAGTCCGTATTAAAATTATTTAGGCAAAGAAAAGAGAGAGATTTCCTTCTCTCAAACCTTCCCTTTCCTACCCCTAACAAGTGAGGAATTACTCACTCATTAGGAAGAGAACAATAAAATTCATTTTTTTTATTTTAGTTGATGACCTAAATTGCAGATAAATAAAGAAAAAATAAAAGTGCAGATAATAAATTGCAAATAAGAAGAATACGAGATAAAATAAAATAAAAGACTTACTTTATTGATGACCTCTCAAGAACACATTACAATTGAATTTAAACCTAGAAATCAAAAAGAGACTTAAAAATAAAGAGAGGCATGCCTAATTAGGCTTTTGGCTTTCGTATTTATAGATAGAAAAAACCCTAGATTACATTCTGATCTATACATGAATTTACCAAACTACCCTAAGAAAACCGGGTCAAAGCATCGACACCTCCACCGACACGTGCACCACACGGCCGCAGTTCTGCGGCAGAATACCCTGTTTGGCCGCGGTTCCGCGGCCAATTGGTGGAATCACGGGCTTATCTCTTCAAGTTTGCTTTATGTTTCTTTTATCTTCTGTTTTCTTCACTTGGTTTATCATAATCTCTTTTATTTCCTTCCATATTTCCAACAGTGCAGAATGATGTGGACTTTTGTCTTGAGCTTCGCGTTGAAGTCTTGAATCTTGTGCTGCCCTTGTAGTTTGTGCATTGAACTGTCTAATGATTTTCCATTTGTTCCTTGAACTGGTAGGCAGCATCATACGGATTCATCTGTTGTTGGTCTTAGTCTCACATTTGTAGCAACTTTGCATGAATTTCACTATAACAAGCTGAGAACCTGTAACCTGCAACTATTTAGCAGACATAGATCAAAACTACCTACTTATATGCAATGTGATTATGAATGGGTGATATAATAATGCAAAAATCTGATATGAACAGGGAGTCCAGGTCACCTTATCAAGAATTGTACTGCGAGGCGCCAGGGCGAGCCGACAATTCCTTCTGTGACACTTCCATCCTCGCCCCCTACTCAGAGAGCTCTACTTGCTACCCCTGGTGGTGCTCCACGCCAGGTAGACGTTCCCAGAGGCCGTGGACTTGGCGTTCCTATTCAGAGAGGACGAGGAGGCATAGGCCGAGGCAGATGACAGCCAGCTATTGGTGGGGGACAGGCCAAAGTATTCGCTTTGACTCCGTAGGATACGTAGGCATCCAATGCCGTTGTGACAGGTACCTTACCAGTATGTTCTTTCGACGCACGAGTATTATTCGACCCATGTTCCATACATTAGTATGTATCTACACACTTCGCACCGAGATTAGGCAGAGAGTCATCGTCGTTAGATCAGACGCTTATTGTTGTTACTCCGGTAGGCGAGTCTTTTGTCGCTCGATTTGTTTTTCGTTTGTGTTCTGTTCGTATTGGGGAGAGAGATTCTTCGGTTGATTTGATTCTCCTCGATATGCTGGATTTTGATGTTCTGCTGGGCATGGACTGGTTATCCACCTGTTATGCATCCGTGGACTGCCGTGAGAAAGCAGTCGGTTTTAGTTTTCCGGGTGAGCCAGTTCTTGTTATTCAGGGAGACCGTAGCGTCACCCTTCCCGGCTTGATTTCGTCTCTTCGCGCGGGTCAGCTCTTGAGGAAAGGATGTCATGGATTCCTAGCGTATGTTTGTGATACTAGAGCGGCAGAGGTCCCATTGGACCAGGTCCAGATTGTTTGTGAGTTTCCTGATGTCTTCCCTGACGAGCTGCCTGGTTTATCGCCTGAGCGTGATTTTGTGTTCTGCATTGACTTGATCCCCGGCACGAGGCCTATTTCCATACCGCCTTATCGGATGGCCCCGTCGGAGCTTAAAGAGCTGAAGGGTCAGTTGCAAGATTTGTTAGATAAAGGGCTTATTCGACCGAGTGTGTCTCCTTGGGGTGCTCCTGTTCTGTTTGTCAAAAAGAAGGATGGCAGTTTGCGTTTGTGCATTGATTACCGTCAGCTGAACCGAGTGACAGTGCGGAACAAATATCCCTTACCGCGTATCGATGATTTGTTCGACCAGCTCCAGGGTGCGGGGCACTTCTCGAAGATTGACTTGCGATCAGGCTACCATCAGTTGTGGGTACGACGGGATGATATTCCGAGGACGGCTTTTCGCACGCGTTACGGACACTATGAGTTTTTGGTGATGTCGTTCGGACTCACCAACGCCCCAGCATCATTTATAGACTTGATGAACAACATTTTCAGGTCGTATCTTGATCAGTTCATCATCGTATTCATTGACGACATCTTAGTGTATTCCCGGAGCCGAGAGGAGCACGAGCAGCACTTGCGGATCACATTGCAGACTTTGAGAGAGCACCAGTTGTTCGCAAAATTCTCCAAGTGCGCATTCTGGCTGGACAGCGTTGATTTCTTGGGTCACGTGGTTACGAGTGATGGTATACATGTAGACCCAAAGAAGATCAAGGCCGTTCAGCATTGGCCCAGACCAGCATCAGTTAAAGAGATCTGCAGCTTTCTAGGCTAGGCCGGCTACTATCGACGTTTTGTTCAGGAATTCTCCCGCATCGCTGCACCGTTGACCGGGTTGACCCGGAAGGGAGTTCTTTTTGTTTGGACCGAGGCGTGCGAGCATAGCTTCCAGCAGTTGCAGACTCATTTGACTACGGTGCAAGTGTTATCTTTGCCTTCGGGATCAAACAGATTTGTGGTTTATTGTAATGCTTCCCGAGTAGGGCTAGGTTGTGTGTTGATGCAGCACGATAGGGTCGTCGCTTATGCTTCTCGGCAGCTGAAGAAACACGAACAGAGCTATCCTACTCATGATTTAGAGATGGAAGCGGTGGTTTTCGCGATCAAGATCTGGAGACATTACCTACACGGCGAGTCGTGCCAGATATTCATGGACCACAAGAGCTTGAAGTACATATTTCAGGAGCGAGACCTGAATCTGAGACAGCGCCGTTGGATGGAGCTAGTGAAGGACAACGATTGTGAGATTCTGTATCATCCAGGAAAGGAGAATGTAGTAGCAGATGCCTTGATTCGAAGACCCAGAGGTAGATTATCTTGTTTGAGCGCAGTTCAGAGGTAGTCGTCGATAGATTGGTAGATTCTATACGACAGCCAAGTGCAGTTCGAGTTTACTCCGACCGGGGGACAGCTTGCGCATATCCGTGCACGTCCACAGTTGCTTGACCGTATCCATGAGGCACAGTACAGTGATGACCGTTGTTCAGAGATCATGGCGCAGATTAGACAGGGCAGAGATTCCGAGTTTGTGATCGATGATCAGGGGATACTATGATTTGGGACTAGACTGTGCGTACTGGCTTCTGAGGGACTGAGGCGTGAGATTCTTGAGGAGGCACATAGATCAGTATACAGTGTTCATCCAGGTTCCACCAAGATGTACCATGACTTGAGAGACGTTTACTGGTGGGAAGGGATGAAGAGAGACGTCGCCGACTTCGTATCGAGATGCTTGACTTGTCAGCAAGTCAAGGCCGAGCACCAGAAGCCAACGGGAGAGTTGCAGCCTTTGCCCATTCCGGAGTGGAAATGGGAGTAGATTTCTATGGATTTCATTGTGGGTCTACCCAGGACCAGTCGAGGGTATGACTCTATTTTTGTGATCGTGGATCGATTGATGAAAGAGGCTCACTTTCTGCCAGTGAAGACCACTTTTGGATTTGCTCAGTATGCCTAGATTTACATCAATGAGATTGTATGACTGCATGGCGTCCCAGCTTGTATTGTGTCCGACCGAGGCATCCAGTTCACCAGCCGACTATGGCAGAGACTTCAGGAGGCTTCGGGCACCCGATTGAGTTTCAGCACAGCATTTCATCCGCAGACCGATGGTCAGTCAGAGCGAACTATTCAGACTCTGGAGGATATGCTCCGAGCGTGCGTTTTCGATTTTGGTGGCAGCTGAGATCATCATTTGCCCTTGATAGAGTTCTCCTACAATAACATCTTCCAGGAGACCATTCAGATGGCACCTTTCGAGGCTCTATATGGGAGGAGACGTCGATCGCCGGTATGTTGGACAGAGCTCCGCGAGAGCAGTATTTTGGGGCCGCAGATTGTCGAGGAGACGACCGCAAAGATCCAGTTGATTCGTGAAAGGATGAGAGCGGCCCAGAGCAGTCAGAGATCTTAAGCGGACCGATGTTGGCGCAGACTTGAGTTTGCTGTAGGCGATCATGTTTTCTTAAGGGTCTCCCCAATGAAGGGCGTGATGAGATTTGAGAGAAAAGGGAAACTTAGTCCCAGATTTGTGGCCCCTTCGAGATCCTCGAGCGTGTTGGTGCGGTTGCGTATCGGTTGGCTATTCCGCCCAGTTTCCCTGATGTTCACCCCGTTTTCCACGTTTCGATGCGCCGCAAATACCTTCATGACCCTTCTCATACGATTCAGTACCCGACGGTCCAGCTGGAGCGCGACCTTTCTTTTGCAGAGCAGCCGATGGTCATCCTGAATCGGCAGGTGAAGAAATTGAGATCAAGGGTTTTACCGTCCGTAAAGGTCCTTTGGCGTGACCCGAGCAGCGAGGAGGTCACCTGGGAGACCGAGGATGAGATGAGGAAGAAATATCCACATCTCTTTGAAGGTACGCGTAGCTAAATTTTTAAATTCGGGGACTAAATTTCTGTAAGGGGGGAAGATTGTAACGCCTTGAAAATTCGTTCAGGTTGTTTTCGCGTTAATTAGCGATAATGCGTGTTTTTCATAAAACCCCGTTAATAGCTTTTTCCACATACACTGGAATAAATCTAATTTTAATTGTGAAAATATATAATTATATATATAATTTTGTTTTATTAATTAACATTTAGTTTATCGTTAACTTTTTATCAAAATTCCATAACTATTATTTTCTAAACAAAATTTTTGTTTAGCATGCACAAATTAAATTTTACCCTAAGTTAGTATGTGCTTAGCAACCATGACAACTAAACACACATAATGTAACGCATTCTTCATCTTTCCTCATTTTCCTTTTAACTACATAAAACAATAAAGAAAATAAGAAAAGAATGAGAAAAAGGAAGCATGGGGGGCATTTATTAGGCATGGGGCTTTGACTTTGGCACAACTCTCTCTCTCTCCCCCCTCTCATTTTCCAGCAGCTCCAGCAGCAGCCCCTCCCCTTTCTTCTTCTTCTTCTTCTTCTTCTTCTTCTTCTTTCACTCAAGCCTCATCTCCATATCAAAAATCCTTCATTGCTTCACTAAACCTCACCCCAAAACACTTCCTTGTTGGTTCTTTTAGCAAGGTCAGCAAATTTGAACTCTCCTAGGACCAACTTGAGGTATAAAGCTTGCCCTATTACCCCTTTTGCTTAACTTGTAGTTTAATTAGCTTAAACTAGTGTTTTAGTGAGTTTTTGTGATAATTATGTGGTTTAAGTGGAGATTAAGTCAAGTTAGGTTTTTTATGGCTTGTTTAGCTTAATTAAGTGTTGTTAGTGTCGTTTAATCCTAATCTTTGCACCTGTTTACACTAAAATACCTTATTGTATTAAACTAGTGTAAATTAGTGTTTTAGTTAAGAAATGTGCTAGTTTTGTGATCTGCTGTTAACCCGGTTGCTTCGGGAAAAAGTTGCAAATACTGGAGCATGTTTACTTGACTTAGACCACACACACGAAGCACGAGACCCCACTTCCCTTCCCAGGCCGCAAATAAAAGAGTTCTGGCTGCAAATTACGGCCAGATGGTGGAGTTGGGTGTCGGGTCTTCTTCTGTAGGTGTCTGCTGTGTTTTGTGGGACTTTGGTACATGCAACTTTTCCTGTTTCTACTCTAATCAAAATCTGGAACCAAATACCTTGTTTTCAATACTTTTAAACTTGCGCGACACGTATGTTCTGAGTTTGGGTTTAGTGTTTGCTATGTATCTCAGCGTGTCAAGGTGGTTTCAGACGATAGCACACACATTTCGGTGTTTCGAATGCACACGCGTTAGCTTGCGACGATAGTTTCTCGTATGGTTTTAATATCGCGTTTTTGCAGGATTCTTGCCTTATGTGTGTTGCTTTATGTAAATTCTAGAATCGGTCGCGGAAACATCGGACACGGCGCGGAAAGGAAAGGCGGTGATCGGATCGGACTAGCGGAGGCGTTCTGGTGAGTAGATGTACACATCTACGGGGGAAATCGTTTGGGTGGTGCATGACGCCCGATAGTTAGAATGTAGTTAGTACTTATAATTATATGTGTAGTTCCTAATTAATCATCCTGCTGCATTGCATCATTTATCATATGTATTTGTACTGTGCTAGTACCTTATAGGACACTTGCACCATTACCATTTGTTTATGATGCACGAGCACTATTCATGGGGACATACATGCCTTGGTAATTGCTATGCCACAAACACTTTATAACTGTTTAAATCCGTATCTTATCACTTGCACCACTTATTGATTAATAAACCTGCAATTGATATATTTATTTCATTAATATGGATATGCAGGATTGCTAAACCCATGCAAGCATCTTATTGCATCACTGTTCATGCATAGCTTCTAGTTTCCGCATTGCATTGCATATTGTTAATATCATAGATATTCATGTATTATGATTTTATCGAGGATTTCCATAGTTGTGAGATTTATGGATTTTGAGAAACCGCAAGGATTTGAAAACGTATTACCATTTTAAAAATGTATGTTGCTGTTTTATCGTGTTATGATGCATCTATCGTCCACCATGAGTTTTCTCGGTGCCTGAGCAGTATCATACACCCGATTCGAGGAGGAGGAAGAATCGTTTGTCGGTGCATGGTAGACCCGGTGCGGTACCCCAGAGAAAGAAGGTCGCAGATGATGGCGTTGAGCTCGGCAGGGGAGCACTACCGGCCGGTTATTTGTGACGCGGCGGATATCCGGATGATACCAACGTAGTCTTGAGTTTTGATGATATGGGCCAGTCCGGATTTGCCGGAGCCCTAGATCAGATATTTGGGCCAGTCCGGATTGCCAGAGCCCAGGGATAGTTGATATATTCATATTTAGTATCGATGCTTGACACAGATTTATATTGATTTCATTGATAAACTACAGCTAAATTACAGAAGTTTAATAAGATAAGAACACAGATTCCCCATGTTAATTATATTCAAATTTCGTATTGTTTATTGCATTCAAGTTGCATACATATCATTACATCGCATCATATTAGTATTTGTAGGTTGTGACATCATTGTGTACATTCTTACGATAGCCTTATTAGATGTTACTTATTACTCACAAGTTGGCAACTCACTCCCGTCGTGCCACAGTGTTTTGCAAGTCTGACTCTCCAGCATAGTAGCGGCGGGCACACCTCCTCTTTTGCTCTTTTCCTTGGACTCGCAACATCGTTCGTAGGTGGGTTGCGGGGTTATTTTGTTGCCACCTTGTATCATTATTGTATCTAGTGTACTCCATCTACCATATCTACCACATGTATTATTGTATTAGCGACTTAGAAAAGAGACAGTGAGATTTGTGTATTTATATGTTGTATCTCTGGGTCGAGCTCACTTGAGCCGACAGGATGCTTTATTACTTGTGCCTTTATATACTTATTTTGCATAGTGATGACATTTATATTGCGTGTGTGTAAGTCTACGGTAGCGCCCCGGCCATCTATCAGAGGCCAAAATGCGGAAACGAAAATTTTTCTAAACTAGAAACCGGTGCTATCGTATGCTTAAAACCCCGGATCGAACCATTAACCTACTACTAGCAAACTAGAGAAGGGGTTGGAAAGTTATACCGATCGATTCATGTCCTTCGGTCTTTGGCCACCATCCCGAGCTCCTCGCGGCATCTCCGGTCTCGATCTCCTCGTCGGAAAGGGCACCACATCATCGAGTCTTTTTACGGGCTCCCACCTCTGAACCGAGGCAACTCGGACACGAAGTTTGCTAGCCGACGTGTCCAAGATTGCTATAGAATGAGTGTAGAACGCTTTGTCTCGAGAGTTAATCAAAGTAGCCTTTAGGAAGTGTGAGGAGAAAATGGACTTTGGAATTGAGCTAAGGATTTTTTTTGTGCAAATGAAATGAGATCAAAAACCTTACACAAAAAAATGGACAGCCCCTCAAGAGCTCGGCCACATGCTAGAAAAACACACATTGGGAGGTGAGTGTAGGAGCAAAGAAATGGTGACCATAAGCAAAAAGGAAACCTCACTTCATAATCTAAATCAATCCAATCTCCATAAATGCAAACATTGAAACAAAGCACATCTAGAAACCTCATGAAGCTTCATGAGCTGCTGGAGAACAGGCCACCAAAAAAAACCCCTTGCATTTTGCTAAATGCCACTTTTGCAAGAAAACCCCTCTCCTCACAAAAATTCAGCCATGAAGAAACAAAGGAAAAATGTCCGAAAAGAGAAAGCAAGCTGGCAACTTCAAAAAGCGATCCGGTAACAAATTACAGGATAACCCCGCGACTGTATATACATACCCGCATTTGTATCCCGACCGAATACAAATGCAATGAGACAAAATCTACACTGTATAATACTAGGATCCGGCTTAAACCAAAGCCCGCTAGTATTATCCATCCGAATCATTACACATGCACAAGTGCACGCGTACGTTCGAACCCTGCCATAAATCCATACGGCCTCTACAACGTTTCGCCCGAAACTTGAGAAACTGTCAGTGGGGGACTCTAAAGACTCGTCAATAGTTTGGTTGTTGATTTAACCACTAGCACGTTAGAGGTACTAGCCGTACGTAACGGGCTACCAGGTATTGACGAAAAGGGTGGTCGATAAGCGAACTCATCCTGACACCCTACTGAGCCTGTCAGTGACAATATCCTTACAGTCCGGTCCGTTCGTCTATGAGCATCGCATGTCGGGCCTAGGGGGTTGGTAAAAGGCAGACTCCGAAAAGCGGTACAAGTCGGGTCAGAGTGTAGCCCAGAACACCCTGAGATACTACTGGAATACCTACCAGTAAATCTCCAGCCTTGGCTAAGGACTTCGCGTAATGACTCTCCTAGACACAGCGCGATCTCACCCCCAATATCGGGAGAGACGAAACCCCTGCCGATCCGCTTACTGCCTCCATGTGGCTCGGGACTGTACAGAACTAAAACCTGTTTTCACGACTCCTTTGAGCCATGGTAGGGTAGTAATCAAAGCACAGTGTGAACTCACAAGAGACAAATGACGATCTCAGGTCGATGAACTAACCTGTACACATGTCACCAGGGAACTGCTATCTGACGTCAGGTATAATACCAACTAGCTTGTTCCCGGCGAGTCATGTCCGGTGTACTCATAACCCAATGAGCACCTGTATACATCTTAGGTGAACCAACTGACACCAATGGCTTGTGAGACCGGCCACCGCCCCTCGTCGAAGTCTCTACTGTATACACTAGTCTACTAATGGAGTATCGATGCCCAGTCTCGAAACTCCCACGACTAGGGACCACTTTAAGTATGTGCTTATAGACTACCCAACTCTCGCGTATATGATCGCCATCATACTGCTGGGGGTAGTCAAACAAGAATCCTAAGGGCTCTATCAACGTGTAATAGCGACCTGTAAGGTCACCTAAAGCAGTACATGATGATAAAGACAAACCATAGTAGCATACTATTCTCTATCAACATGTAATAGGGAACTACAATATCACCTAAAGCATGTACACGATGATAAAGACAAACCAGATAGTATACAAACCTCTCGAGTAAGACTGTCCTGCCGGTATAGGTCCTCCCTCAATCATTGCAATCACGTGCCTGCAATCCAATAATTGACTCTGAGGGCACTATATCCAACCGTCACGACCCGCAGGGTACGGAACGTGACTGGCACTTAAGTTTACGAAACGTCTCAAGACGTCCGTAAAATAAGTAAGCCAAAGCCCAGAAACCAAAACCAAATAAGCAAAAGAGTGAAGAAAAACCAATCAATTGAAAGCGAGTTTATCAAATAAGTCATATAAAACCCCTTTTTAAAAACAATACCAATTTTTCCGAAAATTTCGGCAGAGTCTCCTTTGTAAATACTGGCCCCCGAAATGGGTACAACAAGAATATATATGAATCCAACAAATATGGCATACCCAAGCGGGAGCTAGCTCTTCGCCACAAGGCGGTCACAAATCCCACGCAATATAAAACAACAACATGCAAAATAATCATAAAGAGCATGAGAAAACAGCATGTCGACTCAAGTGAGCTCGACCCCAAAATACAGCATAAAAAGTCCACAAATCTCACAGTCTCATCTCTAGGTCAATATACAATAATGCTGGTAGATACAGTAGATGGAGTGCTCTAGATACAAAGAATATACAAGGTGGTGCAAAAATAAAAATATAACCCACCTAAGAGCAAAACCTCGAGTCCAGGCAAAAGAAGCAAGTGCGCCCGCCGCTACTGTACTGACGGAGCGGACCTGAAAAAGGCTGTGGCACAACGGGGGTGAGTTGCCAACTCGTGAGTAATAAATAACATCTACACAGGCTATCGTATGCATGCACACAAGTATTCTAGCATCTCTAATACAGGTATGGCAGGACATAATAGCAGGTATGTATGCAATATGAATATACTAGCAGGTATGAATGCAATGCGAATCAACTCATGATCTGAATGTGTAATTATAAGAATCGTGTTTTTCCTTTAGAAATCTCTTTTGAAATACCAGCATAATACCACTAGAATCAACAAGAACCTGTGTCCAGCAACGACACCTCAAAACTATCACAAATCTCATATATCCATGTCATAGTATCTCTGGCCTCAGCCATCCGGCTGACCCAGCTCAATATCAAAATCTCATCATCTCGCGGCCACGGTCGGTATCCTCTGGATATCCGCCGTGCCAAACAGTCACCGGTAGGTAATCCGTCCCCTGCCAGGCTCAACGTCAACACCACATTCATCTTGCCCCGGGGTACCATACCGGGCCCACCATGTACCCGTGACGGTTCCTCCACTCCTCGACACAGATCTCGAAAACCACAGCAAACTCATGGTGGACGACACTTTACATCACTAGAAAACCGCAATTACATATTTTAAAAACATAATAAGTTTAGAAATTTTGCGGCTTTCCCCCGAAATCCAGAAATATCATAAAATCTCAAGAATCCTCATAAGTGCATATATCAATGGTGATGAATGCATATGGTATCAATAATTAAGCTACGATGTATGATTAATAGACTAGGCATGAACAAATAATATGATGAGGTACATGCACATGAATAGCAATCCTACGATTTCATTTTAAGGAATTAAAGGCAATAGCACAGGTTTAAGCATCAATTAGTAAAAGGTTTTAAATTATAGGTTATCTAGTGTGGTGGCATGGCAATTACCAGGGCGGTGTGTAAGCATGAATAGTGCTCGTGCTGCATATAAAAACCCTGGCAATGGTGCAGGTGTCCTATAAAATGGTTTTGTATATGTATGTCAATATAGGGCATGAATGTAGCAAATAATCATACAAGTATTACACCCCTAATTACTAACATCACTAAGAATCTTTTAAGTTACTAAAACTATCGGGCGGCTTGCGCCATCCAACGATAGTCCCCCGTAGATGTTACATCTACTCACCGGAATCCCTAGCTAGTCACGTTCAATCACCGCCTTCCCCTTTCGTGCCGCGTCTGACGTCTCCGCGACCGAACCTGGAATTTACATCAATACCAAATATAAGGTTACATATCAAGAACGACGCAAAACCCAAATGAAAATACTAACGTTCACAAGCTAGGTACAACGTGCACAAAGTGCGCGGAACACACGCGAAAATCGCAAAAATCTACAAAAATGTCGATTTGGTCGCCCGGCAAAACTAAAACCCGATTACTCAAAAATCCGCACTCACGCATCCTAAATGTCATAGGATATGCCAACAATATAATCTAGATATCGCAATTAATTCGCCACAATAATATAATAAAAACCTAGTAAGCTAGAAGTTTGCAAATTTGGTGCAAACATCGACAATTAGCGACAAAGTTAACACAATCCAACACAACAATCCAAACTAACCCACTAGCTAGCCATTACACTAATTTTAAACCATTAACTATGCATCAAACCATAATTCCAACACAAACCCTTCTCTTGATTTTTGGCAATTAGCAACAACAATGAAAATTTCACACAAGTTAACTTAAATTAGCATAACATCAAGCCACTTAAGCAAAGTAACCATATAGATTGGTTAAGTAAACAACTAGATTAATTAAAAGATTTAATTAACTAAAACATGGTTTCAAGAAACCCTAGTTAACTCAACCATTAACTATAAACAAAACTAGAATGAAAATAGCACTAAATTAACACTAAACAACTAGATTAAAGAATTCTAACCATATCAACTTAAAAGAGTAGAAATTATACCTCAAATCTATGGATCTAGAAAGAAGAAATTTGCTTCAATTGATGGCCTCAAAGCATCATGATCCAACCAAGGGAGGTGAAGGAAAAAGGGATGAAGGATGGGGTTTAAATTGTGAGGTTTAAGTTGCAATTTTTGAA
Source organism: Agapanthus africanus (assembly GCA_030015575.1). Classification (NCBI taxonomy): domain Eukaryota; kingdom Viridiplantae; phylum Streptophyta; class Magnoliopsida; order Asparagales; family Amaryllidaceae; genus Agapanthus; species Agapanthus africanus. The sequence continues at coordinate 274,923,132 of CM057337.1, forward strand.
GCAAACTTTGAAGAATTTTGAAGAAGATGAAAAGAAAAGAGATGAAGGGGAGTGGGCTGCTGGTTTCGGCCAGAGCAAAGGGAGAGGGGAGTGGTGTGGGGTGTGGGAATGGTCACTAGTCAAACTCCCCCAAAGTCAAAGCACCATACCTTCAACATACTATATTTTAAAACCTACACATCAACTCACTTCTTTCTTAACAAAAGAGTTTTTAAAACAAAAGAGAGGGGGAGAATTTCTGCAGTTTGGGCCAGCCAAGGAGGTGTGAGGATGTGTGTGTGAGAGTGCATAAAAAAAATTTTGCAAAAAGACCCCCTACAAGTCCAAAATTGCAAGTTTAAGCTTAAATTCAATAAATTTCGTTTTCCAACATAAAAATTAGTTAAAACTTGGAATAAAATACTAAAAATTTATGTTACAACTAGATTTTAATTAACATGATTTTAATGCTTAAATTTCGCCCATTTAAATTTGTATTTATCGCTAATTTAATGTATTTTCTTACCGGCTTAAAATAATATTAAAATTTGAAAAATTAGGGAAAATTTTTAAACGGCCAGAATTTCATAATTAACTCATTTGCTACTAAAAACTAGCAATTACCTATCCAAATTAGGTATAATTAGTCCTAAACTGCAAAATAACAAAAGGGACGGTTTTCGGAAAAATACCGAATTTTCACCGATTTTCAGGAAAACACCAAAACGACTTTTTAAGGCGTTACACCAACAATCTCCCACTTGTACTCAAGGATAATTATTGCGATGTCGCATACTCACAGCCCGTGTGATACCGAACACCCAACTCCTCTACTAATCAGTCTCACAAAGCCCGTTTGCGAAACTATTGTATTCGAGGAATAGCCTCAGTGAGTTGATCTGCCCTAATGTTTCTTTCCATGTCTCTATTTATCTCAAGTTCACGGAGAAAGCAATCTCCCGAAATGAGCAATACCTGTCTTAGAATGTGTCTGGATATCTGATGGGACCTAGCTTATAAATGAACTCCAAATCCAAACTTCTTAGACTGTATCGTCAACTGAACTTAATCAGTATCCTGTGCCATGCCTCCCTCAGTATCCGCCTGGACCACCTGTCCAAATTACTGCCCCTCGTCAGAGGGAAATCTATAACTCTGACAGTCACTCTGTCATCCAGGTCACCTTGGAAGCCTGGAATGATAACTGTCTCCTAAAAGAGGCTGTTGTTATCATATCCCTAGAACATCCACTTATGTTCTAAAACTGCTTTCGAATGTTTCTCTAGGATTGGATCAATATCAACTTATTGTATCTAGTGCAAAAACATCTGGCGTGGTACTTGACATCCCATGATTGACTCAATTGCCTAAGCAAGTGATCTGCCAATCATGCACATCCCTCTCCCCTTTAGTCTGTAAGACACCTTTAGAGAGGGTGACTCCATCACCTGTAGGTACACCACCATGCTAGGAGTCGTCCATTCTAAAGCACCTTTAGAATGTTGTCTAAGTACCCTGATTGGGAAACTACCCAGATCTAGATCTAAAACCATAGATCCAGTAACCAGAATGTCTGATATGAAATCCATGTCCTTTGTGGAGAAACCACTGTGTGACAACCAAAGTATAACCGATCGTAGTATTGGAATTTCACTTCCTACTCTGTGTATGTCATCCAAATACCAGGACATCACACCCTACTACCTTCTTAACAGATCCATCCCCTATTCTGATGAAGTCAAACCTATGACTGTCACATCAGAAATAGATGATCTATCTCCGCTATTTCTGCTTTAGTCTATAAATAGACATAAACCACTTGTCCACTATGCTTCCGCTGCTCCCACTGACTACGAAAACCCTCTGGCAGGCTAATATACACGTGCACTTCTAAAGCCAGTTCAGAATGACACTATACTCATCCTTCTGCCGGGTCTCATAGTCTAGAACAACAGAAGTGTCAAGTCTGGGTAAACAAGAACCTCCCTGTCACCGTCTTTGAGCATACTAAAGTACCTCTCGAGTGCCTGAGGTTACCCACTGTTAGTTATATGTATGCCCTAGAGGCCATTACTGTGCATACGATGTATATTGTAATGGATGCTTGGACATATATAGGAAGGACTTTCTTGCTCGACATGATAGTATGCTATCTGGTTGTACTTTATCTTAACATGTACTCTGATTGTCTCTATATTACATGTTGATAAATCCCTTAGGATATGTACTCGACTACTGGGAATATGATGAGATCATACTAGTGGGGCCACGGTAGTCGACGAGTACATCCTATAACTGTTCCTAGTCGAGGGTGTATCGAGACAGAGCATCGATGCACCAGAGTAGACTAGCGTATACGCATCTTGACCCATATGATGGGCGATGGATGATCCCATATCCATCGGTGTTTGACATCAAGGATGGTGTACGGGTGCTCAGTGGAGACTGGGTACACTGGACGGACTCGCCGAGAACTCCCAGATGGTATTATACCTCACGTCAGATGGCAGTTCTCCGGTGACACTGGTACAGAGTAGTCTGTTGACCAGAGATCGTCATAGAGTCTTGTGTGATTCCCACTGTGCTTTGATTTCCATCATACCACGTCCAAGAGGGCATGCAAAAAGGTGGCTTTTGGGTACATTCCCGAATCACATGGAGGCAATGAGCGATAGGAGGGGATTCGTCTCTCCCGGTATAGGGAGTTGATGTTGTGCTGTGTTCGATTGGCTATAACCGGAAATCCCTGGCCAGGGTTGCTGAGATTTACTGGGAAGTGTTATCAGTAGTTTCTCGAACTGTTATAGACCTCAAATCGACACGACTTATCAAACTACTGGGGTCTGACGTTTACCACCCCTAGGAGAGATATGCGACATATCGGACGACGAGACCGGACTGTACGGGAGTGTTACTGATTGGATTCACAGGAGAAGTTACAGGCTTGCTTGTTGATCTTTTGAGCGCTCAATACCTGGGTGGCTATTACGTTTAGCTGACCGCTTGCAGCTTGTGGGTGTTTGATATGATCATCACCTACTGCCGGCGTATTGACGATTCTTTAGAGTCCTACACAGAGGTTTCTTGACTCAGGCAAAACGGAGTAGGGGCACGTATGTGATATGTGCGGGACCGAGGATAATGCGATATGAGATACCGTATTCTATTCTCGCGATATTTGATATCAGCCGGGTCATCGGATCAAGTGTTGATTCGATGAATCGGTACGGATAAATATTAGTCGGTTATATGCGATATAGCCGGATTGTCGGATCAAGTGTTGATTCGATAATTTAATGTATAATAATATATATGATATATTAAATTACATTAACTAATATTAGCTCACTAAAAGATTCTTTTTCTCACTCGGGTAATACATTGATATATATACGATATATGTTAATTGTATTATTTTATTTTGTTACGATAAATATTATATATGTGATATATAATATTGTAACATGATATGATAACTAATGCAACATGTTTAGTGGAGTTTAAACATGATTAGGGTTTGGATTAGGGTTAAGACTTCTAGTAAATTCTAGAAGGTTTCTTTTTGTCATGATAAAGATATTTGTGTTGATATTTATCTATGACTCATATTTAACCCAACCCAAACCCTAGCCCTTGGTTAATTCTCTACAATGGTTAAGTCAACCATGGTTGCATTATTTATCATATTAATGCTTTCATTATTCATCACAAAAGAAAATGGATCACTATTCTTCTTCTTCCTCCTCCTTTTGCAAAGCTTTCTTGCTTTTTATTTGTGATGGAAAATGAGTGAGAAATAGAAAACAAATAAGAGAAAAAATCCAACTTCATCATTCTCATCTATCCTTGCCCTTTAGATGAGAGTGTTCACTTCATATTATGAGTGTTAGCTTGTGTTAACGAAACTTCAAGGTAGATCGTCTTTGTATCGAAGATCGGAAGCAAAGGTTGCATCATTCTCTTCGTGAAGCCTCTCGAGAGTCCAGAACACGATGATCACAGCGAAGGGACCTCAACACGGAGCTTAAGAAGTGAAGGACCGGATCTACAAAGGTTGTAATCCCTCTCACTTAGTGTTAAAGTGTTTAATATGTTTGTTTTCGCCTAAACCCTAGTTTAAAGATCCGGCTTCGGGTTGTTCGGCACGGCTAATTTTTTAATCGGGCATGGTTGATGCCTCGTAGACCCTTGTGCGCGTGCCTAGCAACCCTACACCCACCATATCTGCGGAGTGGCCAATGAAATGTCAAACCAGATTGAATCTTTAGGTTCTTATCAAATTTTCAGTAATCGTTTGCGGTTCTGGAATCACTTCCAATTCTACCATACTCACACTACTGTTTTCTGAAAAAAAATCCATTTTTATTAAAACTGTGGCAAGTCAAGAACAATATCACTATTGATCTTCCAGATGGTAGAAAGTCAACCCTCGTCATAGCCCGGGTCAAGCCACAAACAGCCATTACAGAAACGTGCCTTGAGTTATCCAGAGTCTGGTTTTAAGCATAAGCCGGACAACTCCCCGTACCTTAACATTAAGATACGAACTATTCTATATCCAATATAGAAACAGAGGCACTGATTTAATTGGAACCAGATTCAAATCATGCAGCTGTCTCCAGTGCATGTCAACTAAATGGAGAGAGGCCGATCAACATTACTCAACTTAGGAGTGCTTCCAATTATGAGTAACCTGAAAGAGAAGCAAGTTCTCTTAATCATTACTATTAACTGAATACCATACAAAAGTCTCTACATCTTCGATCACCTTGAAGAATCCTGATACTTGCAATACCTGGTTCTCTATTTTATTCTTATACCTATAATTTCTCAAAACATAGACCTTGCATTTCTATGAAACACATGTCTAAAAACTAGAGAAGTCACAAGTAAACAGAATATAGTACGAGTACTAACCCCTCTGTCCTCATGGACACTGGACAACATACAATGCTCTTTATAAGTCCCTTGAGTCTAATAACTCATTCCCTGTGTGTCGTAGGCTGAAAACTGTACTTATGGTTAAGAAGAATTACACCGATGTTTAATGCTCCTTACCTAACCATCAACTGATATAGGTAAATGTCATGGACATAATTTCAAAAGGTTATATCTCACTTTATAAAAATAAACGTACAGATATATCAATTTAAAATTGGTGCATAACAACGGATATTCAAAACCAAATATCTGTCGTCCGGCAAACAGCCCAGGCGATTTCCTCAAATATCACAAATTACAACGAATCCCGATATAATGATGACAATCACCCAATTCCCAATAACTTACTCCCACTCATCATCTGTAAAACCATACAGATGTGAGAATAAAACCTGGTAAATACATACCCTGGAGCAAGGACTAATTGGGAAATCAGTTTTCTTTTAACAGTACACAGTGAGACTAAAACATGAATATGTTCCGAAGGGTTATCCGGGTATTCCTAGTAATGCCTCTACCATTATCCAGATTCATGACTGTAACCATATACTTCATTTGCCATCTCTCCAAATCCCTTTATTTGTCTTTAGTCGCTACCTTCTGCACACCACCGTTAGGCTAAATGGTTTTCTTCCTTCCCTACCGTTTGACACCAGCCTATGGTCTGGAAGAAGACTATCCAATAAGCGTAATAGATGTACTATCCTAATCCCAGGAGCACTCGCAATGCGAGAGAAGGTGAAGATAAAAGACAACTGAATAAAGCTTATTCTATTTCTCCTGAACCAGAATCCATCCCCGAACTGGAACAAGTCCCTTCGAGTTAGTATATAACTATACGATGGAGTATCCAAATAACTGTGGATCATCGTAGTGATACGGGGTGTCTTGGAAAATACAAAGGTGAAGTAGGAGTGGCGATGAAATACTTGGTTTGGTCGTGAATAGTAGTCACAATTTACTTTGCCCTCGTACTAATCCCTTTATTTGTCTTTACTTAATACCTTCTGTACACCATTTAGGCTAAATGGTTTCTTCATTCCCTACCTTTCGGCACCTGCCTATGGTTTGGATGAAGACTATCCAAATAGCGTAATAGGTGTACCGTCCTAATCCAAGGAGCACTCGAAACCTGAGAGAAGGTAAAAGGAAAAGAAAACGGAATAGTCCTATTCGTTTTCTCCAGAACCGGAAACCATCCTCGAATCTGGAACAAGTTCCATTCAGTTCGTATATTACCATACGATGGTTTTATCCAATGGAAGTGGATGTTCGTAGTAATACGGGGTGTTCTGGAGAAAAATGGTAAAAGTAGGAATGACAATGAGGTATGCAACTCAGACAATCCAAAAGCCAGTGTTTTAAGCAGGTTCGGTCAACTTGGTCACTGAGTCATAGTCTAGGGTTGGGCCATGGTCGCTGCCAGAGAGAGAGAGAAAAGAAACACTCAGCGTGCACTCTAACCTAGATCAGAATGGTTATCAATTTATCTAATCAGGAAACCTCCCATTGTAACCTCAAATTCTCCTCCAAATCTGAAAGAAGAATTAGTCGGGATCACCCGAGGAATAAACCAACTCATCAATGGGAATCGGGATCCAACTATCATCGCATGATAACGTGATGGAATCCACTCACGTTATCACACTCCAAAAGGTATGCGCATATCTGGTAAGTTTCAGCTTCTTTAGAAACTCCCGATGTGAATTTTACCCCATGCTCTTATGACCTTGACGAAGGCCAACATATCATAAGTCACATGTCAAGTTCTACCCATCATTATCTAGGTTAATTTGAACCCACCCGTACATACCCTTGACGAAGGCCAAAATAGTAGTACGACTGTCCCAAACCAACGCATCTATCTATACAGCAGAAAAGTAACAAATAGCTACCATACAATATGCCTTGACGAAGGCCAACATATATAGCATGAATACTAAGTGCTACCCTTCTGAAATGACGGAGGGCTACGAATGGTTTTTGGCGAAAAACCTTTAACGTAATGAACTTGATATCGTTGAAGGAACCAGATAGCTTTTATAAAAAATATAGTGGCGAAAACCTTTGCTAAAGAGGTCACTCCCGGTGAAGGGATCTCGGCTCTTTCCCCGTAGAATGAGATGCAGGATATTCCAACTGAATACCATGATGCAAAGCAAAAATTAATCGACTATAGTGAAGTTATTACCCTAACGCAAACTTCTGTCCAAGGGGTCACTCCCGGTGAAGGGATCTCGGCCCTTGCCTCGTCGACTGAGGTGCTGGATATTCATAACCGAATACCACTGTGCAAAACAAAAGAGAACGTCCTTGCAATAACATCTTTTTGAAAAATGTTCCAACAACATCAAACAAGTTTGTTTAGCTTGCATTGATCCGAATCAATGTAGTCCCATCAATTGATCACACCACAAAAGAACGAAAATATGATGTACGTATATGCCATCCGCATTCGCCACTGGGTCCCGTCATCACCCGTTAGGTTACTTAACTAACGACAGAGCGGGGACTGGACTAGCGCGGGTGTAAAACATATACAATATCTACTAGTATATATATCAATATATAATAATCGCTCAAGGCGTGATAAAATGCAACATCACAGAAATGTAATTAGCATCACAGAATAATATAGATAATCTGGGATCCCTGGGTTTCATAGAGCCGCTACTGAAACCCGACGTTCCCCTGATCGTGTGGATAGCCTGTGCAATGAAATCCTAGACCCCTACGGGCGCGGCAAGTCACCCGCCAAAACCTGAAGCGAGGCAGCCCTTTTTGTAGGGTAACTAGGCACACACATGAGGTTCTACAACTCATCAACCATGCCAAATTCAAAAATTTAGGTGCCGAGAAACCCTAACCAAGATCGTTAACTAGAGGATAGGCGAAAGAAAAAGAAAGCAAACAACTTTGCTACTAAGTGAAACGGATTACAACCTTTGTAGATCCGGTGCTCCACTTCTTTAGCTCCATGATGACGTCCCTCCGCTGCGATCTTCGGGATCCTGGACTCTAGCGATGGTTTCGTCGGAGAAATGATCGGGCTAGGTCGTTGACTTCAGTGCCGAAGATGGTCTACGTCGAGACAACTCAAACTCAAGCTCCATCTTCACTTGGTCATGAACCTTGTGAAGAAAACACCCAATACAACATGGCAAGTGGTAGAGGATGAAGAAATAGGAAGTGGGTTCACTTTGGATTTGGATTTCTCACCTGATTTCAACACTTGAAATTTTCTAGCAAGCTTTTTCTTTTTCTTCATGAAGAAGAAGAAGAAGAAGAAGAAGAAAAGAATATCAATAAATATATCATGAAAAGAAAATTCAAGTGAGGACTTATCATATAGCAACCATGGGTGAGGTAACTCATGTAGAGAGCAAACCATAGTTTAGGTAATGGTTAGGTTTAAGGATAAAAACAAAAATGGTTATGACTTTGTCAAAGTTGCTTGAAGTTTCATGAAACTTCTAGCAAAGAAAGAAAAGCCACCATTTAGTCTTTAACTAAAATAAATAAATAAACAAAGAGAATAAAACCCTAACCATCAATCTAAACATGGTTTGCATCATACACACACCCAAGTTTGCATGTATCATCAAACATGATACAAACAAGTGCACAAAAATATATCATATATACAATGTGCACAAACTAGTGAGAAAATAATCTTAAGTGAACCAATACTAGTTAATATAAAGTAATATATCAAATATATAATTATACATTAAATCATTAAATCAACACTTGATTTAATGATCCGGTCATACTGCATATAACTGTTAGTTGTATGTATGCCCTAGAGGCCAGTATTGTACAGATGATGTATTTTATATAGGATGCTTGGACATATATAGAGATGACTTTCTTGCTCGATATGATAGTATGCTATCTGGTTACTCTTTATCTTAACATGTACACTTGTCTCTTTAAACTGTCTTATAGTTACATGTTGGTAAAGCCCTTAGGATGTGTACTTGACTACCTGGACTATGATGCAGATCATACTAGTGGGGACATGGTAGTCCATAGGTACATCCTTCAAGGTCCCTGGTCGTGGGTGTATCGAGACGGGGCATCGATATACCAGTGTAGACTAGCGTATATGCTTCTCGACCCATGAGATGGGCGATGGATGATCCCATATCCATTGGTGTTTGACATCAGAGATGGTATACGGGTGCTCAGTGGAGACTGGGTACACTGGACGGACTCGCCGAGAACTCCCAGATGGTATTATACCTCACGTCAGATGGCAGTTCTCAGGTGACACTTATGCAGGTTAGTCTGTAGACCCGAGATCGTCATAGAGTCTTGTGTGATTCCCACTGTGCTTTGATCTCCACCTTACCACGTCCATGAGGGCGTGCAAAACAGTGGTTTTTGGGTACAGTCCCGAGTCACATGGAGGCAATGAGCGATAGGAGGGGTTTCGTCTCTCCCGGTATTGGGGGTTGATGTTGCGCTGTGCTCGATTGGCCGTAACAGGGAAGTCCCTGGCCAGGGCTGATCAGAGTTTTGCTGGTAAGTGTTACCAGTAGTTTCTCGACCCGTTATGAGCCTCACATCGGCACGACTTATCGGTTATTGGGGTCTGACGTTTACCACCCCTAGACTTGATATGCGACATATCAGACGAACAGACCGGACAGTACGGTAAGTGTTACTGGTTGGATTCACAGGAGTGTGAGCGGGCTAGCTCGTCGATCTTCTGATCGCTCAATACCCGGGTGGCCGTTACGTTTAGCAGACCGCTTGCGGCTTGTGGGTGCTTGATATGATCATCATCTGCTGCCGGCGTATTGACGAGTCTTTAGAGTCCTACACAGAGGTTTCCTGGCTCAAGCGAAACGAAATAGGAGCGCATATGAGATATGTGCGGGACCGAGAATAATGCGTGTATGTGATACCATATTTCATTCTCGCGATGAATGTTTCGATTGGTTGTATGCGATATAACCTAGTTATCGAATCGAAGATTGATTCGATAAGTCGATACATTGGATACTAGTTGGTTATGTGCGACATGACCGGATCATTGAATCAAGTGTTGATTTAATGATTTAATGTATAATTATATATTTGATATATTACTTTGCATTAACTAGTATTGGTTCACTTTAAAAGGTTTTTCTCACTTGATGTGCACATTGTATATGTGATATATTTTTGTGTACACTTGATTGTATCATGTTTGATGATACATGTTTACTTGAGTATGTGTAAGGATTAAACCATGGTTATGTAATGGTTAGGGTTTTTCTTTTCCTTACTTATTTATTTATTTATTTATTTTGGAAAATGTAAAAGAGAAAATGTTGGCTTTCTTTGTTTGTTGTTGAAGCTTCATGAAGCTTTGACTAAAGTGACCATTTTGTCTTCATGCTTAACCTTAACCATTCAAACTAACCATGGTCTTTTCTCTACACCTAACCAAGGTTAGGATATGATAAGTATTGATATTATTTTCATTTTAAAGTAACACTTATCATATTCTATCTTCTTCTTCTTCCTCTTGATCAAGAAGAAAGCTTGACTCCATTAATGGCATCTTGAGTAAAAGAGTGAGAAATCCAATTCTAAAGTGAACCCACCTCCTATTTCTTCATCCTCTATCTCTTGCCAAGTAGTATAGGGTGTTTTCTTCACAAGTTTCACGACTTGGTGAAGTTGGAGCTCGATCTAGAGTTGCCTCGACGTAGATCATCTTCGGCATCGAAGCCGACGATCTAGCCCGTCCATTTCTCCGATGAAGCCGATGCTAGAGTCCGGGATCCGATATGAACAGCGAGAGGACGTCTACGTGGAGCTAAGGAAGTGGAGAACCGGATCTACAAAGGTTGTAGCCTCTTTCCTTTAGTTAAAATGTTAACTAGTTTCACTTTTCGCCTAAACTCTAGTCAACGAATCCGTATTAGGGTTTCTCGGCACTTGTAAAATGTGAAATTGGCATGGTTGATGCCTTGTGAGACCTTATTAGAGTGCCTAAGAACCCTACAATAACCGACTAATATCAAGTGTATCAATGTATCGAATCAACACTTGATTCGGTAACCAGGCTATATCTCATATAACCATCTAATGATACAAATCGCGAGAATAGAATACAGTATCACATACTGGTATTATTCTCGGTCCCGCACATATCTCATATGCGCTCCTATTTCGTTTCGCTTGAGCCAGGAAACCTCTGTGTAGGACTCTAAAGACTCGTCAATATGCCGGCAGGAGGTGATGATCATATCAAACACCCACAAGCCGCAAGCGGTCTGCTAAACGTAACGGCCACCCGGGTATTGAGCGATCAGAAGATCAACGAGCAAGCCCGCTCACACTCCTGTGAATCCAACCAGTAACACTTACCGTACAGTCCGGTCTCGTCATCTGATATGTCGCATATCTTGCCTAGGGGTGGTAAACGTCAGACCCCAATAGCTCGATAAGTCGTGTCGATATGAGGTCTATAACAGTTCGAGAAACTACTGGTAACACTTACCAGTAAATCTCAGCAACCCTGGCCAGGGATTTCCGGTTATAGCCAATCGAACACAGCGCAACATCAACTCCCTATACCGGGAGAAACGAATCCCCTCCTATCGCTCATTGCCTCCATGTGATTCGGGACTGTACCCAAAAACCACCATTTTTCACGCCCTCTTGGACGTGGTAAGGTGGAAATCAAAGCACAGTGGGAATCACACAAGACTCTATGACGATCTCTGGTCAACAGACTACTCTGTACCAGTGTCACCAGAGAACTGCCATCTGACGTGAGGTATAATACCATCTGGGAGTTCTCGGCGAGTCCGTCAAGTGTACCCAGTCTCCACTGAGCACCCGTATATCATCTCTGATGTCAAACACCAATGGATATGGGATCATCCATCGCCCATCTGTATAGGTCGAGAAGGTATACGCTAGTCTACTCTGGTATATCGATGCCCCGTCTCGATACACCCACGACTAAGGACCTTGAAGGATGTACTTATGGACTACCATGTCCCCACTAGTATGATCTGCATCATAGTCTAGGTAGTCAAGTACACATCCTAAGGGCTTTACCAACATGTAACTGAGAGACAAGCAGTGTACACGTTAAGGTAAAGAGCAACCAGATAGCATACTATCATGTCGAGCAAGAAAGTCCTCCCTATATATGTCCAAGCATCCACTACAATATACATCCAATGTACAGTAATGGCCTCTAGGGCATACATATAACTAACACCTTTAAGCAACGTGAATGGACCACCCATCACTTCACAGAATCCGGTAACTTTGGCACCCCTCCTGGGTCAACCTGTACCCCTACGAGTGCGGCGAATAGCCTGCCAATTCTAGATTGAAGCCCTCTCCGTCTCAACGCCATGAGATGCGGGCCCGTTGCCCTCTAGAATCTGGCTATCCGTGCACCCCACCGCGGGGTAATCCTAGTACAGAAAGTAAAATATACATACAACGGGTACATCGACCTCACCCCGGTCGTACCCCAAAAGAATAATATATAAACAGGCAGTGACAGCAGTCCACATGTCGGACGCTCACCCCGCAATATCAAATGTACATAATAAACCAAACTGTACTACTATTGTATCCAGGTTATCCCCCACGACCAATCCGCAACATCATAGCACAGCACAGAATATCAACATGAATGTAACGTTCGCAAATCCGTCTAAAAGAACTATAGCGATTAGACAAGATTTACCGCTCGAATGACATTCACGGTCGCAGATATAATGTAAATACTATGAACTGACAAATTTAAAATTTTCGATCGACAAAATTTCCCAAATTGGGCCCCAAGCATAATTCCCAGTACTCAAACAAATCTGGGCCCAAAATAAAAATACCCGAAACCACAGTTCCAAGTCAGAGAGAACTGCTGAAAGTTTGGTGCACTAATGCTACTGTACGGCGGCGAAACCGCAGCCAAAACGTGGGTACGACCACAGTTCCACGGCGCTACAGTGCGAAGAGTGAACCAAAATTTCTCAGTTTTCTTGGAAACGCCTGCACATATTTCTGCAATACACCAAATAATTTTTTGACAACCAAAAAATTCGACAGAAACTGCACTTTTTGAAATCGCGGTTTTAGAAAATTCGGCCGATCGAAGTTTTAAGTACGTTAGAGCAAACTAGTAAAGGTTAATGGCGTGTCTCTGATACCATGTAAGTCTACGGTAGCGCCCCGGCCGTCTTTCAGAGGCCAAAATGCGGAAACAAAAATTTTTCTAAACTAGAAACCGGCGCTATCGTATGCTTAAAACCCCGGATCGAACCATTAACCTACTACTAGCAAACTAGAGAAGGGGTTGGAAAGCTATACCGATCTATCCGTGTCCTTCAGTCTTTGGCCACCATCCCGAGCTCCTCGCGGCATCTCCGGTCTCGATCTCCTTGTCGGAAAGGGCACCACATCATTGAGACTTTTTACGGGCTCCCACCTTTGAACCAAGGCAACTCGGACACGAAGTTTGCTAGCCGACGTGTCCAAGGTTGCTGTAGAATGAGCGTAGAATGCTTTGTCTCGAGGGCTAATCGAAGTTGCCTTTAGGAAGTGTGAGGAGAAAATGGACTTTGGAATTTAGCTAAGGATTTTTTTTGTGCACATGAAATGAGATCAAAAACCTTACACAAAAAAATGGACAGCCCCTCAAGAGCTCGGCCACATGCTAGAAAAACACACATGGGGAGGAGAGTGTAGGAGCAAAGAAATGGTGACCATAAGCAAAAAGGAAACCTCACTTCATAATCCAAATCAATCCAATCTCCATAAATGCAAACATTGAAATAAAGCACATCTAGAAACCTCATGAAGCTTCATGAGCTGCTGGATAACAAGCAACCACAAAAAACCCCTTGCATTTTGCTAAATGCCACTTTTGCAAGAAAACCCCTCTCCTCACAAAAATTCAGCCATGAAGGAACAAAGGAAAAATGGCTGAAAAGAGAAAGCAAGCTGGCAACATCAAAAAGCGATCCGGTAATAAATTACGGGATAACCCCGTGACTGTATATACATACCCGCATTTGTATTCCGACCGAATACAAATGAAATAAGACAAAATCTACACTGTATAATACTAGGATCCGGCTTAAACCAAAGCCCGCTAGTATTATCCGTCTGAACCATGACACGTGCACAAGTGCACGCGTACGTTCGAACCCTGCCATAAATTCATACGGCCTCTACAACGTTTCGCCCGAAACTTGAAAAACTGTCTGTGGGGGACTCTAAAGACTCGTCAATACTTTGGCTGTGGATTTAACCACTAGCACGTCAGAGGTACTAGCCGTACGTAATGGGCTACCAGGTATTGACCAAAAGGGAGGTCAATGAGCGAACTCATCCTGACACCCTACTGAGCCTGTCAGTGACAATATCCGTACAGTCCGGTCCGTTCGTCTATGAGCATCGCATGTCGGGCCTAGGGGGTTGGTAAAAGTCAGACCCCCAAAAGCAGTACAAGTCGTGTCGGAGTGTAGCCCAGAACACCCTGAGATACTACTGGAATACCTACCTGTAAATCTCCTGCCTTGGCCAAGGACTTCGTGTAATGGCTCTCCTTGACACTGCGCGATCTCACCCCCAATGCCGGGAAAGACGAAACCCTGCCGATCCGCTCTCTGCCTCCATGTGGCTCGGGACTGTACCCAACTAAAACCTGTTTGCACGACTCCTTTGAGCCGTGGTAGGGTAGTAATCAAAGCACAGTGGGAACTCACACGAGACAAATGACGATCTCAGGTCGATGAACTAACCTGTACACATGTCACCAGGGAACTGCTATCTGACGTCAGGTATAATACCAACTAGCATGTTCCCGGCGAGTCCTGTCCGGTGTACTCATAACCCAATGAGCACATGTATACATCTTAGGTGAACCAACTGACACAAATGGCTTTTGAGATCAGCCACCGCCCCTCGTCGGGGTCTCCACTGTATACACTAGTCTACTAATGGAGTATCGATGCCCAGCCTTGAAACTCCCACGACTAGGGACCACTTTAAGGATGTGCTTATAGATTACCCAACTCTCACGTATATGATCGCCATCATACTGCTGGTAGTCAAGCAAGAATCCTAAGAGCTCTATCAACGTGTAATAGCGACCTGTAAGGTCACCTAAAGCAGTACACGATGATAAAGACAAACCATGGTAGCATACCATTCTCTATCAACGTGTAATAGTGAACTACAATGTCCCCTAAAGCATGTACACGATGATAAAGACAAACCAGATAGTAGACAAACCTCTCGAGTAAAACTGTCCTACCGGTATAGGACCTCCCTCAATCATTGCAATCACGTGCCTGCGATCCAATAATTGACTCTGAGGGCACTATATCCAACAGTGTGATTGAGTCCGCCTTGGGCGAAGAGCTAGCTCTCGCTTGGGGATGCCTTTTTTCATGTTATTCATATATTCCTGTTTTGTACCCGTTTGGGGCCAGTATTTACAAAGGAGACTCGGCCGAAATTTTTGGAAAATGATGTTTCTTTTGAAAAGCTTGATGCGAATTATTTGATTTAAATCACTTTTAATATAATTTGGTTTTTATTCACTCTATTACTCTTTTTGGTTTTGATTTCTGGGTTTTGGCTTACATAGATTATGTACGCCTCGAGACGTTACGTAATTTAAGTGCCAGTCACGTTCTGTACTTTTCGGGTCGTGACAGTAATAAAATACAATGGTGGTCACGATGCAAGTGAACCCACCTACCAAAGCAATCACCAGAAAAGGAGCAGTGTGCCAGCAAAACCGCAACGAAACTTGTATGGCAAAACCTGCAAGAACTGTGGCACAACGGGGGTGAGTTGCCCACTCATGAGTAGAAAACATCACAGAGCAGAAATCGTATGTGTGACTCAATCCTAGGTCAATACGATCATAAAATATATATCCTCAAAATGATAAAGCTTGAAGCATGCAAGGGTAAACATCTATACATAAGTGTAATACCAAGTGCTCGTGTCAGTGCCACAGGTAGCAACATATCATAAATATGAGGTATGAATGCAATATAATGAAAACAAAATACATCATGAATGAGAAAACTGTTTTCTTAATTTAGTGAGATTTCCGTATATTTAAATCAAGCTATCATCAATGAAATCAATATAAAATCAGTGTCAAGCATTGACACAAAATATAAATCTCAATATCTTAATATCTCAGGCTCCGGCTATCCGGACTGGCCTATATCATCAAATCTTAATATCTCGGGGTTCGGCTATCCGGACTGGCCTGTATCATCAAATATCAATATCTGGGGCTCCGGCTATCCAGACTGGCCCAAATCCTCAAATAAAAGACCACGTCGGTATCCTCCGGATATCCGGCACGTCACAATAAAATCACCGGTCGGTAGTGCTCCCCTGTCTCAGGCTCAATGCCATCATCTGTGACCTTCTCGTCCCAGGATACCGCACTGGGTTCACCATGCACCCACAGTCGGTTCCTCCCCCCTCGAATCGGGTGTATGATATCGCTCATGAGCCGAGAAAACTCATTGCGGACATATCTCATATCATATCATGAGAAAACCGCAACTTTCATTTTAAAATGATAATCAGTTTATAAAATCTTTGCGGTTTCTCTAAATCCCAAAATCTTATGGAAATCCGAAGTCATAAATCATGATGTAAATAAATAATGAATACTGGGCTTCGGCAACCCGGACTGGCCCATACTTTCGCATGGCAAATTAATATATGAATATACATGCATGAAATAACACAGTAAATAAATGCAATGTCTAAGCTATCATATAAAAGCAAGCTCACTGGTACCATGTCGAAACTATCAGCTAACAAGCGATATCAATGAATTAATATTCTCTAAAGTGTATGTGACATGGCAATTACCGATGATGATGTGTGTGAGCCGGCAAGTAAGTGTTCGTAGACATACGCATCATCGGTAATGGTGCTGGTGTCCTGATAACATGGGTTCAATAACAACTAATGCAACATGTATAAGCATGCAATGCGATTCAAACAGCAAAAATGTACGGAAAATGAATAGTAACGTAACATATAAGAATAACATTATATTTACGAGTTATACCGTTTGACATTTGAAATAGCACGAATCGTGGTGTTTAGAAAATATGGCTACGGTGTTTTTAAGATAATGTACGTCCTTTGAAATATCCGTAGTATCCCTTGGTCTGTGTTTAAAATACTCACGATTCGTTAGTTTTGGAAATAAGTATGACTCGAGCCCAGTCTAACATCTACTAAGTAAACTACAGGACTAAACTAACAGACTAATCGAAAGGGTAAGGAAAACCACCTAAGCCTGAGTCGATATCCATATCTAGTAGTCGGTGATCCTGCCTCAATAGTGTCACATACGATACAATATATCATATGACATCCTCGAGTCAAGAGTGCGGATCAATCATCATAATTATATCTCGTACGGTAAATCCATCGTACGACATCCCAAATCTAGGTACGGGTCAAATATCACGTTTATCTCATTATTTATCTGGTATCCTTATCATCATATCCTGAATCAGGGGCACTGATCTGAAGTCTAGTACACTCTGATACCATCATCATATATATGCATGTGTATGAAAGCACATCGCCTAAAGACCCGCTATAATATCATGTCGTTTCTCATAATACGAACCAATTTACATCACCGATCTCATGGCATCATGCCCAATCACATCGACTCATCTCCAAGTTCCATATACTATCCTCATCATCCATGTATATGTATACATATATATATATATATATACATACTCACATACATATATGTATATATATATATATCCCCATATACGCACAAGTAAAACAAGTGTATGCGTGTGTATGTGCGTGTGTACAAATCCTTACTCTATGGTTTCACGACAAACCCTAGACTATAGAATTAACTTCCAAATACGCTAAACACTAACCCAAGGTCACCTAAAGCATTTCTAACTAAATATACACATCCTTAAATAACACATAAGTATATAGATATAACGCATTTGTATACTGCACTACGAAACTGCGGGGGTGCTATACGCCATCCACCCGACTTCCCCCGTAGATATATAACTACTCACCTTGATCCTTTCTTGCCGAAGTTGATGTCGTCATCCTTTTCTTTATCGTCCGAAGTCCACGTGAGGGTACCTACATATCACATATATCGTATCGTAAACACAACCGCACACGAAAACCAAAACAATACACGAAACACACATAGGTTAGAACCTATGGTATATTCATGCAAAAGAGCCAAATAACACCCGATATCGACGTACAAACGTCAAGTGGCCGTTACTAACACAAATATCAAAACTTCAAGTCATTAAAATCCACAAAACATAAACAGCAACTTAGAAAACGGGTACCAGATTTTAGTTCAGGTAAAATTGGGCTAAACAAACAGTACTGGGGTGTTGTATAGGAGGTATATGAGCTACAGAAGCAACATGGACCCAAAAATCCACAAATGACCCGGCGACATACCCCCTAAAACCGGTGAGCTCGGTTTTCCAGTTTTAAAACGGTCTCGTATTCTCAGGATGGCCTCCTAGTGTTAATTCTAGGTCAATAGGGTTGCTTGTTTTTCCTGAAAAGGTCTCGGATTGCTCCAGATTCCCTGTAGGCCACCAATTAAACACAAAACCGAAATTTGGATAACTAAAGTCCATGTTTGGGGTTCTAGCTCTGGTTTGATCTGGGGTTTTAACACTAAGGGGGTTTTCTAGTCACCAATTGCACTTACATGCAGCATCACAACTCAAGGATCCCTAAACTTCCTCTAGATATTTCCAAACACCACTAAACCTCACTAAAACACTTCTAAACATATATGGATGCTAAAGTGAAAGAAATACTATACTAATGGTCCAAGAATTACCTCATTTGGAAACTCAAGAAAATTCTTAAGTCGCCCCAAGTACTCAAAATCCAATTTTTCTTGATCTCCCATTCTTGTAGTGAGCTTGTGCATGTTTTTTGTGAAAGGAATTAAGTGCTTTGATGTAGTTTTAGGGTTGTAGTGAAAAGGTAGAGGTGATGGAAGAGGGAGGCAGCCATGGAGGTGAAGGGGAGAGAGATGATGAGGGTGATGATGTGAAGAAAGAATGGCCAAGGTCAAAGGAAACCCCTCTCCTTCTCTCTCTTGCCCATACATCTCACCATGCCACATTTTAAATCATTTTCTTTTCTTTTCTTATTTGTTTTCCCTTTTCAATTTAAAACCCAAAAACAAACAAACCATATACATAAAAAGAAACAAGATGCCATGGTAGAAAAATGTAGCAAATGTGAAAAATGACTTGGTGCATGTCATTTGCACAAAACAAGCTTAATGCACGATTAGTGATATTTAATCGCGATTAGCACTTAACCCTTTTTCAAATGAGGATTTAAAAATCTATAAATGCTCCTATCATATAAAACACCCTCATTTCAGTAATTCCTATAAATTTCCAAATATTTCCTAATTTATCGGTATTTAATTATACCGTATCATAAAAATATTCATAATATTTAATAATTATATAAATTCCTCAAAATAATATTTTATTTTTTTGAAATATTACAGTCTTCCCCCCTTAAATAAATTCGGTCCCCGAATTTAAATTTAAACCCCTCAAATACTAAAACATTTCAGTAAAATGATCAAGTCGTCAGGGCTCCGAAATCATACATACATAAAACAAATTGTAGAGCAATGCAATGCATGCGCATGAAAAACGAGTATGTAAACCAAAAATCAATACTCCGTCAAGCATCACGCAATCATCGCAGTGGTGGTGAAGACACCAATGTCAAGTCCAGTACGAAAACCAACATGATAAACATCGAAACCATAACATGTACATAACACGCATCGTTGTAAATTCGTCAAAGCATCTGAAAGAAATACTTGCCAAACCTTTTCAAGTCGTTGTGCGATGCGCGTATCATGGCACGGTGGCGGATGTCTATTGTAAGAAAATAACTATATATATACCCTTCGTTTAACATACACGTCCTGCCGTTTTGAAAGATAATTTAGAAGGGTTTCTTTTGTTAAATGTCTTGTGTCATCTCGGACACATAGGTAAATACTGAGACTATAGATCATTTTTGAAAATCCCTTCGATAACTATCAATGCATGCAAAAATATATTCAGGTAATGTCATCGGACTAGTCCTGCTCAGCAACTATACAATATAGTAAGTATCATAAAACATACTGCTCCAAAAGAAATCAAACCCAAAATGTGTATATGAATGCCACGTGCGTCTGGTGCGCACAGATATCGAAATCCATGAATGTGCCATACATGTGCATAGAAATAAAAATCTAAGTGCAACGGGTTTGCACGAAACACCTGTCAAAGGCAACGGGTGTGCCTGACAGCAATATTAGGTGCATCTGATATGCACGAAGAATCCCGATTTAGTGCATCTGGCATGCACCAAAATCGCATCAAGCGCTTCAAGTATGCGCAAGAATCCAAACCATGTGCACAACGTGCACAAAAACAAATATCATTTATCACAATCGAAATCGACGGTATACAACACATCTCAATCCAAATCCAAATCAAGTATATCGTGGTATATAATCTCACAACCATGTGCATCAGCGTGCACAAAATCGCATCAAAATACTAAAGTGCATGAAAACTATGCCGAAATCATAAGTCAAATCACATGCATACCATAGGCATGAAATCAAAATCAACCTCTCGAATGGCATCAAATCGAAGTCAAGTGCAACTACGGTGCACAAAATCTCAATCATGCAAATAAATCGCCCAAAATACCGAAAGCAAAGATGGCGGGAACAGCCCCGCTCTGGCACATCCTCTGAAGATCTCTGGCCAACTGTCACGGTCACTCATAACATGTCTCGTCGACGATGCTGAACTCTGGCTTACTGGGTGTGCGTAATATGACCGATCCTGGGTCCAAGTCTTCTCGTATTGTATTCCAAAAAGGTTCTGTCGAGGTCTCTCCCAAATCTCATTTCTGCTGAACTGCCCGGAAGTCATCATCCTTTACTAAATCTATTTCTTATTCCGGAACAGCTACATACTCAGCGCGACTCCTTCTGGAAGATATATCTATGTACAACGCCTCTGCATGCGTATCACATCTCTGATGTCAGCGGAGTGGAATGCCATCTCGTCGAAAGCTCGTACGAACCTCTTACTCCACTTTTCTCTAACGTCGACTGATTCGGACTCGTCACTTCGTGGCTGCATCGACTGTGCTCCAACAGCTATACTCATATCTAGAGTGTCCCAAGCAATGTATCCCATCACATGATATCCGAACGACGTCGAACTTTTCGATTGATTCATCAAGGTTCCATAATCCCCCATGAGCTCAACACCTTGAGTACAGTTTAATAATATGCAGTACATACCACAGTACCTATGGACCAACCGTAGAAGGGCAAACCCAAGCCTCATTAATGGCACCGCGGAACTGCTGCAAAACCTAAGGTTCAAAAGCATTCCCATGGTCATTATATCGAGTTAGGGTTTCATTCTTCTAGAGGGTCCACGGACTTACATGCATGTTTTTCCGAATACCTTAAACTTGGAAAATGGGCTTCTGACATTTAATCGTCTTCTATCGACTCTCAACGTACCTGCATGAAGTCTTCTCAAGCTGGAATCAATCAATCTGATGACCTCGCATCGGGGTAAGTTAACGAACCACATGTCCTAGTCATTCATCCAAGGGTGACTAGCGATCTTCTATCATATCTCTAAGTACAACTCGTGCTGCATTAGCTTCAATCATCTGGGGTGATATCTCGGCATTCGCAGCAGCAACTGGCTCATTCGTCCGCACGCTAAACGGTGCCTCAATCATCAAAATAATGGTGCATTGACAGCCATGATATTCTATCCGTCCTCTATCAGTGGCCCAATCCTCTGGTGCTGATCTGCACGTTCGAAAAATTTTGCAAAAGCAATCCATCAAACGCTCATGGCGCAAAAAAAACAATAAAACAAAACATCAATGCAATCGTGTGTCTCTGGAATCACGCCCTGGTCAGTCCTCGTCCGTAACGAGCTCGTGCTGACCGCAACTCTAGCCGCAGCTCTCTCTGCCTGCGTAATCGTGGCAGCAAAAACCATAAACCGATATCGATGAGAATAGCTCATATGAATGAATATAATAATGTGCAAGGAAATTTACATCCTAAGGCTTCTTAAGGGGAGTAGCGTATCGTAAGTATGCCGTGGAACATACACACGGTACGTCACTCTACTTAAGTCACCTACTCCATCAACCAAGGTCAACCTATACGATGAAAGTTCGGGTCTAATACTCCCTCGACCAAGTCTATGTTCCGTAAGGTCAAGCCTAAGTTCCGAATATACATAAACGCCCTAGACTCCGCATAGTCAAACATAGACTCGAACCAAGGTTAAACCTAGTGCTCTGATACCAACTTTGTCACGACTCGAAATGGAACGTGACTGGCACTTGAATCATATGAAGTCTATAGGACCCCATCTAATTCAAGTAAGCCAAAATACCAGAAATCTAAACCATTTAAAGAAGAAAGCGGAGGAAAACTTTAGTTTTAAAGCAAGTGGTTTAACAAAATAAGCCGAAGTATGCATTTTTAAAACCTCAAGTATTTCTGAAAATTTCGGCAGAGTTTCCTTTGTAAATACTGGCCCCAAACGGGTACAACATGAATAATATGAATAAAGGCATCCCAAGCGGGAGCTAGCTCTTCGCCAATTGGCAGTCACAACCACGCAAGCAATATAATATACAACGCCGAAGGGCGAGATCAAAACTCAAAAGGAAACTCAATATCATCAAGAAAACCTATAATAATACAACGCGCGACTCTAAGGTCGAAATAATATACACTGGTCTTCTAAGTATATAAAGATAATACAGTCTGGTTTATGGAGTTTACTAGATACAATAGAATGTAATAAAATACAATGGTGGTCACGATGCAAGTGAACCCACCTACCAAAGCAATCACCCAAAAAGGAGCAATGTGCCAGCAAAGCTGCAACGAAACCTGTACGGCAAAACCTGCAAGAATTGTGGCACAACGGGGTGAGTTGCCAACTCATGAGTAGAAAACATCACAGAGCAGAAACCGTATGTATGACTCAATCCTAGGTCTATACGATCATAAAATATATATCCTCAAAATGATAAAGCCTGAAGCATGATAAGGTAGCAAGGGTAAATATCTATACATAAGTGTAATACCAAGTGCTCGTGTTAGTGCCTCAGGTAGCAACATATCATAAATATGAGGTATGAATGCAATATAATGAAACAGAATACATCATGAATGAGAAAACTGTTTTCTTAATTTAGTGAGATTTATGTATATTTAAATCGAGGTATCATCAATGAAATCAACATAGAATCAGTGTCAAGCATCGACACAAAATATAAATCTCAATATCTCAATATCTCAGGCTCTGGCTATTCGGACTGGCCTATATCATCAAATTTCAATATCTTAGGCTTCGGATATCCGGATTGCCCTGTATCATCAAATATCAATATCTAGGGCTCCGGCTATCCGGACTGGCCCAAATTTTCAAATAAAAGACCACGTCGGTATCCTCCGAATATCCAGCGCGTCACAATAAAATCACCGGTCAGTAGTGCTCCCCTGTCTCAGGCTCAATGCCATCATCTGCGACCATCTCGCCCCGGGGAACCTCACCGGATCCACTATGCACCCACAGACGGTTCCTCCACCTCCTCGAATCGGGTCTATGATATCGCTCAAGAGCTGAGAAAATTCATGGTCGACATATCTCATATCATATCATGAGAAAACCACAACTTTCATTTTAAAATGATAATCAGTTTATAAAATATTTTTGTTTTCTCTAAATCCCGAAATCTCATGGAAAACCGAAATCATAAATCACGATATAAATAAATAATGAATACTGGGCTCCGGAAACCCGGACTGGCCCATACTATCGCATGGCAAATGAAATATGAATATACATGCATGAAATAACACAGTAAATAAATGCAATGTCTAAGCTATCATATAAAAGCAAGTTCACTGGTACCATGTCAATGCTACAGCTAACAAGCGATATCAATGAATTAATATTCTCTAAAGTGTACGTGATATAGCAATTACCGATGATGATGTGTGTGAGCCGGCAAGTAAGTGTTCGTAGACATACGCATCATCGGTAATGGTGCTGGTGTCCTGATAACATAGGTTCAATAACAATTAATGCAACATGTATAAGCATGCAATGCGATATAAATAGCAAAAATGTACGAAAAATGAAAAGTAACGCAACATATAAGAATTGTAAGTCTACGGTAGCGCCCCGGCCGTCTGTCCGAGGCCAAAATGCGGAAACAAAAACTTTTCTTTAACTAGAAACCGGTGCTATCGTATATTTTTTCCCGGATCGAACCATTAACCTACTACAAGCTAACTAGAGAAAGGGTAGAGAGCTATACCGAGCGATCCGTGTCCTTCGGTCTTCGGCCACCATCCCAAGCTCCTCGCGGCATCTCCGGTCTCGATCTCCTCGTCAGAAAGGCACCACATCACTGAGTCTTTTTACGGGCTCCCACCTCTGAACCGAGGCAACTCAGACACGAAGTTTGCTAGCCGACGTCTCCAAGATTGCTGTAGAATATATGTAGAAACCTTTGTCTCAAGGGTTGATTGAAGTTTCCATTTTTGGAGTGGAGAAGAAAATGAGCAAGAGGAATGAGCTTGAGGAATTTTTCTTTGCAATGAGAATGAACCATAAATTCCTCACACCAAAATGTATATCCTCTCCCAAAAATAGTGGTCGTCCATATCAAGAGAGGAGCGATGTGAGGGAATAAAGCAATTGGGGAAAATGTGTGATAACAAGGAAAAATGGTCACACCAAATATCCATCACCATCCCATCTCCATAAAGAAAGTAATGATCACAAACAAAGCCACAAAAGAAAGAAAGCTTTCTAGAATTCTCATGAACCCTCCACCACAAAAGAACCCTTTGCATTTTGTAAAAGCCACTTTTACAAATAAGCCCCTCCCATCAATTTTCAGTCAAAGAAAGAAAGAAAGGAAAATGGCCGAAACGGAATGCAAACTGGCAACTTCAAAAAGCGATCCTGTAATAAATTACAGGAAAACCCCGCAACTGTATATACATACCCGCATTTGTATTCCGACCGAATACAAATGCAATGAGAAGAAATCTACACTGTATAATACTAGGATCCGGCTTAAACCAATGCCCGCTAGTATTATCCGTACGAACCATAACACGTGCACAAGTGCATGTGTACGTTCGAACCCTGCCATAAATCCATACGGCCTCCACAACGTTTCGCCCGAAACTTGAGAAACTGTCTATGGGGGACTCTAAAGACTCGTCAATACTTTGGCTGTGGATTTAACCACTAGCACGTCAGAGGTATTAGCCGCACGTAACGGGCTACCAGGTATTGATCAGAAGGGAGGTCGATGAGCGAACTCATCGTGACACCCTACTGAGCCTGTCAGTGACAATATCCGTACAGTCCGGTCTGTTCGTCTATGAGCATCGCAAGGCGGGCCTAGGGGGTTGGTAAAAGTCAGACCCCCAAAAGTACAAGTCGTGTCGGAGTGTAGCCCAGAAGACCCTGAGATACTACTGGAATACCTACCAGTAAATCTCCTGCCTTGGCCAAGGACTTTGTGTAATGGCTCTCCCAGACACAGCGCGATCTCACCCCCAATACCGGGAGAGACGAACCCCTGCCGATCCGCTCACTGCCTCCATGTAGCTCGGGACTGTACCCAACTAAAACCTATTTGCACGACTCCTTTGATCCGTGGTAGGGTAGTAATCAAAGTACAGAGGGAACACACACGAGAAAAATGACGATCTCAGGTCGATGAACTAACCTGTACACATGTCACTAGGGAACTGCTATCTGACGTCAGGTATAATACCAACTAGCATATTCCCGGCAAGCCCTATCCGGTGTACTCATAACCCAATGAGCACCTGTATACATCTTAGGTGAACCAACTGACAGCAGTGGCTTGTGAGACCGGCCACCGCCCCTCGTCGGGGTCTCGACTGTATACACTAGTCTATTCTGGAGTATCGACGCCCTGTCTCGAAAACTCCCACGACTAGGGACCTTTTAAGGATGTGCTTATAGACCCCAGCTCCCACGTATATGATCGCCATCATACTGCTGGCCGTCAAGCAAGAATCCTAAGGGCTCTATCAACACGCAATAGTGACCTGTAAGGTCACCTAAAGCAGTACACGATGATAAAGATAAACCAGATAGCATACTATCATCTTGAGTAAGACTGTCCTACCGGTATAGGTCCTCCCTCAATCATTGCAATCACATGCCTGTGATCCAATAATTGACTCTGAGGGCACTATATCCAACAATCTCCCACTTGCACTCAAGGCTAATTATTGCGATGTCGCATACTCACAGCCCGTGTGATACCGAACACCCAACTCCTCTACTAATCAGTCTCACAAAACCCGTTTGCGAAACTAATGCATTCGAGGAATATCCTCAGTGAGTGGATCCGCTCGGATGTTTCTTTCTATGTCTCTCTTTACCTCAAGTTCGTGGAGAAAACCATCTCCCGAAATGAGCAATACCTGTCTTAGAATATGTTTGGATGTCTGATGGGACCTAATTCATAAATGAACTCCAAATCCAAACTTCTTAGACTGTATCGTCGACTGAACTTAATCAGTATCCTGCGCTATGCCTCCCTCAGTATCCTCCTGGACCACCTGTCCAAACTACTGCCCCTCGTCAGAGGGAAAACTATAACTCTGACAGTCACTCTGTCATCCAGGTCACCTTGGAAGCCTGGAATGATAACTGTCTCCTAAAATAGGCTGTTGTTATCATATCCCTAGAACATCCACTTATGTTCTAAAACTGCTTCCGAACGTTTCTCCAGGATTGGATCAATATCAACTTATTGCATCTAGTGCAAAACAACGCCTGGTGTGGTACTTGACATCTCATGATCAACTCAATTGCCTAAGCAAGTGATCTGCCAATCATGCACATC
Organism: Agapanthus africanus; assembly: GCA_030015575.1. Taxonomy (NCBI): domain Eukaryota; kingdom Viridiplantae; phylum Streptophyta; class Magnoliopsida; order Asparagales; family Amaryllidaceae; genus Agapanthus; species Agapanthus africanus. The sequence goes on from CM057337.1 coordinate 274,950,102, forward strand.
CCTCTCCCCTTTAGTCTGTAAGATACCTTTACAGAGGGTGACTCCATCACCTGCAGGTACACTACCGTGCCGGGAGTCGTCCATTCTAAAACACATGTAAAATACTGTCTAAGTACCCAGATTAGGAAACTACCCAAATCCAGATCTAAAACCATAGATCTAGTAATCAGAATGTCTGATATTAATATCTATATCCTATGTGGAGAAACCACTGTGTGACAACCAAAGTATAACCGATCGTAGTATAGGAATTTCACTTCCTACTCTGTGTATGTCATCCAAATACCAGGACATCACACCCTACTACCTTCTTAACAGATCCATCCCCTATTCTGATGAAGTCAAACCTATGACTGTCACATCAAAATAGATGATCTATCTCCGCTATATCTGCTTTAGTCTATAAATAGACATAAGTTACATGTCCACTATACTTCCGCTGCTCCCACTAACTACGACAACCCTCTGGCAGAATAATATATATGTACACTTCTAAAGCTAGTTTAGAAAGACGCTATACTCATCCTCCTGCCGGGTCTCATAGCCTGGAACAATAGTAGTGTCAAGTCCCCACTTAGCTTCCGCTGCTCCCACTGACCACGACAACCCTCTGGCAGAGTCATATAGACGTACACTTCTAAAGCTAGTTTAGAACGACGCTATACTCATTCTCCTGCCGGGTCTCACAGCCTGGAACAACAGCAATAGCAAGTCTGGGTAAACAATAACCTCCCTGTCACCGTCCTTGAGGCTACCGGAGTACCTCTCGGGTGCCTGAGGTTACCCACCATATCTGCGGAGTGGCCAATGGAATGTCAAACCAGATTGAATCTTTAGGTTCTTATCAAATTTTCAGTAATCGTTTGCGGTTCTGGAATCACTTCCAGTTCTACCATACTCCCACTACTGTTTTCTGGAAAAAAATCCATTTTTATCAAAACTGTGGCGAGTAAAGAACAATATCACTATTGATCTTCCAGATGGTAGAAAGTCAACCCTCGTCATAGCCCGGGTCAACCCACAAACAGCCATTACAGAAACGTGCATTGAGTTATCCACAATCTGGTTTTAAGCATAAGCCGGACAACTCCCCGTACCTTAACATCGTTAAGATATGAACCGTTCTATATCCAATATAGAAACAGAGGCACTGATTTAATTAGAACCAGATTCAAATCATGCAGCTGTCTCCAGTGCATGTCAACTAAATGGAGAGAGGCCATTCAGTATTACTCAATTTAGGAGTGCTTCCAATTATGAGTAACCTGAAAGAGAAGCAAGTTCTCTTAAAATCATTACTATCAACTGAATACCACACACAAGTATCTACATCTTCGATCACCTTGAAGAATCACGATACTTGCAACATCCGGTTCTCTACTTTACTCTTATACCTATAACTTCTCAAAACTTAGACCTTGTGTTTCTACGAAACACTATTCTAAGAACTAGAGAAGTCATAAGTAAACAGAATATAGTACGAGAACCAACCCCTCTGTCCTAATGGACACTGGACAACATACAATACTCTGTATAAGTCCCATGAGTTGAATAACTCAAACCCTGTGCGTCGTAGGTTGAAAACTGTACTATGGTTATGAAGAATTACACCGCTGTTTAATACTCCTTACCTAACCATCCACTAATATAGGTAAATGTCATGGACATAATTTTGAAAAGGTATATCTCACTCTATAAAAATAGACGTACAGATATATCAATTTGAAATTGGTGCATAACAGTGGATATTCAAAAACAAATATTTGCCGTCCGGCAAACAACCCAGGTGACTTCCTCAAATATCACCAATTACAACGAATCCCGATATAATGAGGATGATCACTCAATTTCCAATAGCTTACTCCCACTCATCATCTGTAAAACTATACGGATGTGAGAATCAAACCTGGTAAATACATACCCTGAAGCAAGGACTAATTGGGAAATCAGTTTTCTTTTAATAATACAGTGAAACTGAAACATTAAAATGTTTCGTAGGGGTATCCAGGTATTCCTAGTAATGCCTCTTCCATTATCAGAATCACATCTTTAACCGTATATTTCTTTGCCATCTCTCTAAATCCCTTTATATGTCATTAGTCGTTACATTCTGTACACCATCGTTAGGCTAAATGGTTTTCTTCCTTCCCTACCGTTCGGCACCAGCCTATGTTTTGGAAGAAGACTATCCAATAAGCGTAATAGGTGTACTGTCCTAATCCTAGGAGCACTCGCAATGCGAGAGAAGGTAAAGATAAAAGACAACTGAATAAACCGTATTCCTATTTCTCCTGAACCAGAATCCATCCCCGAACTGGAACAAGTTCCTTCGAGTTCGTATATAACCATACGATGGAGTATCCAATAAACTGTGGATCTTCGTAGTGATACGGAGTGTTCTGGAGAAATACAAAGGTGATGTAGGATTGGAGAAGAAATACTTGGTTTGGTCATGAATAGCAGTCGCAGTTTACATTGCCCTCTTACTAATCTCTTTATTTGTCTTTACTTAATACCTTCTGTACACCTTTTAGGCTAAATGGTTTTCTTCATTCCCTACCGTTCGGCACCTGCCTATGGTTTGGATGAAGACTATCCAATTAGCGTAACAGGTGTACCGTCCTAAACTGAGGAGCACTCGCAACTTGAGATAAGGTAAAAGAAAAAGACAACTGAATAGTCCTATTCATTTTCTCCAGAACCAGAAACCATCCTCGAATCTGGAACAAGTTCCTTCGAGTTCGTATATAACCATACGATGGTTTTATCCAATGGAAGTGGACTTTCGTAGTGATACGGGGTGTCCTGGAGAAAAGGGTAAAAGTAGGAGTGGCAATGAGGTATGCAACTCAGACAATCCGAAAGCCAGTGTTATAAGAAGGTTCGGCTAACTTGGTCACTGAGTCATAGTTTAGGGTCGGGCCATGGTCGCTGCCAAAGAGAGAGAGAAAAGAAACACTCTGCGTGCACTCTAACCTAGATCAGAATGGTTATCACTTTATCTAATCAGGAAACCTCCTACTGTAACCTCAAATTCTCCTCCAAACCTGAAAGAAGAATTAGTCGGGATTACCCGAGGAGTAAACCAACTCATCAGTGGGAATCGGGATCCAATTATCATCGCATGATAACGTGATGGAATCCACTCACGTTATCACACTCCAGAAGGTATGCGCATATCTGGCAAGTTTCAGTTTCTTTAGAAACTCCCGATGTGATTTTTACCCTATGCTCTTATGATCTTGACATAGGCCAACATATCATAAGTCACATGTCAAGTTCTACCCGTCATTATCCAGGTTAATTTGAACCCACCCATACATACCCTTGACGAAGGTCAAAATAGTAGTACGACTGTCCCAAACCAACGCATCTATCTATGCTGCAGAAAAGTAACAAATAGCTACCATACACTATGCCTTGACAAAGGCCAACATACATAGCATGAATACTAAGTGCTACCTTTCTGAAATGACGGAGGGCTACGAATGGTTTTTAGCGAAAAACCTTTAACGTAATGAACTTGATATCGTTGAAGGAACCAGATAGCTTTTTATAAAAACATAGTAGCGAAAACCTTTGCTAAAGAGGTCACTCCCGGTGAAGGGATCTCGGCTCTTTCCCCGTAGAATGAGGTGCAGGATATTCCAACTGAATACCACAAAGCAAAAAGTAATCGACTATAGTGAAGTTATTACCCTGACGCAAACTTCTGTCCAAGGGGTCACTCCCGGTGAAGGGATCTCGGCCCTTGCCTCGTTGACTGAGGTGCTGGATATTCATAACCGAATACCACTGTGCAAAACAAAAGAGAACGTCCTTGCAATAACAGCTTTTTGAAAAATGTTCCAACAACATCAAACAGGTTTTTTAGCTTGCATTGATCCGAATCAATGCAGTCCCATCAATTGATCACACCATAAAAGAATGAAAATACGATGTACGTATATGCCATCCGCATTCGCCATTGGGTCCCGTCATCACCCGTTAGGTTACTTAACTAACGACAGAGCGGGGACTGGACTAGCGCGGGTGTAAAACATATACAACATCTACTAGTATATATATCAATATATAATATTCGCTCAAGGCGTGATAAAATGCAACATCACAGAAATGTAATAAGCATCACAAAACAATACAGATAATCTGGGATCCCCGGGTTTCATAGAGCCGCTACTGAAACCCGACGTTCCCCTGGTCGTGTGGATAGCCTGTGCAATGAAATCCTAGACCCCTACGGGCACGGCAAGTTACCCGCCAAAACCTGAAGTGAGGCAGCACCCTTCAACAACGTGAATGGACCACCCAGCACTTCACGGAATCCGGTAACTTGAGCACCCCACCTTGGGTCAACCTGTACCCCCTACGAGTGCGGCAAATAGCCCGCCAATTCTAGAATGAAGCCCCCTCCTTCTCAAAGCCATGAGATGCAGCCCCGTTGCCCTCTAGAACCCGGCTATCCGTGCACCCCTTCGTGGGGTAATCCTAGTACAGAAAGTAAAATATATACAACTGGTACATCCACCTCACCCCGGTCGTGCCCCAAAACAATAATATACAAACAGGCAGTAACGACAGTCCTTATATCGGACGCTTGCCCCGCAATATCAAATGTACAAATACAACCAAATTGTACTAACATTGCATCAGGCTATCCACCACGATAAATCCGCAACATCACAGCACAACACAGAACATCAACGTGAATGTCACGTTCGCAAATCCGTCTAAAAGGGCTATAGCAATTAGACAGGATTTACCGATCAAATGACATTCACGGTCATAGATATAATGTAAATACTGTGAACTAACATGTTTAAAATTTTCGATCGACAAAATTTCCCGAAGTGGGCCCCAAGTACAACTGTAGCACTCAAAATAATCTGGGCCCAAACAAATAATACCAAAAACCCCAATTCCAATACAGAGAACACTGTACAAAATTTGGTGCACAGAAGAGACAAAATGGCAGCAGAAACGCGGCCAAAGCATAGGTTGGGCCGCGGTTCCGCGGCTGAAAAGTAACCGTATGCAACCAAATTTTCACAGTATTCTTAGAATCACCTGCACGTATTTCTGCAACACTCAAAATAATTTTTCGAGCATAAATGAAAATCGACAGAAACTGCATTTTTGAAATTGTTGTTTTTGGAAATTTCGTTCGATTGAGTTCTAAACACGTTAGAGCAAGCTAGAAAAGGTTAATGGCGTATCTCTGATACCATGTAAGTCTACGGTAGCATCCCGGCCGTCTGTCCAAGGCCAAAATGCGGAAACAAAAACTTTTCTTTAACTAGAAACCGGCGCTATCGTATACTTTTTCCCGGATCGAACTATTAACCTACTACTAGCTAACTGGAGAAAGGGTAGAGAGCTATACCGAGCGATCCGTGTCCTTCGGTTTTCGGCCACCATCCTAAGCTCCTCGTGGCATCTCCAGTCTCGATCTCCTCATCAGAAAGGCACCACATCACCGAGTCTTTTTACGGGCTCCCACCATTGAACCGAGGCAACTCGGACACAATGTTTGCTAGCCGACATCTCAAAGATTGCTGTAGAATATACGTAGAAACCTTTGTCTCAAGGGTTAATTGAAGTTGCCATTTTTGGAGTGGAGAAGAAAATGAGCAAGAGGAATGAGCTTGAGGAATTTTTCTTTGTAATGAGAATGAACCATAAATTCCTCACACCAAAATGTATATCCTCTCCCAAAAATAATGGCCGGCCATATCAAGAGAGGAGGGATGTGAGGGAATAAAGCAAGTGGGGAAAATGTGTGATAACAAGGAAAAATGGTCACACCAAATATCCATCACCATCCCATCTCCATAAAGCAAGTAATGATCACAAACAAAGCCACAAAAGAAAGCAAGCTTTCTAGAATTCTCATGAACCCTCCACCACAAAAAACCCTTTGCATTTTGTAAAATCTACTTTTACAAATAAGCCCCTCCCATCAATTCTCAACCAAAGAAAGAAAGAAAGGAAAATGGCCGAAACGGAATGCAAACTGGCAACTTCAAAAAGCGATCCCGCAATAAATTACAGGAAAACCCCGCAACTGTATATATATACCCGCATTTGTATTCCGACCGAATACAAATGCAATGAGACAAAATCTACACTGTATAATACTAGGATCCGGCTTAAACCAAAGCACGCTAGTATTATCCGTCCGAACCATAACACGTGCACAAGTGCACGCGTACGTTTGAACCCTGCCATAAATCCATACGGCCACTACAACGTTTCACCTGAAACTTGAGAAACTGTTTGTAGGGGACTCTAAAGACTCGTCAATACTTTGGCTGTGGATTTAACCACTAGCACGTCAGAGGTATTAGCCGTACGTAACAGGCTACCAGGTATTGACCAAAAGGTAGGTCGATGAGCGAACTCATCCTGACACCCTACTGAGCCTGTCAATGACAATATCCGTACAGTCCGGTCCATTCGTTTATGAACATCGTATGGCGGCCCTAGGGGGTTGGTAAAAGTCAGACCCCCAAAAGCGGTACAAGTCATGTCAGAGTGTAGCCCAGAACACCCTGAGATACTACTGGAATACCTACCAGTAAATCTCCTGCCTTGGCCAAGGACTTTGTGTAATGGCTCTCCCAGACATAGCGCAATCTCACCCCCAATACCGGGAGAGACGAACCCCTGTCGATCCGCTCACTGCCTCATGTGGCTCGGGACTGTTCCCAACTAAAACTTGTTTGCACGACTCCTTTGAGCAGTGGTAGGGTAGTAATCAAAGTACAGTGGGAACTCACACAAGACAAATGACGATCCCAGGTCGATGAACTAATCTGTACACATGTCACCAGGGAACTGCTATCTGACGTCAGGTATAATACCAACTAGCACGACAGAGCGGGGACTGGACTAGCGCGGGTGCAAAACATATACAGCATCTACTAGTATATATATATATATATATAACATTCGTCCCAGGCATGATATAAGCAATATCACAGAAACATCACAGAAGTAACACAGAATGGTGGATAATCTTGGAGCCCCGGGTTTCACTTGAGCCGCAAATGAGACCCGACGTTCCCTGTCGTGTGGATAGCCTGTGCAATGAAACCTAGACCCCTATGAGCTCGGCAAGTTACCCGCCAAAACCAGAAGTGAGGCAACCCCCTTCAACAACGTGAATGGGCTACCCAGCACTTCACGGAATCCGGTAACTTGAGCACCCCTCCTTGGGTCATACCTATACCCCCTACGAGTGCGGCGAATAGCCCGCCAATTCTAGAGTAAGATCCCCTCCGTCCTAACGCCATGAGATGCGGACCCGTTACCCGGCTATTCGTGCACCCCACCATAGGGTAATCCTAGTACAGAAAAGAAAATAATATACAAGGGTGACATCGACCTCAGCCCGGTCGTGCTCCAAACAAATAATATACAAACTGGCAGTGACGGCAATCCACATGTCGGACGCTTGCCCCGCAATATCAAATGTACAAATGAGACTAAACTGTATTAACATTGCACCTAAGCTATCCACCACGACGATCCAGCCAACATCACAGCACAACACAAAACATCAACGTGAATGTCACGTTCGCAAACCCGTCTAAAAGAGCTATAGCAATTAGACAAGTTGTACCGATCAAATGACATTCACGGTCGCAGATAGTAATGTAAGTACAGTAAACTTTAAACAATGTTAGAAAATATCGAGTTCAAAATAACCCCGAATAGCCCCAAACAAGTAGATAAAACCATATCCAAACTGGGCTAAACAAACAATACCATTGAACCAACATTCCAGAGACTAAACCATACTGCAAATTTCACACCCAAAAGCCATAAAGTGGTCGGCCTACTCGTATTTTGGCCAATGAGGCCGGTCCAAATTTTGAATTAGGGGCTCGTGTTTGCAGTGTGTTCTAGTAGTCACATGAGTAGTTTTCTGCAGTTGTTTAAATAATTTTTGAAGACACTTAAAAATCGACAGAGAATGGAATCAGCAGTTCACAGTTTTGGGATTGTTTCGATTTCGATACTTTAATATTGTCTAAACAAGCTAGCAAAGGGTTTTAGGGTTGGCTCTGATACCATGTAAGGTTACGGCAGCGTCCGGCCATCAAAACGTGGCCAAATGCGGAACAAAAATTTACTTAACCGGTGCTACCATTACCCGATTCCTGGATCTACCCTAAACCCTAAACTAGCAAGCTAATATAAAGAAGTTAGAATGGTGTAACGTTTTAAAAATAAATAAATAAATAAAATCCTTTAAGTGAATTTTCTGATTTTCGGTAAAATAAAACGTATTTTTCGTTAAACATAACCATAATTATTTTTCATTATAAATTTAAAAAGACCTATTTTAATTATGTAATTACTAGTAAATGGTGTTTATTTAGTCACTTATAAATTTTTAGTTTAATTAAATATTTTTCTTAAATTAATTATTTTAAATATTAACATAAGCTTTATTTATACATTAAATTAGTGTAAATTACAAATTTGAAATGGGTTGATTTGACAAAGTGAACCATTACATCTTAGAATTTAGTGTGTAGCATGCTTCTCTCTTCTTAAATTGTTTCCAAAATTCTAGAGTTTTCTAGGTTGGAAAAAGGATATAAAATAAAATAATTAAAGAAAATATTAAAAAGGGGCATCTATTCATGAAGTTTCTACACACTCACACACACTTTTTTCACTCTCTCGTCCTTACATGTGCTGGCCGAGCCCTTAGCAGCCCCTCCCCCCCCCCCCTCATTTGGTCATCTCATTTGGCTTCTAGAATGTTGGTTTAATCAAAAATGAAAAGAAAATTGGATAAATAAGGAAATGACTTAAAAGAAGAATGGTTGGGGGAAACTTCTACATGTATCTACGCACCTCATTTCCTCTCTTTCCCTCCTCTAAGCTGCTGCCGAACCAGGTCCCCCCCTTCCCAAAATTCTTCTTTCTTCAATTTTTATTCAAAAAGTCTCCAAAAATCAATCAAAAATCAATACCAATTTATCACAAATTCATCATTTAACCTTATCCAATTTTCTTTGCTCCTAATTAGCTTGGGATTTGGAGCAAGAGATCCATCTTGGAGGTCAAGATGCAAGTGTAATCTCAAATTTTAGAGGTATAATTCTAAACCCATGTTTAATTTGTTGCTAATTACTTCAACCCAATCAAATTAGGAGTTTAATTATGCTTTTAATTCAAGATTTAAATTTCAAGAATATGGTTATTAAATCTAATTAGGGTTTTCATTCTTGGGTATTGATCTTAATTTGTAGTTAACATATTAGGTAATGTTAAACCTAATCTAGTAGCATATTTGTTAATTGTTGCATTTAAATTGTCTTAATTAGGATCTTTTGCAAACTAGATTTTTACAAAACATATAAATAGGTTAGATGAAATTCTAATGAGAATATTTATCAATTGTTCATGGTTTTAATGTGTAGATTAACATGTAAATTGAATGTGAAACATAATCCAGTTACTAATTGCTAGCTTTTACTTTAAAAATCGTAATAAGTATGCTATTTTGTAAACTAGGTTTTTCAGATTTATATAAAATGTGGGATTAAAAATAAAGTTAGGGTTTTAGCACATCCTTAAGGTTTCAAGGAGTGGTTTAACAATTTAAAATGCGCAAAATCAAGTTTAATTGTGGAATTGTGAATTTTTGGCTCGAAAAGTGTTAAATTTGGCTAATTTGCATACTAGAATTTTCAATTTAATATAAATTAGTGTGATAAAGTATAGAAATGGTTTATATAATCTAGTTATGCTATTTAATGAGTATTATGACCATTAGTTTCATTTAAACATCAAGTCTTGAAGTAAAACGGTAAATTGAACTTTTCTAGGTTTTTACGAAATCGGACGATTTGATCGATTTTAAAGTTTCAATGATTTAAACCATGTTTTATATTATAAATAATGAGTTTTGAAACTATGAGTTGTTGTTGGTATTTTATCTCGATCAATCGGCGTTTGTACGCCGATATCGAGTGATATTTGGTTCTTTTGCATGAGCGGGTCATAGGTTTTAACCTATACGCGTTTCGTACGTCGTTTTGGTTTTGTCCGTGATTCAGTTTATGATATTATATATGTTTGCGTATAGGTACCCCTCACGTGGATTTCGGACGAGGAAGAAGAGGAGGGCGACATCATCTTCGGCAGACAAGGACCAGGTGAGTAGATGTATATCTACGGGGAAGGTCGGGTGGATGGCGTTTAGCACCCCCGCAAACGTAGAATAGGAATATTATTTATTGTCATTAAGAGGTCGGACGTGACCTTAGATTCTTGGTGAGGAGGATCCTATTAAAGACTTTAGGTTGGACTAGACTGATTTAGAAAGACATTACCAGAGGATTAATGTCTTGAAGGCAATTCGTAGGTTTCAGGGAAACACACACATACGCACACACAGAAACTCGACTTGGTGTATATGTGTATGCGTATACATACATACATATATATATATATATATATATGAATGTGTGTAGGTATATATATATACACACACAACATGTATATGTGATATAAGGATGTTATATGATACATGGGGATGAGACAATATAACTGGGCTTGATGCCGTGATCTCTTGGCTATACAGCCGTGTTATGATGTTAGCGGATCGTTGGAAAATGAGAAAAGGGATATGTATACATAACGATAATAGGTGATGATGATATTGAGATATATAAGACTCTAGAATAAATCCCGGACTGTAACCTGTGACTGAATCACGATATGATATATGTGTGACTTGGTTACGATATGATATATGTGTGACTTGGTGGTTACGATATGATATATGTGTGACCTGATTATGATATGATATATATATGACATGATATTTCTGAGGAACACTTGACGATGCATATGTACGCAGACAATGATAAATGATTGATGATATTGGGATGTATGCGATTACAGTACAGTACCTTTGATCGTGACATTATTTGATGATGATATTATACGAATGATGATGTACGTAGGTGATCCTTGACCCGTACCCCGATATCAGGATGCCGTACGATGGATTTTACCGTATAAGGCATAGATGTGATGATTGATCCACACTCTTGATTCGAGGAAGTCGTACTACGTACGTGACGCTATTGAGGCTAGATCGCCGACTATTAGAGATATGGACTCAAACCTTAGGTGGATTCTTATTTCTTATCGACTAGTTTCTTTAGTTTAGTTCCTTAGGGGTTAGATAGATACTATTTTAGGCTCAAGTCATATAGTTGTAGTTAGACATGTATATTAAAAATGAGTGGTTAATACACATCCATCTTTACATTCAGAATCGTAATCATCATGTTGTATGTTCATACATATGTTTCTTTAGTCAGTATGAAACTCTTCCTGTTAGGACACCAGCACCATTACCGATGATGCGCATATTCCACGTACACTTATTTGCCGGCTCATACACATCATCATCGGTAATTGCTATGTCACGTACACTTTAGAACATATTATCTTTTATTGGTAGAATCGGCTAAAGGCTAGATCAATATAGTATTGTGATTACTCTCAGGTGTTAGTCTAGACATTGCATTTATTACTTAGACATTTCATGCATTCACATTTTCATGTTATCATACAGTATTGTGGGGCTTATGCCGATACTTATTATTTACTTACTCATGATTTTGGGATTTTGGATTTCTATGAGATTTCTGGATTTTGGGGAAAACCGCAAGAATATATATAACAACTTCTCTCTCTCTCCCTCTCTTTTTAAAATATAAGTTGCGGTTTTCTCGCGATATATGTGTCGTCCACCATGAGATTTCATGTTTTCTGTTGGATTTCGAGACCCGATTCGAGAAGTGGATGAACCGTCTCGGGTACATGGTGGGCCCGGTATGGTACCCCGGGGCAAGAAGATCGAGTTGTAGACGATGAGCCTGGTAGGGGAAGACTACCTACCGGTGATGTCTGGCGTAGCGGATATCCGGAAGATACCGACCGTTGTCGTGAGATTTGATGATATGGGCCGATCCAGACTGACGGAGCCCGAGATATTGAGACTATGAGGTACTGAGACTTAAGATTTACATGTTTTGTGTCGATGCTTGACACGGATTTCCATGGATTTCATCGATGATGTTTCAGATTTCTATACAAATTTTACTATGATGAAAGTTAAAGACTTCTTATACAGATATATCCAAATTTCAGAGTTGATTGTTTTACATTCATGGTGCATGCATACTCATTCACATGATATATTACTATTTGAGGCACTGACACGAGCACGGAGCATTTGCACTTACGCGTAGTTTATTACCCTGCCATTACTGGATGACTAGTGATATATTGGTATATTATTATGACCTAGGACAGCGTCGTGCATTCGATTTCTTTTCGCAGATGTCTTCTACTCACGAGTTGGCAACTCACCCCCGTTGTACCAAATTCTATTACAGGTTCGATGTACAGGTTTCCTTGGCAGTTTTGCTGGCACATCATTTCATTCAGAGTGATTTGCTTGGTAGGTTGGTTCACTTGTATCAGGACCGCCATTGTACTTTTATTATTTCATTGGTATCTAGTAAGCTCCATCAACCAGATTTGTATTACTTGATAGTTTAAAGCACCAGTTATTTATTTCGACCTTAGAGTTGCGCTTGTATTATTATAGTATCTGGTGGATTTGGTTTTCTTTTGAGTTTTGAGCCTCGCCCTTTGGCGTTGTATATTATTGTGCATAGTGTGGTTATTTCCGCCTGTTGGCGTAGAGCTAGCTCCCGCTTGGGGATGTCTTTTTATTGTTTGTATATATATTATTCTTGTTTGTACCCGTTTGGGGCCAGTTTTTACAAAGGAGACTCTGCCGAAATTTTTGAAAAAAAATTGGATGTTGCTTTTAAACTTGTCTTTCTACATGTTTTTCTTTAGTTCTTCTTTTATATGGTTTAGATTTCTGGGCTTCGGCATACTTAGATTACTTTACGCCTCTAGACGCTTCGTAATTTAAGTGCCGGTCACGTTCCGTACCTTCGAGTCGTGACAAAATTGGTATCAGAGCGCTAGGTTTAACCTTTGTATAAGTCTAGGGTGACCCTTGGTTGATGGAGTAGGTGACTTAGGTAGAGTAACGTACCGTGGGTATGATCCGCGGCATACTTACGATACGCTACTCTGCTTAAGAAGCCTTAGGATGTACATTTCTTTGCACCGTATTCTATTCGTTCCTTTGACCTATCATCGTCGATATCGGATGGTGATTTCTGTTACCACGGTCGCACGGGCAGAGGGAGCTGCGGCTCGTATGTGATGACCATTAGGGTATCGTTTATTCTTGAGGATTGAAGCATTGTTTAGCATGCGGACAAAGGGTATTCACATGCCGTCCAGGCGAAATTAAAAGGTTCGAACGATTGTCAGAAACCCATTTTCCCAAATTTAAGGTATTCGGAAGAATATGCAGGTATTTCTATGGACCCTCTAGAAGAATGAAACCCTAACTCGACATAATGACCACGAGAACGCCTTTGAACCTTAGGGTTTACGACAGTTCCGCGGTGCCATTAGTGAGGCTTGGGTTTGCCCTTCTACGGCTGGTCCACAGATGCTGGGGCATGTACTGGATATTTTTAAACTGTACTTGAGTGTTGAGCTCTCGGGAATTATGAGATTTTTATTAGTCGATCGAAAAGTTTAACGTAGTCCGGATATCAGGTGAAGGGATAGATTACGTGGGAGACTCTCGATATAAGCATAGCCATTTGAAGCACAGTCAGCACAGCGATGAGGAGATGAGTCCGAATCAATCGACATTAGAAAAGGCGCACATTGACGATAGTGTTTACAATTGTGATTTGGTGATTTGAATTTCATATTTCCGTTGATTGGATTTTTGTATTTTGAGGATTTTGTTCTAACGATTGGTATTTCCTATGTGTACATTCATTACACTCTATTCGTGTTTCATATATCAGTTGTATTGATGTTGTTTTGTACATACCCAGTGCACTCGATTTGGTTTTATACATTTTGAGATATTGATTTGATTTCGTGCATGTGGGTTGCACATGATTTCGACATAGTTTTCATGCATTTTTCGTACTATGATTTCGATTTTGATATTCGGTGTATGTTTTTCGTACACCATGTGCACTTGATTGAGATTCTTGCACACACTTGGCGCACTTGATGCGATTTTGTGCACACCAGATGCACTAAATTGGGGTCTTGTGCAGATTAGATGCACCTGATATTAGTGTCGTGCACGCCCGTTGCACTTGACAGATGTTTTTGGTGCACACCTGTTGCACTCAGTTTTGTTTCTGTGCGTATTCGTGGCATCTGTATTTGGTTTCGATTTCAGTGTGCACCGGACGCACATGATATTTTTATGATGTGATTGGGAATGATTTCATTATAAGCTGTATGTTTTTTTTTTGTAATCATTGCTATTTCATTTAGTAACCAGGCGGGACGTGTATATTAAATAAAAGATATATATGTATAGCTATTTTTTTTTTAAATAAACGTCCGCTACTTATGCCGTGACACGTGCATCGCACGGCGGTTTTAAAAAGGGGTTTTTGCATGCTTCTTTATTCAGATGTTTGGACGATCTTACTACGATGCACACTATATATAAGTTATAGTTTTGATGTATATTATGTTGGTTTTCGTATTTGGTTTTGATATTCTATTTTCACCATAACTCTGATAATTGCGCTATGCTTGACGGAGTTGATTTTAGTTATGTATTGATGATTTCGGAGCCCCGACGATTTGAGTGTTTTTGGCTGAATGTTTTAGTAATTGGGGGGAGTTTTAATTTAAATTCGGGGACCGAATTTCTTAAAGGGGGGAAGATTGTAACGTTTTAAAAATATATAAATAAATAATTAAATAAATAAAATCCTTTAAGTGAATTTTCTGATTTTCGGTAAAATAAAACGTATTTTTCGTAAAACTTAACCATAATTATTTTTCATTATAAATTTAAAAAGACCTATTTTAATTATGTAATTACTAGTTAATGGTGTTTATTTAGTCACTTATAAATTTTTAGTTTAATTAAATATTTTTCCTAAATTAATTATTTTAAATATTAACATAAGCTTTATTTATACATTAAATTAGTGTAAATTACAAATTTGAAATGGGTTAATTTGACAAAGTGAACCATTACATCTTAGAATTTAGTATGTAGCATGCTTCTCTCTTCTTAAATTGTTTCCAAAATTCTAGAGTTTTCTAGGTTGGAAAAAGGATATAAAATAAAATAATTAAAGAAAATATTAAAAAAGGGCATTTATTCATGAAGTTTCTACACACTCACACACACTTTTTTTCACTCTTTCATCCTTACATGTGATGGCCGAGCCTTTAGCAGCCCCCCCCCCCCCCCCCTCATTTGGTCATCTCATTTGACTTCTAGAATGTTGGTTTAATCAAAAATGAAAAGAAAATTGGATAAATAAGGAAATGACTTCAAAGAAGAATAGTTGGGGGAAACTTCTACATGTATCTACACACCTCATTTCCTCTCTTTCCCTCCTCTAAGCTGCTGCCGAACCAGGTCCCCCCTTCCCAAAATTCTTCCTTCTTCAATTTTTATTCAAAAAGTCTCCAAAAATCAATCAAAAATCAATACCAATTTATCATAAATTCATCATTTAACCTTATTCAATTTTCTTTGCTCCTAATTAGCTTGGGATTTGGAGCAAGATATCCATCTTGGAGGTCAAGATGCAAGTGTGATCTCAAATTTTAGAGGTATAATTCTAAACCCATGTTTAATTTGTTGCTAATTACTTCAACACAATCAAATTAGGAGTTTAATTATGCTTTTAATTCAAAATTTAAATTTCAAGAATATGGTTATTAAATCTAATTAGGGTTTTCATTCTTGGGTATTGATCTTAATTTGTAGTTAACATATTAGGTAATGTTAAACCTAATCTAGTAGCATATTTGTTAATTGTTGCATTTAAATTGTCTTAATTAGGATCTTTTGCAAACTAGATTTTTACAAAACATATAAATAGATTAGATAAAATTCTAATGAGAATATTTATCAATTTTTCATGGTTTTAATGTGTAGATTAACATGTAAATTGAATGTGAAACATAATCCAGTTACTAATTGCTAGCTTTCACTTTAAAAATCATAATAAGTATGCTATTTTGTAAACTAGGTTTTTGAGATTTATATAAAATGTGGGATTAAAAATAAAGTTAGGGTTTTATCACATCCTTAAGATTTCAAGGAGTGGTTTAACAATTTAAAATGTGCAAAATCAAGTTTAATTGTGGAATTGTGAATTTTTGGCTCGAAAAGTGTTAAATTTGGCTAATTTGCAAACTAGAATTTTAAATTTAATATAAATTAGTGTGATAAAGTATAGAAATGGTTTATATAATCTAGTTATGCTATTTAATGAGTATTATGACCATTAGTTTCATTTAAACATCAAGTCTTGAAGTAAAACGGTAAATTGATATTTTCTAGGTTTTTACGAAATCGGACGATTTGATCGATTTTAAGGTTTCGATGATTTAAACTATGTTTTATATTATAAGTAATGATTTTTGAAACTACGAGTTGTCATTGGTATTTTATCTCGATCAATCGGCGTTTGTACGCCGATATCGAGCGATATTTGGTTCTTTTGCATGAGCGGGTCATAGGTTTTAACTTATGCGCATTTCGTGCGTCGTTTTGGTTTTGTCCGTGATTCAGTTTACGATATTATATATTTTTACGTATAGGTACCTCTCACGTTGTCACGACCCGAAAGAGCACGTGACTGGTCCTTAAATCATATGAAGTCTATAGGACTCCATCTAATCCAAGTAAGCCAAAATCCCAGAAATCTAAAACCATTTTAAATAATAAATGAAGGAAAAGTAGTTTTTAGAAGTGAAGAAAGCATGTTTTAAAAGCAGGGTTTTTTTAAATAAGTAAGCCGAATGTGCATTTTAAATTCTATAGTCTTTCCTAAAAATTTCGGCAGAGTTTCCTTTGTAAATACTGGCCCCGAACGGGGTACAACAAGAATAATATATATGCAATGATAAAAGGTATCCCCAAGCGGGAGCTAGCTCTTCGTCAATCGACGGTCACAACCACGCAAGCAATATAATATACAACGCCGAAGGGCGAGGATCAAAACTCGAAAAAAAGAAACTCAAATAAGCATGAAAACCGTAATACTACTACGCGCGACTCTAAGGTCGAAATAATACATCACTAGTGTCTAAGTCTGAAACAATATACAAGTTTTGGTTGATGGAATTTCTAAATACAATGAATAATACATGTACAATGGTGGTTCTGATACAAACGGACCACCTACCAAGGCAAATCACCCATAAGGAAGCAGTGTGCCAGAAATACCGCTATCGAACCTGTACGGCAAAAATCTGCAAGAACTGTGGCACAACGGGGGTGAGTTGCCAACTCGTGAATAGAAAATATCTACAAGCAGAAATCGAATGCACGACATAATCCTAGGTCAATACGATCAGATATAATATAAACCTCATAAGAATAAGTCTGAAGCATGATAAGGTGGTAATGTAACATCTAAACATGTATGTAGTGCTAAGTGCTCGTGCCAGTGCCTCAGGTAATACATATCATGAATATGAGGTATGTATTCGGTAAAACGAAAACAGAAGGAATCATGAATGAAATCATCAGAAAATCAGTGTCAAGTATCGACACAAAATATATAACTCAATATCAAGTAAATCCCATATATCATGTATCCGATATGTATGCAACATTCATGAAGGTACTCTATCAGGTACTACTAATACATGAAGCAATAAATGGTGATGTGTATATACAATAGTCATGAAAGGTACTCTATCAGGTACTACTAGTACATGAAGCAATGCATATAAAATAAAATGTGGGGTAGGGGAGATATAATATGCCATCGACCATAAAGGCCCCTCATAACGAGCATATAGGCCCCTCTCATATGGTCCATAAAGGCCCCTAACATTGACCACATAGGGCCCCTCATAACGAGCACATAGGCCCTACTCATATGGACAATAAAGGCCCCTCACATCGACCACATAGGGCCCCTCATAACGAGCACATAGGCCTCACTCATATGGACCATAAAGGCCCCTCACATCGACCATATAGGGCCCCTCATAACGAGCACATAGGCCCCACTCATATGGACCATAAAGGCCCCTCACATATCATAATGCATAAGTAAATTTGCATAGATCATCATGATGATATATTAAGTAGGTGTGTATATATATATATCAGCGTCCCATACCACTAATATATATATACTATGGGTATACGTATATATTTCAGCGTCCCATACCACTGATATATATACGCAGGAGTAAAACAATCCAGAATCATCATATGCAACCATATCACAGTATGAAATTCATGAATTATAATACATGCAACGTGAAACACTAATATGAGCATGCAACTATGTAAAGGCATATGCACAAGGGAATATGAATCAATAACATATATGCATGCAATGCAATGCGAGCGGTAGAATAAGTGGTAAATGAATAATAATGCAGAAATAAAGAAATATACAACAATATATGCATATCATGCAGCTTTGCCATTTGAAATAAGACGAATCGGGGTTTTTAGTAAAATAAGAGCTACAGTATTTTTAAGAAAAGATGCGTCTTTTGAAGTTATCCGTAGATTCCCTTTTCTTGTCTTTAAAATACTCCCGATTCATTAATTTTTGAAATAGGTATGACTCGGGTCTAGTCTAACATCTACTATGCAAACTACGGATCTAACTATCAAGTCAATCGGGAGAGGTGTGGAAACCACCTAAATCTGAGTCGATATATATATATATATATATAAATATAATAGTCGTTGATCCTGCTTCAATAGCACCGCATACGATACAGTATATCATATGACAATCTTCAAGTCATGAGTGCGGATCTATCATCAATATAAAGCTCGTACGGTAAATCGTCGTACGGCATCCCAATAGCTGGGTACGGGTCAATATCACATTATCTCATCAATTATCTGGTATTCTTACCATCATATCACATAATCTGGGGTACTGATCTAAGTCTAGTACAACTAATACCATCTATATAAGTATGAATGCGTGTGTGAGGTACACGTCCAAAAGCCCGCTAAGAATCACATGTCATATCCCAAATACGAATCGCATCATATCCCCGATCTCACGGCACTATGCCCAGTATCATCGACTCATCTCCAATGTCATCCACTATTATCATCACAGTACAAGTATAGCAAATAAGCATGTGTGTGCGTGTGGGTATAAAGCTATTCTAGGGTTCGTGACTAGGAACTACACTAGTTTACTTCTAACCCTAATCCATACATAGTACACCTAACGCAATATCCATGACACACTATAAACTATCATATATAATATATACATATATAGTATATACATATATATTATACCAACTTCGGACTGCAGGGGTGCTATACGCCATTCACCCGACTTCCCCCGTAGATATAATCTACTCACCTTGCATCTTCATTTGTCGACGTCGCCACGCGCTTGCTTGTCGTCCCGAAGTCTTCATAGGGTACCTACACATCAACGTATCGCAAATCCGTATTAAAACCAATTCAAAACTTAAACGGCATACAAAACCCCAAACGATACGCTAAGGTCTATAGGTTAGAACCTATAGGCTACGCTTTCAAAACCATCAATCAATCCTCGATATCGTCGTACAAACGCCAAGTATTCGAGGCGAAACACTAATACGCAAATCCAGAATTCAAAATACGGAATATGGAAACACAAATCAAAACAGCAACTTAGGAAAAAGGCTCCAGATTCTACCCTAGGTCAAATTGGAAAATTTTGCACATGCCAAGGGTCTAATCTACTGATAAGTGGACACCAAAACCAAAACGAGCCAAATTGGTGGGGTTCATGCCACAAATTGCGGCCAAACGGAATAAATTTGCGGCCGGGACAAGGATTTAGGGGTTGGGGTCTTGATGGTAGCTTCCTGGGTGCCTGCACATATCCCTGTAAATCCAAAATAATTTTCAGAGTCTCGGGGTGATAGCAGATTCAATATAACCTTCACAGATTTCTTAAATTTTCCGATATCGATTTCTAAATCCGTATTCCGGGTTTCAAGTCTCAGGTTTGGGCTCAAATCTAGCACTAAGGTGTTTGTATAACCTCTACTGAGGTCAATTTCACATCATAACCTAAATTCCCTCAAACCCTAACTAGGTTTTCCTTAAGTCCACCAAATCAAACAATATCAGTTCTAAACTAGCATAGGGGTATAAGTAATGCTAAAACTAAGCTAATGGTTTAGTATATATCTCATTTGGCAACTCAAGAAAATTCTTGAGTTGCCCCAAGTGGCCAAAATCCTTGCTTTCTTGGTCCAAAATGCTTCTCTCGAACTTGTGCACCTTTTTAGTGAAATGGGAGTGAGGTTTTGAGATGATATTCATGGTTATTTGAGGGTTTGAAGAGAGGTGGAAGTGAGGAGCAGCAGCAGCAGTAGCAACATGAGGGAGAGGGAGAGAAATGAGTGAAGAAATGAGAAGAAATGGCTAAGTCAACACCCTCACCTACTCTCTCTCTCTCACCATACCTATTTCTTTTTCCCTTTTCCTTTTCTTTTTCTTTTCCCTCTAAATCCTTCTCACTCAAATAGTAAACCCAAACTGATATGGTAGAAATGCACAAGTGTAGAGCACAAAAATGATATGTGCATGTTTTGCATAAAAAGTCAAAAATTCGTTTAGCGATTTTTAATCGCGATTAGCACTAAATTAGTGTCAAACTAATCATAAAAACTTAAAATGGCATAATTCCATAAAATACCCTATTTTATAATTTTCCATAATTTTTTCAAAATTTTATCCATTTATCGGTATTTAATTATACCGAAATATTAAAATGTTCAATAAAATAATATTATATTATATAAATTCCCAAAAATAATATTTTATTTTATTTTTTGAAATGTTACTATCTTCCCCCCTCCCCCCCCTAAAGAAATTCGGTCCCCGAATTTAAATTTAAACCCCCAAATTTTAAAACATTTCAGTAAAAGTCCAAGTCGTCGAGGCTCCGAAATCATCAATACATAAAACGCATCATAGCGCAATGCATACGCATGAGTAATGAGCAGATAACTCAAAATCGAAACTCCGTCAAGCATCCCGCAATTATCGGAGTCATGGTAAAGACACAAATGTCAAATCCAATACAAAACCAATACGATATAAATCAGAACTATACATGTAAATAGCTGAGTAAATGCATGCCAAATCCTTTTAAGTCGCTGTGCGATGCGCATAACACTGCACAGTGGCGGACGTCTTTCATAAGAAAATAACCATATATGTATATATCTTTTATTCACTATGTACGTTCCGCCGTTTTGAAAACAATTTAGAAGGGTTTCCTGGTTTTAAACGTTTCGTGTCATATCGGACACGTAGGTATATACTGAGACTATAGCTCTTTTTTTGGAAATCCCTTCGATAACTATCAATGCATGCAAAATATATCCAGGTACTGTCCTCTGACTAGTCCTGCTCAGTACGAAAACATATAGCAAATATTATAAAAACGTAATACTCCATAAGGAATCAATCCCAAAATGTATGTAAGAATACCCCGTGCGTCTGGTGTGCACGAAAATCAAAATCTATAAATGTGCCATACAGGGGCACAAAAACAATATCCAGGTGCAACGGGTGTGTGCACAGCATCTGTCATAGGCAACGTGTGTGCCCGACAGCAAAATCAGGTGCATCTGACATGCACGAAGAATCCCGATTTAGTGCATCTGGTGTGCACCAAAATCGTATCTCAACACATGCGCCCAACATGCGCGAAAATCCAAATCGGTGCATCCATCATGCACGAAATCACGAAATCAATATCAATATCAGAATCAAAATCGACATATCGAATGACATCAAATCGAAGTCAGGTGCAACCGTAGTGCACAAAATATAAATCCGGTGCAACAAAGGCACGAAATATAAATCTGATGCGATAAACGCAAGAAACATAAAACTGGTGCGACAAACGCACGAAGTATAGAACTGGTGCATCCCATGCATAAATACCAAGCAATAACTCAAATGTGAAAGCAGCAACACCAAGTGTACCCAGGTGTAAAGAAAATCATAAACGTGTGCGTAACATATGCACAATCATCAAATCAAAACACTAAAGTGCATGAAAACTATGCTGGAAGTGTAAATCAAATCACCGGCCTAAAATAGACATGAAATCACAATCAATACCTCAAGCGTAATAACTACGCGCAAAATATAAATACCCAGCAACCATGGTGCCGAAAACAGAAATCATGGAACTCAGCCATCAAGACCAAATCGTGCAAATAGATCGCCCAAAATACCGAAATCCAAAGTGACGGATACGTGATAGTCAAAACACAACATCACAAATCATAATTACCATCGTCGGTATATCCAATGCTAGCAGCGCAAGATATCTACTTGCCTCTTGCTCACGGTCTGGCGTCCTCTGTCTCTGGGTTCTTGTCTTCTCTGTGGATTACCAATCTCGCAATCTATCGGCTCATCGGCCCTGTCAGGTGTGCTAACGGAAACGATTCCGTCCTGGCACTTTTCTGGTCATCTCTTGGTCAATCATCATGACCACTCGTAGAGCAGCATGTCACTGGCGTCGGCCTCTGATCCTCTGAATGCACATCACACATCTGCTCCTGGGTGCAAACCTTATTGCAGCAGTGTCCTGGAAGGAATCCTGCTCAAGGTCCTTTCCAATCTCGCCTAAGCTGAACTGTACGGAGGCTGGTACTCTTGCACAATCTTCTCTCGCTCGATGGACATCTGCGTCCTTGGTACACATTTACTCGGAAGCTGGTCGCATCCCAACGCCTCTGTAGACATATCCGACCAAAATCTCAACGGGGAGTAACAACAGCTCATCGGCATCTTGCACGAACCTCTTGTCCCGCTTGTCTGTATCATCGTCCACTTCGACGTCACATCTCTATCTACGCACTGCAATGTTCTCGGCTACGGTCCATCCGAAGTCTCTCACAAATCTCTTTTTCTGCCGAATTGCCCGGAAGTCATCGTTCTTTACAAAAGCTAATTCTTGTTCCGGAACGGCTGCATGCTCATCGCGCCTCTTTCTGGAAGATATATCTATATACAATGCCTCTGCATACGTATCGCATCTCTGATGTCAGCAGAGTGGAACGTCATCTCGTCGAAATCTCTTGCGAACTCTTACTTCACTCTGCTCCAATGTCGACTGATTCGGACTCGTCTCATCGTGGCTGCATGGACGGCGCTCGAACGGCTATACTCGTATCTGGAGTCTCCCAAGCAGTGTGTCCTATCACATGATGTCCGAAAGATGTCGAACCATCCGATCAACTCGTCAAAACCTCATAATCCCCCAAGAGATCAACATCTCGGGTACAGTTGAATAGTATCGAGTACATACCACAGCATCAGTGGTCCAGCCGTAGAAGGGCAAACCCAAGCCTCACTAATGGTACCGCGGAACTGCCGCAAACCGTAAGGTTCAAAGGCTTTCACACGGTCATTATGTCCAGTTAGGGTTTCATTCTTCTAGAGGGTCCATAGAATCGCTTGCATGTCTTTCCGAATACTTTAAACTTGGAAAATGGGCTCCTGACATTCGATCGTCTCAATCGACTCTCAACGAACCTGCGTGAAGTCGTCTCTAGCTGGAATCAATCTATCTGATGACCTCGCATCAGGGTAAGCGAACGAACCACATGTCCTAGTTATTCATCCTCGGGTGACTAGCGACCTTCCATCATATCTCTAAGTATATACTCATGCTGCAGTAGCTCCAATCATCTGGGCGATATCTCGTCATTTGCAGCAACAACTGGCTCATTCGTCTGTACGCTGAACAGTGCCTCAATCATCCTGAATAAGCGATATATCAATAGTCATCGCATCTTGGCTGACCTCTAGCAGTAGCCTAATCCTCTGGTATCAATCAGCACATCCGAGAAATCTCGTAAAGGCGATCTACCAAACACTCATGGCGCGAAAACAATAAGACGACACCTCTAAATGCAATCGCATGTCTCTGGAATCACGCCCTGGTCAGCCCTCGTCTGCGACGAGCTCATGCTGACACAACTCTAGCCGTAGCTCACTCTGCCCGTGCAATCGTGGCAGCAAAACATAACCAGTATCGATGAGGATAGATCATAGGAATGAATATAATACTGTGCAAGGAAATGTACATCCTAAGGTTTCTTAAGCGGAGTGGCGTGTCGTAAATATGCCGCGGAACATACACACGGTACGTCACTCTACTGAAGTCACCTACTCCATCAACCAAGGGTCATCCTACGCGACGAAAGTTCAGGTCTAATACCCCCTCGACTAAGTCTAAGTTCCGTAAGGTCAAGCCTAAGTTCCGTATATATATGAACGCCCTAGGCTCCATATAGTCAAACTTAGACTCAAACCAAGATTAATCTAGCGCTCTGATACCAACTTTGTCACGACCCGAAAGAGCACATGACTGGCCCTTGAATCATATGAAGTCTATAGGACTCCATCTAATCCAAGTAAGCCAAAAGCCCAGAAATCTAAAACCATTTTAAATAATAAATGAAGGAAAAGTAGTTTTTAGAAGTGAAGAAAGTATGTTTTAAAAGCAAGGTTTTTTTAAATAAGTAAGCCGAATGTGCATTTTAAATTCTATAGTCTTTTCTAAAAATTTCGGCAGAGTTTCCTTTGTAAAT
The DNA here is from genome assembly GCA_030015575.1 of Agapanthus africanus. Classification (NCBI taxonomy): domain Eukaryota; kingdom Viridiplantae; phylum Streptophyta; class Magnoliopsida; order Asparagales; family Amaryllidaceae; genus Agapanthus; species Agapanthus africanus. The sequence goes on from CM057337.1 coordinate 274,974,867, forward strand.
ACTGGCCCCGAACGGGGTACAACAAGAATAATATATATGCAATGATAAAAGGCATCCCCAAGCGGAAGCTAGCTCTTCGTCAATCAACGGTCACAACCACGCAAGTAATATAATATACAACGCCGAAGGGCGAGGATCAAAACTCGAAAAAAAGAAACTCAAATAAGCATGAAAACCGTAATACTACTACGCGCGACAATAAGGTCGAAATAATACATCACTAGTGTCTAAGTCTAAAACAATATAAAAGTTTTGGTTGATGGAATTTCTAGATACAATGAATAATACATGTACAATGGTGGTTCTGATACAAACGGACCATCTACTAAGGCAAATCACCCATAAGGAAGTAGTGTGCCAGAAATGCCGCTATGGAACCTGTACGGCAAAAACCTGCAAGAACTGTGGCACAAGGGGGGTGAGTTGCCAACTCGTGAATAGAAAATATCTACAAGCAGAAAACGAATGCACGACATAATTCTAGGTCAATACGATCAGATATAATATAAATCTCAAAAGAATAAGTCTGAAGCATGATAAGGTGGTAATGTAACATCTAAACATGTATGTAGTGCTAAGTGCTCGTGCCAGTGCCTCAGGTAATACATATCATGAATAAGAGGTATGTATTCGGTAAAACGAAAACAGAAGGTATCATGAATGAAATCATCAGAAAATCAGTGTCAAGCATCGACACAAAATATATAACTCAATATCAAGTAAATCCCATATATCATGTATCCGATATGTATGCAACATTCATGAAGGTACTCTATCAGGTACTACCAATACATGAAGCAATAAATGGTGATGTGTATATACAATAGTCATGAAAGGTACTCTATCAGGTACTACTAATACATGAAGCAATACATATAAAATAAAATGTGGGGTAGAGGAGATATAATATGCCATCGACCATAAAGGCCCCTCATAACGAGTACATAGGCCCCTCTCATATGGACCATAAAGGCCCCTCACATCGACCACATAGGGCCCCTCATAACTGTAAGTCCACGGTAGCGCCCCGGCCGTCTAACAGACGCCAAATGCGGAACAAAAACTTTTTACAACTGGCGCTATCGTGTACCGTAACCCGGATCTGCCATTAAAGCTAAACTAACAAACTACAAAGTGGGTAGAAGAGTTATACTGAACGATCCGAGTCCTTCGGTCTTCAACCATCATCCCACGCTTGTTGCGGCAGCTCCGATCTCCTCGATCTCCAGTCTTGTCGTCCAGGTGGCACCACGTCGACGGATCTTTAAACGGGCTCCCGCCTCTGAACCGAGGCAACTCAATCGTCAAGTTTGCTAAAAGAGACGACCAAGATGAAGTAGAGAATGAGTAGAACACTTTGTCTCGTTACGTCCAAGGCTATGGACAAACGGTTAATGAAGTTGCCATTTTGGGTCGGGTGGAATGAGAAATGAGGCTATGAAAATTCCATGAATCTAATTCCTAGTCTTTTTCCCAAAATAACAACCATCATCTCCCCACCATGAGGGGCCGGCCACTTATAGGGAAAGAGGGGGTGAGTGTAGGAGAGGGGGAGGTGATCACAAGGAAAAGATCAAGAAGAAAATATCTAAGCTCAAAAAAAAAACCATTAATGAACTAATGAATCATCACCCTTAGTCATCATAATCATTAATGCTCTAATGAGTCACTATCCTCATCACCACTTCTCCACACACATCTCCTCATGACTCACCCAAAAAGGTAAATCCGTATTTAACCGAATGTCAAAATACGGCTGATAGAAAACTGGAAACTGGAAACTTCCAAAAGTGATCCTGAAACGAATTTCAGGATAACCCCGTATCTGTATAAACATACCCGCATTTGTATTACGACCGAATACAAATGCAACTGAGACAAAGATATTATATCTACACAGTATAATACTGGGTTCCGGCTTAAACCAAAGCCTACCAGTATTATCTGCCCGAAAAAACGACACGTGCGAAAACGCACGTGCTTTTTCCGAACCTTGCCATAAACCCATACGGCCTCTACAAAGTTTCGCCCGAACTTGGGAAAGTGTCTATGGGGGACTCTAATGACTCATCAACACACTGGCACTGGGTATAACCCCTAGCACGTCAGAGGTACAAGCTGTACGTAACGGTTTGCCTATGTATTGATTGGAAGGGAAGCTGACGAGCGAACTCATCTATAAACCCTACTAAGCCTGACAGTGACAATGTATATATAGTCTGGTCCATTCGTCTAAAGAGTATCGCATATCGAGTCTAGGGGGTTGGATAAAGTCAGACCCCTAATAACGCGATAAATCGTGTCGGCATGAAGCCCATCACCACCTGAGAAACTACTGATCCAAATCAGTAATTCTCCACTACCTCGGACGAGGATTCCTAGTGATGGCCACCCGTGCACTGCGCGACATCAACCCCCAATACCGGGAGAGACGAATCCCCGACGATCCGCTCACTTGCCTCCAATGTGGCTCGGGACTGTATCCAACTAAAACCTGTTTGCATAACTCCTTTGAGCGTGGTAGGGTAGTAATCTAAGCACAGTGGGAACTCACACGAGATAAATGATGATCTCAGATCGATGAACTAACCTGTACACATGTTACCAAGGATTGCTATCTGACGATATGTATAATACCAACTAGCAGTTTCCCAGCGAGTCATGTCCGGTGTACTCATAACTCAATGAGCACCTGTATACATCTTAGGTGATCTAACTGACACCAGTGGCTTGTGAGACCGGCCACCGCCCCTCGTCGGGGTCTCGACTATATACATTAGTCTACTCTGGAGTATCGATGCCCTGTCTCGAAACTCCCACGATTAGGGACACTTTAAGGATGTGCTTACAGATCCCAGCTCCCACGTATATGATCGCCATCATACTGCTGGTAGTCAAGCAAGAATCCTATGGGCTCTATCATCATGCAATAGTGAACTAAACCATGTATACGATGATAAAGACAAACCAGATAGCATACTATCATCTCGAGTAAGACTGTCATATCGGTATAGGTCCTGCCTCAATCATTGTAATCACGTACCTGCGATCCAATAATTGACTTTGAGGGTACTATCTCCAACAATCTCCCACTTGCACTTAAGGCTAATTATTGCGATGTCGAATACTCACAGCCCATGTGATACCGAACATCCAACTCCTCTACTAATCAGTTTTACAAAGCTAGTTTGTAAAACTCTTGTGTTCGAGAAATAGCCTCAGTGAGTGGATCCACCCTGATGTTTCTTTCTATATCTCTCTAAATCTCAAGTTCGCGGAGAAAGCCATCTCCCGAATCGAGTAATACTTGTCTTAGAATATGTCTGAATATCTGATGGGACCTAGTTCATAAATGAACTCCAAATCCAAACTTCTTAGACTGTATCGATCACTGAACCTAATCAGTATCTAGCACCATGCCTCCCACAGTATCCTCTTGGACCACCTGTCTATAATACTGTCCCTCATCATAGGGAAAACTATAACTCTGATAATCACTCTGTCATCCATGTCACCTCTGAAGCCTGGAATGATAACCGTCTCCCGAAGGAGGCTGCCGTCATCAAATCTGTAGAACATGCACTTATGTTCTAAAACTGCTTCCTTATGTTTCTTCAGGATTGGATTAATATAAACTTATTGCATCAAGTGCAAAAACTACATCTGGTGTGGTACTTGATATCTCATGATTGACTCAATTGCCTAAGCAAGTGATCTGCCAATCATGCACATCCCTCTCTCCTTTAGTCTCTAAGACACCTTTAGAGAGGGTGACTCCATCACCTGCAGGTACACCACCATGCCAGGAGTCATCTATTCTAAATACCATTAGAATACTGTCAAAGTACCCATATTGGGAAACTACCCAAATCTAGATCTAAAAACCATAGATCTAGTAACCAGAATGTCTGATATTAAATCCATATCCTTTGCGGAGAAACAACTGTGTGACGACCAAAGTACAACCGATCGTAGTATAGGAATTTTACTTCCTACTCTGTGTATGTCATCCAAATACCAGGACATCACACCCTACTTCCTTCTCAACAGATCTATCCCCTATTCTGATGAAGTCAAAACCATGACTGTCTCATCAAAATTAGATGATCTATCTCCTCTATAACTGCTGAAGTCTATAAATAGACGTAGGCAACTTGACCACTATGCTTCCGCTGCTCCCACTGACTACGACAACCCTCTGGCAGAATAATATCTACGTACACTTCTAAAGCTAGTTTAGAACAACGTTATACTTATCCTCTTGCCGGGTCTCATAGCCTGGAACAACAGTAGTGTTAAGTCTGGGTAAACAAGAACCTCTCTGTCACCATCCTTGAGGCTACCTGAGTACCTCTCGGGTGTTTGAGGTTAGCCACCATATATGCGGAGTGGCTATTGGAATGTCAAACCTGATTGAATATATAGGTCCTATTAAATTTTCCGTAATCGTTTGCGGTTCTGGAATCACTTCCAGTTCTACCATACTCCCACTACTGTTTTCTGAAAAAATCCATTTTACTAAAACTGTGGCGAGTCAAGAACAATATCACTATTGATCTTCCAGATGGTAGAAATTGTTAGTGTATATGCCCTAGAGGCCATTACTGTATCATACTAGTTTGTATATTACTTAATGGAAGCTTGGGATATTCATCTTGTATATACAATCTTGCTCAAAATAGTAGTATGCTACTTGGTTTGTTTCTACTTCAATGTGTACATGTGTTTATTTTAGTATATCACCTATACACATTAGTGGAGCCCTTAGGATCTTTGCTTGATTACCAGCATTGTGATGGCTGTCACACTAGTGGGGCTGGGTAATCTATAAGCACATCCTTATGCAGGTCCCTAGTCGCAGGACTATCGAGACAGGGCATCGATACTCCGGAGTAGACTAGCGCATGCGCTTCTCATCCCAGTGTGGGAGACGGTCGGTCCCACAGCCGTCAGTACGTTGTACTTGAGATAGTATGCGGGTGCTCGTTGGGTTACGAGTACACTGGACAGGACTCGTCGGGAACTGACTAGTTGGTATTATGCCTATCGTCAGTTATCAGTTCCCAGGTGACATGAGTACAGCTTAGTCCGCTGACTTGACACTGTCACTTCGCCTCGAGTGTGTTCCCACTGTACTTTGATCACTACCCTACCACGGCTCAAAGGAGTCGTGCAAACAGGTAGTGGTTGGGTGCAGTCCCGAAGCACTTGGAGGCAGTGACGGTTAGACAAGATTCGTCTCTCCCGGTATTGGGGGTTGACATCGCGCTGTGTCTAGGAGAGCCATTACACGAGTAGTCCCTGGCCAGGGCAAACGAGATATACTGGTAGGCTTCCAGTGTTATCTCAGGGTGTTTTGGGCTTCGCTCCGACACGACTTGTACCGCTATTGGGGGACTGACGTTTACCGCCCCCTAGGCCCGCCATGCGATGTATCAGACGAACAAACCGGACTGTACGGAGAATGTCACATTCAGGCTCAGTAGGAGTTCAGATGGGTTTCGCCTCGTCGGTCTTCTTATCGGCACTACCTGGGGACCGTTACGCACAGCTAGTGCTGCTTGCGGTCTGTGGTTAAACCCACTGCCAGCGTAGTGTCGAGTCTTTAGAGTCCCACACAGAAAGCTTCTCGCCTTTAGGCAAAAGAGTAGAGGTCGCATGGTTTTGCGACAGGTCGCATGGTTTTGCGACAGGGTTCGGTCACATCCGTGCACTTGTGCACGTACAGTGTCCGGACAGTTTACACTAGCGGGCTTTGGTTTAAGCCAGATCCTAGTGTACCTGTTGGGATTGGATTTATCCAGTTTGCATTCGTGTTCCTCGGAACGCGGATGCGGGTGTGTATGCACAGTTGACGGGGAGACAGAGGCAGAAGATTCTCATTAGGGTTGTTGACCGTTGACAGTTGACTATTGACTTTTTGCTCAACCCTAATGAGAATATGATATGTGATTCACAATTATATTAATTAAGTATTATGGTGACATGGTTGTTGAGAGATTGACTTTGTTGACTTTTGTTGACTTGTTGACTTTGTTGACTTGTTGACTTTTGTTGACTTGTTGACTTTGTTGACCGGTTGACTAGGCTTGACTAGTTGACCATCATGATAACCATAGCTATCATTTCATGGCAAAGACTTTTGCTTGCTTGCTCATTTGTGCAAAATAAGTGCATGGAATGATATGGCTATGGTTGCTTCAACCATCACATAACACTTGATTGGTATGATGTGTTATCATTGTTTTGGATTATGAGAGGGTGAAAGAAAAAAGAGAGCTTCATTCTCACTTGACCATTCTCTCTCTTGTTCTTGAGCTCTCATACTCTTGCTCTCACCCTCTTCCTCTTGCTCCCTCTCTTGACTCTATGGTTCACTTGTCTCATGAGTTGAGAACCAAGAACCATAGATAAAATCCCATACAAACTCTTCTCTACTCACTCTAGTTCACAGGGTTTAGCAAACTGAGTGAACTAGTTTCTTCAAAGATCGAAGAAGGAGCCAAAAGGTTGAAGCTTTCAGGTGGATCTATCTTCGGCGTAAGGAGACGACGGGAAGAAGCCGATCCGGAACACCATCGGAGTTTGAAGACGAAGGAGTTCAAGACAAGCAAGGTATAAACCCCCTAACCGAGTAGTTAACGACTCCTACTTAGGTTGTTAGTTAGATGTTTAACAAAGATCCGGGTTTTAAGTCCATGTTACCACCTCTAAGAAAATTGTTTTTTATCAAATTCCGCATGCCCGAAAGTAGCAGGAGAGGTAGCATGGACTTACAGAAATGTCAACCCTCGTCAAAGCCAGGGTCAACCCACAAACTGCCATTACAGAAATGTGCCTTGAGTTATCCAGTGTCTGGTTTTAAGCATAAGCTGGACAACTCCCATTACCTTAACATCGTTAAGATATGAACCATTATATATCCAATATAGAAACAGAGGCACTAATTTAATTGGAACCAGATTCAAATCATGCAGCTGTCTCCAGTGCATAACAACTTAATGGAAAAAAAAGGCTAATCAGCATTACTCAACTTAGGAATCTATCCAATTATGAGTAACCTGAAAGAGAAACAAGTTTATCAAAACTATTACTATCATCTGAATACTAATCACAAGAATCTACATCTTCAATCTCTTTGAAGAATCTTTATACTTGCGACATCTGGTTCTCTACTTAATTCTTATACCCATAACTTCTCAAAACTTAGACATTGTATTTCTACGAAACAATTGTCTAAAAACTAGAGAAGTCATAAGTAAACAGAACATAGTACGAGGACCTACCCCTTTTGTCCTGACGGACACTGGACAACATACAATACTCTGTATAAGTCCGCTGAGTTGAATAACTCAAAACCTGTGCATCGTAGGTTGAAAACTGTACCCAGGTGATTTTCTCAAATATCACCATTACAACGAATTCCGATATAATGAGGATGATCACCTAATTCCCAATAACTTACTCCCACTCATCATCTGTAAAAACCATACAGATATGAGAATGAAACCTGGTAAATGCATACCCTGGAGTAAGTATCTAATCGGGAAATCAGTTTTTCATTAACAATACACTGAAACATTAAAATGTTTCGTAGGGGTATCCTGGTATTCCTAGTAATGCCTCTTCCATAATCAAATTCATGACTGTAACCGTATATTTCTTTGCCATCTCTCCAAATCCCTTTATTTGTCTTTAGTCATTACCTTCTGTACACCTTCGTTAGGCTAAATGGTTTTCTTCCTTCCCTACCGTTCGGCACCATCCTATGGTTTGGAAGAAGACTATCCAGTAAGCATAATAGGTGTACCCTCCTAAACCAAGGAGTACTCGCAACTTGAGAGAAGGTGATGATAAAAGACAACTGAATAATACCTTATTCTATTTCTCCCGAACTGGGGAAAAAGCAAAGGTGAAATAGGAATGGCGATGAAGTACACGGTTTGGTCGTAAATGATAACAGTCGCAATTTACTTTGCCCTCTTTCTAATCCCTTTATCTTGTCTTTACATATTTCCTTCTGCACACCCTACTTAGGCTAATTGGTTTTCTTCATTCCCTACCTTTCGGCACCAGCCTATGGTTTGGAATAAGACTATCCAATAAGCGTAATAGGTGTACTCTCCTAAACTAAGGAGCCCTCGCAACCTGAGAGAAGGTGATAACAAAAGACAACTGAATAAACTAATTTTATTTCTCTAGAACCTGGATCCATTCTCGAAGAAGTCCCTTCGAGTTCGTATATAACCATACGATGGATCTATCCAATGGAAGTGGATATCCGTAGTAATACGGGGTGTTCTGAGAAATGCAAAGGGTAAAAGAAGGAGCGGCAATGACTTATGCAACTAAGACAATCCAAAGGCCAGTATTTTAAGAAGGTTCGGTCAACTTGGTCACTGAGTCATAGTCTGGGGTCGGTCAAAGGTCGCTGCCAAAGAGAGAGAGAGAGAGAAAAGAAACACTCTGCGTGCACTCTAACCTAGATCAGAATGGTTATCCATTTATCTAATCAAGAAACCTCCCACTGTAATCTCAAATTCTCCTCCAAACTTGAAAGAAGAATTAGTCGGGATCACCCGAAGAGTAGACCAACTCATCAGTGAGAATCGGGATCCAACTATCATCGCATGATAACTTGATGGAAGCCACTCAAGTTATCACACTCCAGAAGGTATGCGTATATCTGGCAAGTTTGCTTTATGTTTGAAACTCCCGATGTAATTTTTACCTCATGCTCTTATGACCTTGACATTGGCCAACAAATCATAAGTCACAAGTCAAGTTCTACCCGTCATTGTCCAGGTTAATTTGAACCCACCCGCATATGCCCTTGACTTTGGCCAACAAGGCAGAACGACTGTCCCAAACCAATGCATCTATCTATGCAACAGATGAATAATCAGCAGCTACCAAACACTATGCCTTGACTTTGGCCAACAAACATAGCTTGAATACTACTGACTATTCATAAGAAATGACGGAAGGCTACGGCTGGTTTTTGGCGAAAAAAACCTTTAACGTAATGAACTTGATATCGCTGAAGGAACCTGATAGCTTTTTATAAAATATAGTGACGAAAACGTTTTGCTAAAGAGGTCACTCCCGGTGAAGGGATCTCGGCTCTTTCCTCGTGGAATGAGGTGCAGGATATTCCATCTGAATATCGCGATGCATAGCAACTTGTAATCGACTATATTGAAGTTATTACCCTGACGTAAACTTATGCCCAAGGGGTCACTCCCGGTGAAGGGATCTCGGCCCTTGCCTCGTCGAATGAGGTGTAGGATATTCTAACTGAATATCACTATGCAAAACAAAAGGAAACATCTTTGTAATAACACCTTTTTAAAATTTGTTCCAACAACATCAAATATAGGTTTGTTTTATCCTTGCATTGATAAGAATCAATGCAGTCCCATCAATCAATCACACCAGAAAAGAACGAAAAATAAAATGTACGTATATGCCATCCGCATTCGCCACTGGGTCCCGTCATCACCCGTTAGGTTACTTAACTAACGACAGAGCGGGGGCTGGACTAGCGTGGGTGTAAAACATATATAACATCTAATAGTATATATACCAATATACAATAATCGCTCCAGGCGTGATAATATGCAACATTACAGAAAAGTAATAAGCATCACAGAACAATACAGATAATCTGGGATCCCCGGGTTTCACAGAGCCACTGCTGAAACCTGACGTTCCCCTGGTCGTGTGGATAGCCTGTGCAATGAAACCTAAACCCCTACGGGTGTGGCAAGTTACCCGCCAAAACCTGAAGCGAGGTAGTCCCCACAGCATAGTGAATGGAATACCCGGCACTTCACGGAATCCGGTAAATTGAGCACCCCTCCTTGGGTCAACCTGTACCCCCTACGAGTGCGGCGAATAGTCTGCCAATTCTAGAGTGAGGTCCCTCTGCCTCTCAAAGCCATGAGATACAGACCCGTTGCCCTCCAGAACCCGGCTATCCGTGCACTCCTTCGCGGGATAAACCTAGTACAGAAATGAAAAATATACAACGGGTACATCGACCTCAACCTGGTCGTGCCCCAAAAGAATATTATACAAACAGGCAGTGACGGCAGTCCACATGTTGGACGCTCGCCCCGCAATATCAAATGTACAAATTAAATCCAAACAGCACTATCATTGCACCCTGCTATCCACCACGACATATCCGCAACAGTACAGCACAACACAGAACATCAACGCGAATGTCACGTCGCAAACCCGTCTAAAAGAACTATAGCAATCAGACGCAGTTTACCGATCAAATGAGATTCCCGGTCGGAGATATAACGTAAATACTGTAAACCAACAAGTTTAAAATTTCGATCGACTAAATATCACGAAGTGGACCCCACGAACATCTGCTGTACAGTAACAAAATGTGGGCCCAAAAGAAATATTCCAGAAACCACAATTTACCATGAGGAACACACTGTAGAAATTTGACGCATTGATCCCACAATAGTGCGGCGGATCCGCGGCCAAACCCTTGTTTGGGCCGCGGATCCGCGGCCGTACGGAGGGATCACATGATGAAATTTCACCAGTTTTCTTCAAAAACCCTGCACAATTTTCTGTGATATGCAAAATAATTTTTAGACCAGATTTAAAATCGACAGAAAGTTTGTACAGAAAAATTGTAGTTTTCGAAAAACGGTTCGATCGATGTTTTAAACGTGTTAGCACAAGTTAGTATAGCTTAATGGTGAGGCTCTGATACCACTGTAAGTCCACGGTAGCGCCCCGGCCGTCTAACAGACGCCAAATGCGGAACAAAAACTTTTTACAACTGGCGCTATCGTGTACTGTAACCCGGATCTGCCATTAAAGCTAAATTAAAAAACTACAAAGTGGGTAGAAGAGTTATACCGAACGATCCGAGTCCTTCGGTCTTCAACCATCATCCCACGCTTGTTGCGGCAGCTCCGATCTCCTCGATCTCCAGTCTTGTCGTCCAGGTGGCACCACGTCGACGGATCTTTAAACGGGCTCCCGTCTCTGAACCGAGGCAACTCAATCGTCAAGTTTGCTAAAAGAGATGACCAAGATGAAGTAGAGAATGAGTAGAACACTTTATCTCGTTACGTCCAAGGCTATGGACAAACGGTTAATGAAGTTGCCATTTTGGGTCGGGTGGAATGAGAAATGAGGCTATGAAAATTCCATGAATCTAATTCCTAGTCTTTTTCCCAAAAGAACAACCATCATCTCCCCACCATGAGGGGCCGGCCACTTATAGGGAAAGAGGGGGTGAGTGTAGGAGAGGGGGAGGTGATCACAAGGAAAAGATCAAGAAGAAAATATCTAAGCTCAAACAAAACCCCATTAATGAACTAATGAATCATCACCCTTAGTCATCATAATCATTAATGCTCTAATGAGTCACTATCCTCATCACCACTTCTCCACACACATCTCCTCATGACTCACCCAAAAAGGTAAATCCGTATTTAACCGAATGTCAAAATACGGCTGATAGAAAACTGGAAACTGGCAACTTCCAAAAGTGATCCTGAAACGAATTTCAGGATAACCCCGTATCAGTATAAACATACCCGCATTTGTATTACGACTGAATACAAATGCAACTGAGACAAAGATATTATATCTACACAGTATAATACTGGGTTCCGGCTTAAACCAAAGCCTACCAGTATTATCTGCCCGAAAAACGACACGTGCGAAAACGCACGTGCTTTTTCCGAACCTTGCCATAAACCCATACGGCCTCTACAACGTTTCGCCCGAACTTGGGAAAGTGTCTGTGGGGGACTCTAATGACTCATCAATACACTGGCACTGGGTATAACCCCTAGCACGTCAGAGATACAAGCTGTACGTAACGGTTTGCCTATGTATTGATTGGAAGGGAAGCTGACGAGCGAACTCATCTATAAACCCTACTGAGCCTGACAGTGACAATGTATATACAGTCCGGTCCATTCGTCTAAAGAGTATCGCATATCGAGTCTAGGGGGGTGGATAAAGTCAGACCCCTAATAACAAGATAAATCGTGTCAGCATGAAGCCCATCACCCCCTGAGAAACTACTGATCCAAATCAGTAATTCTCCACTACCTCGGCCGAGGATTCCTAGTGATGGCCACCCGTGCACTGCGCGACATCAACCCCCAATACCGGGAGAGACGAATCCCCGACGATCCGCTCACTTGCCTCCAATATGGCTCGGGACTGTACCCAACTAAAACCTGTTTGCAAAACTCCTTTGAGCGTGGTAGGGTAGTAATCTAAGCACAGTGGGAACTCACACGAGATAAATGACGATCTCAGGTCGATGAACTAACCTGTACACATGTCACCAGGGAATTGCTATCTGACGATATGTATAATACCAACTAGCAGATTCCCGGCGAGTCCTGTCCGGTGTACTCATAACTCAATGAGCACCTGTATACATCTTAGGTGATCTAACTGACACCAGTGGCTTGTGAGACCGGCCACTGCCCCTCGTCGGGGTCTCGACTGTATACACTAGTCTACTCTGGAGTATCGATGCCCTGTCTCGAAACTCCCACGATTAGGGACACTTTAAGGATGTGCTTGCAGACCCCAGCTCCCATGTATATGATCGCCATCATACTGCTGGTAGTCAAGCAAGAATCCTATAGGCTCTATCATCATGCAATAGTGAACTAAAGCATGTATACGATGACAAAAACAAGCCAGATAGCATACTATCATCTCGAGTAAGACTGTCATATCGGTATAGGTCATGCCTCAATCATTGTAATCACGTACCTGCGATCCAATAATTGACTTTGAGGGCACTATCTCCAACAATAACGAGCACATAGGCCCAACTCATATGGACCATAAAGGCCCCTCACATCGACCATATAGGACCTCTCGTAACGAGCACATAGGCCCCATTTATATGGACCATAAATGCCCCTCACATCGACCACATAGGGCCCCTCATAACGAGCACATAGGCCCCACTCATATGGACCATAAAGGCCCCTCACATATCATAATGCATAAGTAAATTTGCATAGATCATCATGATGACATATTAAGTAGGTGTATATATATCAGCGTCCCATACCACTAATATATATATACTATGGGTATGCATATATATTTCAGCGTCCCATACCACTGATATATATACGCAGGAGTAAAACAATCCAGAATCATCATATGCAACCATATCACAGTGCAAAATTCATGAATTATAATACATGCAACGTGAAATACTAATATGAGCATGCAACTATATAAAGGCATATGCACAAGGGAATATGAATCCATAACATATATGCATGCAATGCAATGCGAGCAGTAGAATAAGTGGTAAATGAATAATAATGCAGAAATAAAGAAATATACAATAATATATGCATATCATGCAGCTTTGCCATTTGAAATAAGACGAATCGGGGTTTTTAGTAAAATAAGGGCTACAGTGTTTTTAAGAAAAGATGCGTCTTTTGAAGTTATCCGTAGATTCCCTTTTCTTATCTTTAAAATACTCCCGATTCGTTAGTTTTTGAAATAGGTATGACTCGGGTCTAGTCTAACATCTACTATGCAAACTACGGATCTAACTATCAAGTCAATCGGGAGAGGTGTGGAAACCATCTAAATCTGAGTCGATATATATATATATAAATATAATAGTCGTTGATCCTGCCTCAATAGTACCGCGTACGATACAGTATATCATATGACAATCTTCAAGTCATGAGTGCGGATCTATCATCAATATAAAGCTCGTACGGTAAATCGTCGTACGGCATCCCAATAGCTGGGTACGGGTCAATATCACATTATCTCATCAATTATCTGGTATCCTTACCATCATATCACATAATCTGGGGTACTAATCTAAGTCTAGTACAACTGATACCATCTATATAAGTATGAATGCGTGTGTGAGGTACACGTCCAAAAGCCCGCTAAGAATCACATGTCGTATCCCAAATACGAATCACATCATATCCCCGATCTCACGGCACTATGCCCAGTATCATCAACTCATCTCCAATGTCATCCACTATCATCATCACAGTATAAGTATAGCAAATAAGCACGTGTGTGCGTGTGGGTGTAAAACTATTCTAGGGTTCGGGACTAGGAACTACACTAGTTTACTTCTAACCCTAATGTATACATAGTACACCTAACACAATATCTACGACACACTATAAACTAACATATATAATATATACATATATAGTATACCAACTTCGGATTGCGGGGGTGCTATACGCCATCCACCCGACTTCCCTCGTAGATATAATCTACTCACCTTGCATCTTCATTTGTCGACGTCGCCACGCGCTTGCTTGTCGTGCCGAAGTCTTCATGGGATACCTACACATCAACGTATCGCAAATGGGTATTAAAACCAATTCAAAACTAAAACGGCATACAAAACCCCAAACGATACGCTAAGGTCTATAGGTTAGAACCTATGGACTACGCTTTCAAAACCATCAATCAATCCTCGATATCGTCGTACAAACGCCAAGTATTCGAGGCAAAACACTAATACGCAAATCCAGAATTCAAAATACGGAATACGGAAACACAAATCAAAACAGCAACTTAGGAAAAAGGCTCCAGATTCTACCCTAGGTCAAATTGGAAAATTTTGCACATTCCAGGGGTCTAATCTACTGATAAAGGGACACCAAAACCAAAACGAGCCAAATTGGTCGGGTTCAGGCCGCAAATTGCGGCCAAACAAAATAAATTTGTGGCCGGGACAAGGATTTAGGGGTTGGGGTCTTGATGGTAGCTTCCTGGGTGCTTGCACATATCCCTGTAAATCCAAAATAATTTTCAGAGTCTCGGGGTGATAGCAGATTCAATATAACCTTCACAGATTTCTTAAATTTTCCGATATCGGTTTCTAAATCCGTATTCCGGGTTTCAAATCTCAGGTTTGGGTCTCAAATCTAGCACTAAGGTGTTTGTATAACCTCTACTGAGCTCAATTTCACATCATAACCCAAATTCCCTCAAACCCTAAATAGGTTTTCCTTAAGTCCACCAAATTAAACAATATCGGTTCTAAACTAGCATAGGGGTATAAGTAATGCTAAAACTAAGCTAATGGTTCAGTATATATCTTATTTGGCAACTCAAGAAAATTCTTGAGTTGCCCCAAGTGGCCAAAATCCTTGCTTTCTTGGTCCAAAATGCTTCTCTCGAACTTGAGCATCTTTTTAATGAAATGGGAGTGGGGTTTTGAGAAAATATTCATAGTGATTTGAGGGTTTGAAGAGAGGTGGAAGTGAGGAGCAGCAGCAGTAGCAGCAACATGAGGGAGAGGGAGAGAAATGAGTGAAGAAATGAGAAGAAATGGCTAAGTCAACACCCTCACCTACTCTCTCTCTCTCTCTCTCACCATACCTATTTCTTTATTCCCTTTTCCTTTTCTTTTCTTTCCTTTTTCTTTTCCCTCTAAATCCTTCTCACTCAAATAGTAAACCCAAAGTGATATCGTAGAAATGCACAAGTGTAGAGCACAAAAATGATATGTGCATGTTTTGCACAAAAAGTCAAAAATTCGTTTAGCGATTTTTAATCGCGATTAGCACTAAATTAGTGTCAAACTAATCATAAAAACTTTAAAATGGCATAATTCCATAAAATACCCTATTTTAGAATTTTCCAAAATTTTTCCAAAATTTTATCCATTTATCGGTATTTAATTAAACCGAAATATTAAAATATTCAATAAAATAATATTAAATTATAAAAATTCCCAAAAATAATATTTTATTTTTTTGAAATGTTACACACGTGGACTTCGGATGAGGAAGAAGAGGAGGGCGACATCGTCTTCGGCAGACAAGGACCAGGTGAGTAGATGTATATCTACGGGGGAAGTCGGGTGGATGGCGTTTAACAGCTCCGCAAACGTAGAATAGGAATATTACTTATTGTCATTAGGAAGTCGGACGTGACCTTAGATTCTTGGCGAGGAGGATCCTATTAAAGACTTTAGGTTGGACTAGACTGATTTAGAAAGACTTTACCAGAGGATTAATGTCTTGAAGGGAATTCGTAGGTTTCAGGGAGACACACACACACGCACACACAGAAACTCGACTTGGTGTATATGTGTATGTGTATATACATATATATATATAGGAATGTGTGTAGGTATACACACACACACAAACACACATACACACACACACACACACAACATGTATATGTGATATAAGGATGTTATATGATACATGGGGATGAGACAATATAACTGGGCTTGATGCCGTGATCTCTTAGCTATACAGTCGTGTTATGATGTTAGCGGATCGATAGAAAATGAGAAAAGGGATATGTATACATAACGATAATAGGTGATGATGATATTGAGATATATGAGACTCTAGAATAGAACCCGGACTGTAACCTGTGACTGAATCACGATATGATATATGTGTGACTTGGTTACGATATGATATATGTGTGACTTGGTACGATATGATATATGTGTGACTTGGTTACGATATGATATATGTGTGACCTGATTACGATATGATATTTATATGACATGATATTTCTGAGGAACACTTGATGATGTATATGTACGCAGACAATGATATATGATTGATGATATTGGGATGTATGCGATTACAGTACGTACCTTTGATCATGACATTATTTGATGATGATGTACATAGGTGATCCTTGACCCGTACCCCAATATTGGGATGCCGTACGATGGATTTTACCGTACAAGGCATAGATATGATCATTGATCCGCACTCTTGATTCGAGAAAGTCGTACTACATACGTGACGCTATTGAGGCTGGATCGCCGACTATTAGAGATATGGACTCAGACCTTAGGTGGATTCTTATTTCTTATCGACTAATTTCTTTAGTTTAGTTCCTTAGGGGGTTAGATAGATACTAGTTTAGACTCGAGTCATATAGTTGTAGTTAGACATGTATATTACAAATAAGTGGTTAATACACATCCATCTTTACATTCGGAATCGTAATCATCATGTTGCATGTTCATACATATGTTTCTTTAGTCAGTATGAAACTCTTCCTGTTAGGACACCAGCACTATTACCGATGATGCGCATATTCCACGTACACTTAATTGCCGGCTCACACACATCATCATCGGTAATTGCTATGTCACGTACATTTTAGAACATATTATCTTTTATTGGTAGAATCAGCTAAAGGCTAGATCAATATAGTATTGTGATTACTCTCAGGTGTTAGTCTAGACATTGCATTTATTACTTAGATATTTCATGCATTCACATTTTCATGTTATCATGCAGTATTGTGGGGCTTATGCCGATACTTGTTATTTACTTACTCATGATTTTGGGATTTTGGATTTCTATGAGATTTCTGGATTTTGGGGAAAACCGCAAGAATATATATAACAACTTCTCTCTCTCCCTCTCTTTTTAAAATATAAGTTACGGTTTTCTCACGATGTATGTGTCGTCCACCATGAGATTTCATGTTTTCTGTTGGATTTCGAGACCCGATTCGAGGAGTGGATGAACCGTCTCGGGTACATGGTGGGCCCGGTATGGTACCCCGGGGCAAGAAGATCGAGTTGTAGACGATGAGCCTGGCAGGGGAAGACTACCTACCGGTGATATATGGCGCGGCGGATATCCGGAGGATACCAACCGTTGTCGTGAGATTTGATGATATGGGCCGATCCGGACTGACGGAGCCCGAGATATTGAGACTATGAGGTACTGAGACTTAAGATTTACATGTTTTGTGTCGATGCTTGACACGGATTTCCATGGATTTTATCGATGATGTTTCAGATTTCTATACAAATTTTACTATGATGAAAGTTAAAGACTTCTTATACAGATATATCCAGATTTCAGAGTTGATTGTTTTACATTCATGGTGCATGCATACTCATTCACATGATATATTACTATTTGAGGCACTGACACGAGCACGGAGCATTTGCACTTACGCGTAGTTTATTACCCTGCCATTACTGGATGACTAGTGATATATTGGTATATTATTATGACCTAGGACAGCGTCGTGCATTCGATTTCTTTTCGCAGATGTCTTCTACTCACGAGTTGACAACTCACCCCTGTTGTGCCAAATTTTATTACAGGTTCGATGTACAGGTTTCCTTGGCAGTTTGCTGGCACATCATTTCATTCAGAGTGATTTACTTGGTAGGTTGGTTCACTTGTATTAGGATCGCCGTTGTACTTTTATTATTTCATTGGTATCTAGTAAGCTCCATCAACCAGATTTGTATTACTTGATAGTTTAAAGGACCAGTTATTTATTTCGACCTTAGAGTCGCGCTTGTATTATTATAGTTTCTGGTGAATTTGGTTTTCTTTTGAGTTTTGAACCTCGCCCTTTGGCATTATATATTATTGTGCATGGTGTGGTTGTTTCCGCCTGTTGGCGTAGAGCTAGCTCCTACTTGGGGATGACTTTTTATTGCTTGTATATATATTATTCTTATTTGTAACCGTTTGGAGCCAGTTTTTACAAAGGAAACTCTGCTGAAATTTTGAAAAAAAATTGGATGTTGCTTTTAAACTTGTCTTTCTACATGTTTTCCTTTACTTCTTCTTTTATATGGTTTAGATTTCTGGGTTTCGGCTTACTTAGATTACATTGCGCCTCTAGACGCTTCGTAATTTAAGTGTCGGTCACGTTCCGTACTTTCGGGTCGTGACAAATGGTTATACCGAGTTGATCCTTGTCCTTCGGTCTTCATTCCAAGCTCCTAGTAGTCGTCTAGATCGAGTTTGGTTGCTGGTCTTCCTCCATCTACGATGATCTACCTGAGGGAAACGGCGCAAGCTTCAGCCTCGTGAAACGAGGCAATCGACGCTCCAAGGTTTCTAGCAATGGAGAGTGGAGGTGTAGGATTATCTCACTAATGTTTTTCTCTCATGAAAATGCTCCAAGAGCTACCATAGAAAATGAAGAGGAGGTGAAGAAACCATGGCATGAGCAACCAAAAAAATGGTTAAGTCTTTTTGTGTGTGTGAGAATGAGAGTGAGAGAGTAATGAAAACCAAGTGGAGAAAAAAGAAAATGAGCAAGGATCATTGTGTGATGGCAGCCACCCCTCTCTCTCATGCAAAGAAAATATCTCATCCATTTTCCAATTAAACAAATGCAAACCCATACCTCTCTACATGCTCAAGCCATGCTCATGCCACCTTACCCCTCCACCTCATTTTCAAACTAATCTTCCAAAAAGAAAATCAATTAATGAGATGGACATTTTCTAGAAACTATTCTGTATAAATACGGAATGCAACCCGGTATATGTATCGAAATACATATACGCATATTCGTACAAAAATACGAATAGCCAAGAGACAAAATGTATAGTGAACAATAATACTAGAATACATATATATAAATACATATATATAAATTATTAAATCAAAACCTGATTTAATAATCCGGCTTAATCTTAAGCCGCTAGTATTATCAACCGTCCGATTAAAATCTGTGCAGCCTGTACACATATTTAATCGAATACATGTATTGTAACATTTCCAAAATAATAAAATATTATTTTCGGAAATTTTTATAATTTAATATTATTTTAATGAATATTTTAATATTCGGGTATAATTAAATAAAAATAAATGGGGAAAACTTTTGGAAAATTCTAAAATAGGGTATTTTATGGGATTATGCCAATTTAAAGTTTTTAAGACTAGTTATATGCTAATTTAGTGTTAATCGCGATTAAAAATCGCTAATTGGATTTTTAGCATTTTTGTGCAAAAATGTGCACATATCATTTTTACACTTGTTACACTTGTGTTACATTTTTTGTTGCCATGGATCATTTGGATTTACTATTTGAGTGAGAAGAAAAGAAAAGGGAAAGAAAAAGTATGTGATGATGAGAGAGAGAGAGAACAAGTCAACCCTCACCTTTTAGACCATGCCCCTATCATTTCCCTTCTCATTTTCTCTCCCCTCTCCCATTGAGTTGCTGCTGCCCTCTCCCCCTCACTCTCCCTCTTCATAAAACCCTAGATCCACCATGAAATCCAACCCAAAACCCCATTCCCACTTCACAAAACTTACTCCCAAGCTCACTAGCTACACATTGAACCTAGCAAGATTGGATTTGGAGGACTTTGAGCAACTCAAGAATTTTCTTGAGTTGCCAAAGGAGGTAATTTCTGCACCTATTAGAGTAGTATCTCATTTCTTATGCATCAATTCTAGTTTCATATCGATATTGTGTCATTTTGTGGACTTTAGAGATTTCTAGTTAGGGTTTAGGGTAAAACTGAAATCAAAGATGGAATTGAGGATTGTGGTGACCTTAGAACCCCTTATGTGATGCTAATTTGAACCCAAACCTGGAACTAGAACCAGAATACGGAATTACGGAACCGATATCGGAAAAACTGGAAATCTGGGATTGTTTTGTGGAATCTACTATCACTCGGAGACCCCAAAAATGAAACTGAGTTGGCAGTGAGATGTGCAGGCATTATAGAACCACCACACCAAACCCTAGCCCCCAACTCCAAACTGAGGCCGCCAATTAATTCCTTCTGGCCACAAATTGCGGCCAGAGCAGGGTGGATCTGCCTCATTTTGCATGCATGCCCCCATTTCCTCTATTCTTGACCCTGGGTATGTCTAGTTTTGACTGATTCCATCTAGGGCGAAATCTGGAATGATTTTCCTATGTTGGTGCATGATTTGAGACTTGTTTTAGCATGGATTTTGGTATTTGGTGTTTCGATCCTGTCGGGTGGCGTTTGGACGTCAACAACAGGTGGATGTTGATCGTGTTTACATGCGAAGCGATAGGTTTTTACCTATGCGAGTAGCGTGTGCTGTTTTGGTTTCCGATGTGATTTTCATGTGCTTTAGCATTGTGATATACTTGTAGGTACCCCGCGTGATGTTGAGGCAAAGGAGATGAAGATGGCGACATCGGCTTTGGCACACGAGAAGCAAGGTGAGTAGATTATATCTACGGGGAGAAGTCGGGTGGATGGCGTATAGCACCCCCGCAGTCCGTGGTGATGTATACGAATACGTATACACACATATATTTATTATGTGTTGTTTAGGGTTATTGATGGTAATAATGGATTATTGGTGATAAGGATGTATTGGTTGAGTAGTGCGAAACCCTAGAATAGTGGTCGCACCCACACTCACACATACACGCATACTTGCATACATTCTTTCATATATCTGTGCGCATATGGTGGTGTATATCTACACATGGGTATGGGACTATGTGTTTATATACGGGTTTTGAGGATGATACGTAGGATTGAGATGAGTCGATGAGATTTGATTGAGGCCGTGAGATTTGGCGACATGACAGAGTTCGTATTGGAGATGTGATATGATGGTAGTGATGCCTGTCATGTGATGATATAGTATGATATCGACTCAGATTTAGGTGGTTTCCATACCCCTCTCTTTGACTTGACTGTGGGTTCGTAGTTCGCATAGTAGGCGTTAGACTAGACCCGAGTCATACCTATTTCAAAACTAACGAATCGGGGATATTTTAAAGATAAGCAAAAAGGTTTATACGGATATTTAAAAAGGGGCATCTTTTCTTAAAACACCGTAGCCCTTATTTTACCAAATGCCCTGATTCGTCTTATTTCAAAAGGCAAGGTTGCATGATATATTTATTGGGGCAGGTTCTCTACTGTTGCGTTGATTATTCGATTCCGCATATTCCTGCTATTCGCATTGCTTGCATATGTTTATCGCTATATTATCATCATGCTGTTAGGACACCAGCACCATTATCGATGATGCGTATGTTCCACGTACACTATTTGCCGGCTCACACACTTCATCATCGATAATTGCCATGCCACTACACTGTAGTACTATTGCATTCATGATATGATCTTTGCATGGTATATTGTACACTTATACCTGTATATGAACATAGATGATTCAGGCTTGATTAGAGATTTGGGAACCGCAAGATGTTCTTCAAACTGATTCGTTTTAAAAGAGCGGTTCCCCTCGACATGTGCACATTACTATTCCATGTTGCATGACGTATGATATGCTTACCTTTCTTACATGTCGCATACATGATGCTTTCTGATTATACGCATTGAGATATGTTGTTTCCATGATATTTCTGGTTTTGGGAACCGTGGGTGTTTTAAAGAGAATATATAATTGTTTTAAAAACCCGGTTACCCTTAATATAATATTTCAGTGCGTCCACCATGTGTTTTCTCGGTACTGAGAGCGACATGTGAAACCCGGTTCGAGGAGGCGGATGAGGCCGATTGCGGGTACATGGTGGACCCGGTATGGTACCCCGGGGCGAGAACGGTTTCGCTGTGCAGTAGACGGTGAGCCCGGCGGAGGGACCACTACCTACCGGTGATTGGTTGGACCTGGCGGTTATCCGGAGGATACTGACCAGAGTCGATAGATGGATATGGGCGTACTGCCGGGGCCGAGGGCCGATACCGCAGACGGAGCCCGTGGGCCGATCCGGACTGACGGAGCCCGATATATGAGGATTTACGTGCCGATGCTGGGCACAGTTTTCATGATGTTTTCGAGTGTCGATGCTAGGCACTCCGGTTCCATGATTTTGATGTGTCGCGAGGGACACAGATGATTTATATCCTCATATTTCCATGCACATGCTTCATGATATTTACATGCATGATGGTTATTGTCATTGGGTGACGAGTGGACAGGATCCACGTACATGCAGATTGATTACATTGATCATACCTCATATTTATGATATGCTATTACCTGAGGCACTGGCACGAGCACTTGGCACTACACTCATGTATAGAGATTACATTTCCAGTTTAGCATGCTTCACATATATTCATATTGAGGTTTATTTATATCTGATCGTATTGACCTAGGATGGGTCATGCATTCGATTTCTGCTTGTAAATATTTTCTATTCACGAGTTGGCAACTCACCCCCGTTGTGCCCCAGTTCTTGCAGGTTTGCCGTACATATTCCATAGCGGCATTTCTGGCACATTGCTTCCTTATGGGTGATTTGCTTGGATAGGTAGGTTCTTTTGTATCAGAACCGCCATTGTTCATGTATTATTCATTGTATCTAGAATTTCCATCAACCAAAACTTGTATATTGTTTCAGACTTAGAAAACAGTGTTGTATTATTTCGATCTTAGAGTCGCGCTAGTAGTATTACGATTTTCTGGCTGTTTTGAGTTTCTTTTTGGGTTTTGATCCTCGCCCTTTGGCGTTGTATATTATTATTGCTTGCGTGGTTGTGACCGTCGATTGACGAAGAGCTAGCTCCCGCTTGGGGATGCCTTTTATCAGTTCATATATATTATTCTTGTTGTACCCCGTTCGAGGCCAGTTTTTACAAAGGAAACTCTGCCGAAAATTTCAAGAAAAATTACACATTTTAAAAATTCATATTCGGCTTAGTTATTTAAAAACTTGATTTTTAAACATGTTTCCTTTACCTCTTAAAACTAGTTTTCCCTATTTACTCCTTAAATGGTTTTAGATTTCTGGGCTTTTGGCTTACTTGGATCAGATGGAGTCCTATAGACTTCATAGGATTCAAGGGCCAGTCACGTGCTCTTTCGGGTCGTGACAAAGTTGGTATCAGAGCGCTAGGTTGACCTTGGTTCGAGTCTAAGTTTGACTATGTGGAGCCTAGGGCGTCTCTATATGCGGAACTTAGACTTAGTCGAGGGGGTATTAGACCCGAACTTTCGTCGCGTAGGATGACCCTTGGTTGATGGAATAGGTGACTAAAGTAGAGTGATGTACCGTTGGTATGTTCCGCGGCATACTTACGACCCGCCACTCCGCTTAAGAAACCTTAGGATGTACATTTCCTTGCACAGTATTATATTCCTTCCTATGATCTATCTTCATCGATACTGGTTGTGGTTTTTCTGCCGCGATTGCACGGGCAGAGTGAGCTACGGCTCGAGTTGTGTCAGCATGAGCTCGTCGGGGACGAGGGCTGACCAGGACGTGATTCCCGAGGCATACGGTTGCATTGAGGCTTCGTATCTTGTGTTTCCACACTATGAGCGTTTGACAGATCGCTGTTGCGAGATTTCCCGGGTGTGCTGATCAGCACCAGAGGATTGAGCTACTGATAGAGGCCAGCCAGGATGTGATGACCGTTGATATATCGCTTATTCATGACGGTGAGTCGCTAGTCACCGAGGATGAATGACTAGGACATGTGGTTAGTTTGCTTACCCCGATACGAGGTCATCAGATAGATTGATTCCAGCTAGAGGCGACTTCACGCAGATTCGTTGAGAGTCGATTGAGACGATCGAATGTCAGGAGCCTACTTTCCAAGTTTAAAGTATACGGAAAGACATGCAGGTGATTCTATGGACCCTCTAGAAGAATGAAACCCTAACTCGACTTAATGACCGTGTGAAAGCCTTTGAACCTCAGGGTTTGCGGCGGTTCCTCGGCGCCATTAGTGAGGCTTGGGTTTGCCCTTCTACGGCTGGACCACCGACGCTGTGGCATGTACTCGATACTATTAAACTGTACCCGAGATGTTGAGCTCTTGGGGGATTATGAGGTTCTGACGAGCCGATCGGACGATTCGACATCATTCGGATATCATGCGATGGGACACTGCTTGGGAGACTCCAGATACGAGCATAGCCGTTGGAGCGCAGTCTGTGTAGCCACGATGAGATGAGTCCGAATCAGTCGATTTTGGAGCAAGGTGGAGTAAAGAGTTCGCACGAGATTTCGACGAGATGACGTTTCACTCCGCTGACATCAGAGATGCGATATGCACGCTGGGGACGTGTTCGGCTAGATATCTTCTACTGAGTGATGAAGATACCGAGTTCGTGATTTCGAGTCCGTGTTAGAGACTTCGGATGGACCGTAGCCGAGGACATTGCAGTGCGCAGATAAAGGCGCGATGTCGAATGGTCGATGATACAGACAAGTGGGACAAGAGGTTCGTGCGAGACGCTGATGAGCTGTCATTACTTCCCGTCGAGACCAGAGGCCTGATATGCTTACAGAGGCATTGAGATGCGACCAGCTTTCGAGGAGATGTTGTACTAAGGGTGCAGATGTTCAGAAAGCGAGGAAAGATTACGCCAGAGTACCAGCCTCCTTACAGTTTGGCTTAGGCAAGATCAGAAGAGACCTTGAGTAGGATTCCTTCCAGTACACTCTGCTATAAGATTTGCACCAGGAGTAGATGCGTGATGTGCATTCAGAGGGCCGGAGGCCGACGCCAGTGACATATTGCTTTACGAGCAGTCGTGAGGATTGACCGAGAGATTTCCAAAGAAGTGCCAGAACGGAATCGTTCCTGTCAGCACACCTGACCGGGCCGATGAGCCGATGGATTGCGAGATTGGTAATCTACAGGAAAGATCAGGAACCAGAGGCAGAGGACGCCAGCCGCGAGCAAGAAGCAAGTAGATATCTTGCGCCGCTAGCATCGGATGTTCCGGTACCTTCTCGACCCTGAAGAAGGATATACCGACGACGGTATTCATGATTTGTGATTTTGGTGATTTGACTATCACGTATCCGTTGCTTTGGATTTCAGTATTTTGGGCGATTTATTCGCATGATTTCGTCTTGATGACTGAGTTCCATGATATTTGATTTGTGCACCATGGTTGCACTTACTGGGTATTTATACCTTGCACATAGTTATTACTCTTGAGGTGTTGATTGCGATTTCATGCCTATTTTATGCCAGTGATTTGATTTACGCTTCCAGCATAGTTTCATGCACTTTTAGTGTTTTGATTTGATTTGTACACGCGGATGCACCCGGTTGTGAGATTTCCTTTGCGGTACACTTGATTTTGATTGAGCCGCATTATATCGTCGATTTTGACCCTGATACTGATGATTGATTCTTGCACTCCGTGCTTTTGGTTTGACTTACGCATGTTCGGCGGTTGCTATTGGATTTCGTGATTCCGTGCATGTTGAGTGCGCAGGGTTTAGATTTTCATTCGTGCACGATGGATGCACCGATTTGGATTTTCGCGCATGTTGGGCGCATGTTTTGAGATACGATTTTGGTGCACACCCGATGCACTAAATCGAGATTTCTTCGTGCATATCAGATGCACCGGATTTTTGGCTGTCAGGCACATACGTTGCCTATGACAGATGCTTCGTGCACACCCGTTGCACCTAGATGTTGTTTTGTGCACCTGTTTAGCACATATATGGATTTTGATTTCCGTGCGCACCAGACGCACAGGGTGGTGTTATGTGCATTTTTGAGATTTATTCCTTTTGGAGCAGTACATTTTTATGATATTGGATATTTGTTTTCATACCGAGCAGGACTAGTCAGAGGACAGTACCTGGATATATTTTGCATGCATCGATAGCTATTGAAGGGATTTCCAAAAAGCGAGCTATAGTCTCAGTATATACCTACGTGTCCGAAATGACACGGAACGTTTTAAAAACAGGAAACCCTTCTAAATTGTTTTCAAAACGGCGGAACGTACCTATTAAACAAAGAATATATATATATATAAGTATATAGTTATTTTCTTGTGAAAAACGTCCGCCACTGTGCAGTGTTACACGCATCGCACAGCGACTTAAAAAGATTTGGCATACATTTGCATCAGCTATTTACATGTATAGATTGGATGTCTACATGTATAGTTCTGATCCATATCATATTGATTTTGTATTGGATTTGACATTTGTGTCTTTACCATGACTCTGATGATTGCGGGATGCTTGATGGAGTGTTTCTTTTGAGTTATCTGTTCATTACTTCTGCGCATGTATTGCGCTGTGACGTTTTATGTATTGATGATTTCGGAGCCCCGACGACTTGGAATTTGTATCGAAATGTTTTAGTACTTGGGGGTTTTAAATTTAAATTCGGGGACCGAATTTCTTTAAGGGGGGTAGATTGTAACATTTCCAAAATAATAAAATATTATTTTCGGGAATTTTTATAATTTAATATTATTTTAATGAATATTTTAATATTCGGGTATAATTAAATACAAATAAATGGGGGAAAATTTTGGAAAATTTTGGAAAATTCTAAAATAGGGTATTTTATTGGATTATGCCAATTTAAAGTTTTTAAGACTAGTTATATGCTAATTTAGTGTTAATCGCGATTAAAAATCGCTAATTGGATTTTTAGCATTTTTGTGCAAAAATGTGCACATATCATTTTTACACTTGTTACACTTGTGTTACATTTTTTGTTGCCATGGTTCATTTGGATTCACTATTTGAGTGAGAAGAAAAGAAAAGGGAAAGAAAAAGTATGTGATGATGAGAGAGAGAGAGAACAAGTCAACCCTCACCTTTTAAACCATGCCCCCATCATTTCCCTTCTCATTTTCTCTCCCCTCTCCCATTGAGCTGCTGCTGCCCTCTCCCCCTCACTCTCCCTCTTCATAAAACCCTAGATCCACCATGAAATCCAACCCAAAACCCCATTCCCACTTCACAAAACTTACTCCCAAGCTCACTAGCTACACATTGAACCTAGCAAGATTGGATTTGGAGGACTTTGAGCAACTCAAGAATTTTCTTGAGTTGCCAAAGGAGGTAATTTCTGCACCTATTAGAGTAGTATCTCATTTCTTGTGCATCAATTCTAGTTTCATATCGATATTGTGTCATTTTGTGGACTTTAGAGATTTCTAGTTAGGGTTTAGGGTAAAACTGAAATCAAAGATGGAATTGAGGATTGTGGTGACCTTAGAACCCCTTATGTGATGCTAATTTGAACCCAAACCTGGAACTAGAACCAGAATACGAAATTACGGAACCGATATCGGAAAAACTGAAAATCTGGGAGTGTTTTGTGGAATCTGCTATCACCCCGAGACCCCAAAAATGAAACTGAGTTGGCAGTGAGATGTGCAGGCATTATAGAACCACCACACCAAACCCTAGCCCCCAACTCCAAACTGAGGCCGCCAATTAATTCCTTCTGGCCGCAAATTGCTGCCAGAGCAGGGTGGTCTGCCTCGTTTTGCATGCATGCCCCCATTTCCTCTATTCTTGACCCTGGGTATGTCTAGTTTTGACTGATTCCATCTAGGGTGAAATCTGGGATGATTTTCCTATGTTGGTGCATGATTTGAGACTTGTTTTAGCATGGATTTTGGTATTTGGTGTTTCGTTCCTGTCGGGTGGCGTTTGGACGTCAACGACAGGTAGATGTTGATCGTGTTTACATGCGAAGCGATAGGTTTTTACCTATGCGAGTAGCGTGTGCTGTTTTGGTTTCCGATGTGATTTTCATGTGCTTTAGCATTGTGATATACTTGTAGGTACCCCGCGTGATGTTGAGGCAAAGGAGATGAAGATGGCGACATCGGCTTTGGCACACGAGAAGCAAGGTGAGTAGATTATATCTACGGGGAGAAGTCGGGTGGATGGCGTATAGCACCCCCGCAGTCCGTGGTGATGTATACGAATACGTATACACACATATATTTATTATGTGTTGTTTAGGGTTATTGATGGTAATAATGGATTATTGGTGATAAGGATGTATTGGTTGAGTAGTGCGAAACCCTAGAATAGTGGTCGCACCCACACTCACACATACACGCATACTTGCATACATTCTTTCATATATCTGTGCGCATATGGTGGTGTATATCTACACATGGGTATGGGACTATGTGTTTATATACGGGTTTTGAGGATGATACGTAGGATTGAGATGAGTCGATGAGATTTGATTGAGGCCGTGAGATTTGGCGACATGACAGAGTTCGTATTGGAGATGTGATATGATGGTAGTGATGCCTGTCATGTGATGATATAGTATGATATCGACTCAGATTTAGGTGGTTTCCATACCCCTCTCTTTGACTTGACTGTGGGTTCGTAGTTTGCATAGTAGGCGTTAGACTAGACCCGAGTCATACCTATTTCAAAACTAACGAATCGGGGATATTTTAAAGATAAGCAAAAAGGTTTATACGGATATTTAAAAAGGGGCATCTTTTCTTAAAACACCGTAGCCCTTATTTTACCAAATGCCCTGATTCGTCTTATTTCAAAAGGCAAGGTTGCATGATATATTTATTGGGGCAGGTTCTCTACTGTTGCGTTGATTATTCGATTCCGCATATTCCTGCTATTCGCATTGCTTGCATATGTTTATCGCTATATTATCATCATGCTGTTAGGACACCAGCACCATTATCGATGATGCGTATGTTCCACGTACACTATTTGCCGGCTCACACACTTCATCATCGATAATTTCCATGCCACTACACTGTAGTACTATTGCATTCATGATATGATCTTTGCATGGTATATTGTACACTTATACCTGTATACAAACTTAGATGATTCAGACTTGATTAGAGATTTGGGAACCGCAAGATGTTCTTCAAACTGATTCGTTTTAAAAGAGCGGTTCCCCTCGACATGTGCACATTACTATTCCACGTTGCATGACGTATGATATGCTTACCTTTCTTACATGTCGCATACATGATGCTTTCTGATTATACGCATTGAGATATGTTGTTTCCATGATATTTCTGGTTTTGGGAACCGTGGGTGTTTTAAAGAGAATATATAATAGTTTTAAAAACCCGGTTACCCTTGATATGATATTTCAGTGCGTCCACCATGTGTTTTCTCGGTACTGAGAGCGACATGTGAAACCCGGTTCGAGGAGGCGGATGAGGCCGATTGCGGGTACATGGTGGACCCGGTATGGTACCCCGGGGCGAGAACGGTTTCGCTGTGCAGTAGACGGTGAGCCCGGTGGAGGGACCACTACCTACCGGTGATTGGTTGGACCTGGCGGTTATCCGGAGGATACTGACCAGAGTCGATAGATGGATATGGGCGTACTGCCGGGGCCGAGGGCCGATACCGCAGACGGAGCCCGTGGGCCGATCCGGACTGACGGAGCCCGATATATGAGGATTTACGTGCCGATGCTGGGCACAGTTTTCATGATGTTTTCGAGTGTCGATACTAGGCACTCCGGTTCCATGATTTTGACGTGTCGCGAGGGACACAGATGATTTATATCCTCATATTTCCATGCACATGCTTCATGATATTTACATGCATGATGGTTATTGTCATTGGGTGACGAGTGGACAGGATCCACGTACATGCAGATTAATTACATTGATCATACCTCATATTTATGATATGCTATTACCTGAGGCACTGGCACGAGCACTTGGCACTACACTCATGTATAGAGATTACATTGCCAGTTTAGCATGCTTCACATATATTCATATTGAGGTTTATTTATATCTGATCGTATTGACCTAGGATGGGTCATGCATTCGATTTCTGCTTGTAGATATTTTCTATTCACGAGTTGGCAACTCACCCCCGTTGTGCCCCAGTTCTTGCAGGTTTGCCGTACAGATTCCATAGCGGCATTTCTGGCACATTGCTTCCTTATGGGTGATTTGCTTGGATAGGTGGGTTCTTTTGTATCAGAACCGCCATTGTTCATGTATTATTCATTGTATCTAGAATTTCCATCAACCAAAACTTGTATATTGTTTCAGACTTAGAAAACAGTGTTGTATTATTTCGACCTTAGAGTCGCGCTAGTAGTATTACGGTTTTCTGGCTGTTTTGAGTTTCTTTTTGGGTTTTGATTCTCGCCCTTTGGCGTTGTATATTATTATTGCTTGCGTGGTTGTGACCGTCGATTGACGAAGAGCTAGCTCCCGCTTGGGGATGCCTTTTATCAGTTCATATATATTATTCTTGTTGTACCCCGTTCGGGGCCAGTTTTTACAAAGGAAACTCTACCGAAAATTTCAGGAAAAATTACACATTTTAAAAATTCATATTCGGCTTAGTTATTTAAAAACTTGATTTTTAAACATGTTTCCTTTACCTCTTAAAACTAGTTTTCCCTATTTACTCCTTAAATGGTTTTAGATTTCTGGGCTTTTGGCTTACTTGGATCAGATGGAGTCCTATAGACTTCATAGGATTCAAGGGCCAGTCACGTGCTCTTTCGGGTCGTGACATGTATGTACCAACATACGTCATCTACACCATATCGCCTGAACCGTGAAAACCCTCTGCGTGGGACTCTAAAGACTCGTTAATACGCTGACAGTGGGTTTAACCACAAACACGTCAGCGGCACTTACGTAACGGCTACCCAGGTATTGAGCGAAAGGGAGGCCGACGAGCAAACTCATCCTAAACCCCTACTGAGCCTGACAGTGACAATATCCGTACAGTCCGGTCTATTCGTCTAAGAGTATCGCATATCGAGTCTAGGGGGTAGATAAAGTCAGACCCCTGATAACGCGATAATTCGTGTCGGTATGTAACCCATCACCACCTGAGAAACTATTGATCCTAGATCAGTAATTCTCGTATACCCCAGCCGAGGATTTCTGGTGATGGCCATCCATGCATAGCGCGACATCAACCCCCAATACCGGGAGAGACGAATCCTCGACGATCCGCTCACTGCCTCCATGTGGCTCGGGACTGTACCCAACTAAAACCTGTTTGCACGACTCCTTTGAGCCATGGTAGGGTAGTAATCAAAGCACAGTGGGTCACACGAGACAAATGACAATCTCAGGTCGAAAAACTAACCTGTACACATGTCACCAGGGAACTGCTATCTGACAATAGGTATAATACCAACTAGAAAGTTCTCGGCGAGTCCGTCCAGTGTACTCATAACCCAATGAGCACCTGTATACTATCTTAAGTGAACAACTGACACCAATGGCTTGTGAAACCGGCTACCGCCCCTCGTCAGGGTCTAGATAAGTATACACTAGTCTACACTGGAGTACCGATACCCAGTCTCAATACTCCCACGACTAGGGACGTTTAAGGATGTGCTTATAGACCCCCAGCTCCTACGTATATGATCGCCATCATAATGCTGGTAGTCAAGCAAGAATCCTATGGGCTCTATCAACACGTACATGGTGATAAAGACAAACCAGATAGTATACTATCATCTCGAGTAAGACTGTTCTACTAGTATAGGTCCTCCCTCAATCATCATAATCACCTGCCTATGACTACGATAATTGCCTTGAGGGCACTATAGCCAACATTACCAACTGTCCGATCGAAAGTCCGAGTACAAAGTACATCAATCGATCGAGACCCTGCACGTATCAAATACGGCTACTACATCATTTTTCCTGAACCAGGGAAACCCTCTGTGTGGGACTCTAAAGACTCGACAGTTCACCGGCAGTGGATTACTGGATAAATCCATAACTACAAGCACATCAGCGGCACTAGCTGTACGTAACGGCTACCCAGGTACCTGTCGAAAAGGAAGGCTGACGAGCAAACTCATCCGGATCCCTACTGAGCCTATCTGTGACAATCTCCGTATAGTCCGGTCTCTTCATCTGAGAGTATTATATACCGGGTCTGGGGGTGGTAAACATCATACCCTAATAACCTGGTAATTCGTGCTGATGTGGCTCAGGACCTATCCAGGAAACTACTGATCAGCCTATCAGTAAATCCCAACTGCCTTGGCCAAGGTCTTATGGTCCTAACCAATTGAACACGGTGCGATATCGACTCCCTATACGGGGAGAGATGAATCCCCGACAATCGGTCACTGCCTCCATGTGGCTCGGGACTGTACCCAATCAAAACCTGTTTGCACGACTCAGTAGAGCCGTGGTAGGGTAATGATCAAAGTGCAGTGGGAATTCACACGAGACAAATGCCGATCTCAAGTCTAAAGACTAACCTGTACTCATGTCACCTGAGAACTTCCACCTGATGATATGTATAGCACCATCTGGAAGTTCTCGGTGAGTCCGTCCGGTGTACTCACCACCAGTGAGCACCTGTATACGATCTTAGGTCTAAAGACCAATGGTTCCGGGACCAAACCATCGCCCCTCGTCGGGGTCTAGAAACGTATACACTAGTCTACTCTGGAATATCGATGCCCAGTCTCGATACTCCCACGACTAGAGACCATTTAAGGATGTGCGTACCGACTATCTAGCTCCCACAAATATGATCGCCATCACAACGTAGGTAGTCTAACAATGATCCTACGGGCTTTATCAACATGTATAAGAGATATGTAATAGCAAGTAAAACATGCACATGTTAAGATAAAGACAAACCAGATAGCAAACTATCATATCGAGCAAGACTGACCTGTACACATATATGTCCAAGCATCTATATGTATACATATACAATAATGGCCTCTAGGGTATACATATCCAACAATCTCCCACTTGCACTAAGGCCATATGTATTGGCGTACCGAGTATCCAACGTCTTCTTTAGGGCCAGCTGTTGGCGTACCGCATACCCAACATCTCAAAAAGTCTCTCGAACTGTGCTTAAGGAAGGGTCTTGGTGAATGGATCCGCAGTGTTGTCTTTTGTATCCACTCTCCGGACATCGATCTCCTGGCGATCTACGATCTCCCTAATCAGGTGAAACCGCCTTAAGATGTGCCTGGATTTCTGATGGTACCGTGGTTCCTTCGCTAAAGCTATAGCCCCATTGGTATCACAATACAAAGGTATTGGGTCAACAATGGACGAAACTACATGAAGTTCACTAATGAACTTCTTCATCCAGACCGCCTCTTTTGCGGCATCGCTTGCAGCAATGTATTCAGCCTCTATTGTTGAGTCTGCGACGGTATCCTGTTTAGAGCTCTTCCAACATACCGCCCCTCCGTTGAGGGTAAACACAAAACCCGAGACAGACTTGCTGTCATCCTTGTCACTCTGGAAGCTTGAATCTGTAAAGGACTCGACCTTTAGGTCTCCATTACCATAAACCAAGAACATCTCCTTAGTCCTTCTTAGGTATATGAGAATGTTCTTTACTGCTGTCCAGTGGTCCTCACCTGGATTCGACTGATACCGGCTCACCACGCTTAGCGCATAAGCTACATCTGGCCTTGTACATAGCATCGCATATATTATAGATCCTACCGCCGAAGCGTAGGGTATAGTGCTCATGCAAACCCTCTCCTCGTCAGTCTTAGGAGACATCTCCTTGGAGAGGGTGATTCCGTGCAATGCGGGTATGTTACCGCGCTTGGAATCTTCCATACTAAATCTCTTTAGTATGGTCTCTATGTACCTAGACTGTGAAAGTCCCAGTAATCTCTTGGATCTATCTCTGTAGATCTTAATCCCCAGAATGTACAAAGTATCACCCAGGTCCTTCATGGAGAACATTTGTGATAAGAATAGCTTGACTGATTGTAGCATAGGAATGCCATTTCCTATCAAAAGAATGCCGTCCATGTACAAAACTAGGAACACGACAGTTCATCCTACAATCTTCTTATAAATACAAGGCTCATCCCCGTTCTTGATGAAGTCAAATTCCTTGACTGTTTCATCAAAACAGATGTTCCAGCTTCACGATACCTGCTTTAATCCATAAATGGATCTAAGCAACTTGCACACCTTTCCGCTCCTCCTACTATCTATAAAACCTTCCGGCTGATCCATATAAACGCACTCTTCTAAACTTCCATTCAGAAAAGCCGTTTTTACGTCCATCTGCCAGATCTTATAATCATGGAAAGCAGCAATGGCAAGTAGGATCCGAATGGATTTTAGCATAGCCACTGGAGAAAAAGTTCCGTCATAGTCCACACTTGATCTTTGACGAAAACCTTTTGCAACAAGTCTAGCCTTATAGGTTTCCACCTACCCATCTACACCAAATTTTCTTTTGTAGATCCATTTGCATCCAACGGGTTTTACCCCAGGATAGCAATATCCAAGGTCCACACTTTATTGGTGTACATGGACTCCATTTCGGATCGCATAGCATCCAGCCATTTATCAGAGTCCCTACTGATAATGGCCCGCCTGAAACTAGTAGGATCATCTTCTGCCAAGATGCAATCCTCTCGATCCCCATCAATAAGAAAACTGTAGTATCTCTCGAGCAGATGAGAAATCCTACCAGATCTGCGGAGTGGCTGA
Organism: Agapanthus africanus; assembly: GCA_030015575.1. Taxonomy (NCBI): domain Eukaryota; kingdom Viridiplantae; phylum Streptophyta; class Magnoliopsida; order Asparagales; family Amaryllidaceae; genus Agapanthus; species Agapanthus africanus. Next base: position 275,009,844 of record CM057337.1, read on the forward strand.
GGTTTGTCGGGTATAACTGAATCTAGCGTTCCACCAAATCTTCAGTTATAGTTTGTGTTTCTGGAACTTCATCCAGTTCTGCCGCGCTCCTACTGGTTTCTTTTGCATGAAACTGCCATTCTAAAAATTTGGCATTCCGAGAAACAATAATCCTTTGTTCCTCTACATGGTAGAATAGATTCCCATTAGAGTCCTTTAGGTATCCCACAAACTTTACACAAAACTGATCGTGTCTCGAGTTTGTCTGGGTTCTGCTTTTTGACATAAGCAGGGCAACCCCAAATCTTAATACGTTTAAGATACAAACTTTTACCACTCCATATTTCATATGGAGTTTTAGGGACGGATTTGGATGGAACTTGATTCAAAAGATGTGCTGCTGTTTGAACCGCATATCCCCAGAATGAAAGAAGCAACTCAGCACTACTCATCATGGAGCGAACCATATCCAATAGGGTACGATTCCTCCGCTCCGATACACCGTTGTTCTGTGGTGTATACGGAGGAGTAAGTTGAGAGAGAATTACATTCTCTTTTAAGTATTCTAGGAATTCTGTGCTTAAGTACTCCCCTCCTATATCAGATCGGAGGATCTTAATAGTTTTGCCAGTCGGGTTCTCTACTTCGTTCATGAATTCTTCTCAAAAGCTTCAGATTTTTGTTTCATAAGATACACATACCCGAACCTAGAGAGATCGTCAGTGAATGTGATGAAGTACGAGAACCTACCCCTTGCATGTATAGACATTGGACCACATACATCAATGTGTATGGGTCCCAAAAGCTCTGCTGCTCTTTCTCCGTGTCCGGTGAACGGAGATTCGGTCATTTTTTCTTTGAGACAAGACTGACAAGTTTCATAAGATGAAAACTCGAACGTATCCAAAAATCTATCTTTATGCAACTTACTCAGTCTTTTCTCTCCGATATGACTAAGTCTACAATGCTACAAGTAGGATTCGTTCTGCACCGAACTCTTCCTCTTGCGTGTGTTTTGTACATTGAGAAATGTGTTCTGATTTAGAACATAGATACCATTACACAGTGTACCTTCTGCAACCAATACCTTATCAAGGTAAATGTTCATGATATTTCTATCAAGAACAAAGTTATATCCATCTTTATCAAGTAAAGAAACTGATATGATGTTGCAAACTATGGAAGATACATAGTAGCAATTGTTCAAAATTATAGTATTGCCATTTGGCAACACTAGGTGATATTCACCGACAGCTGCAGTATTAACTTGTGCTCCATTTCCTACTCTGAGGGACATATCACCAGGTCCAACCATTCTACTTTTTCTCAGTCCCTGCAATAAATTACAGACATGAGATCCTGATCCGGTATCTAGTACCCAAGAGGTAGGACTGACCGAAAAGCAATTCTCAACTATAAGAACACCTGAAGGAGATGAAATAGTATGCTTCTTCTTCGATTAGGTCATCAAGAAATTCATGCTTTCCTCTTTCCCTTGCTCATACTCATGACTGCTGTCACAGTTTAGAGCCGAACCGACGTTTCCCGGCCCCGAATAAGAATTCGGATCGGTCAAGCGATACATTTTATTATCTTGATTTGGGCGTGAAATGGTTGCTACCTGGAGAGAGAGAAAAGAAACGCTCAGCGTGCGCTCTTGCAAGATTAGATTGGTTATTGATTTATCTAATCAGGATGGCTCCCATTGTTTTCTCGAATTCTTCTTCAAACCTTAAAAGAAGAACTAGTCAGAATTAATCGCACGTCACAATACTTGCTTAAACTTTCAACCAGGCTAGTGTTGGTACTTCGAGGGAGGTTTTCCAACGGTTTCATGAAGTTCCTTAATTAAATCATCTCTTTTCTCTGGTGGCGTAGCCCCGCTAACACCTTTCTAGACACCTACTTGGTTTATAGCATTGATTGTTAAGTGTGATAATCTCCCGAGAGTAATCTTACTCATCAGTGGGATCGGGATCCAACTATCATTGTGTGATGCACTAGATGGAATCTGTAAGCCGACGTTAGACACCCCACGAGTTGCGGGGAGGCGGAATAGGTAAAACAATCATTTTTGTCTAAACTAACATCGACTAACTTACGGATCTTTGCCAAACCCTAACTAACAACATCATAGGAGGGATTAGCTACTATGAAAGAAGATTATACCTAATGAACCAAGTCCTTCTTCTTCTCGTTGACCACCTCCTCGTCGGCCTTCTCTTTATGATAGAAGATCCACCCGAGAGCTACTACTCAAAGCTTGACCTCTAACTTGAGGTAACTAGGTTACTCAAAGTGCTAATCAAAGCAACCTAGGGAATATAGAGTAGGATTAGGGATTAATAAGTCTTGCTAACCCTTGATCTCAACACATGAGAGATTAGGGTTAGGGTTTGAAGAGAGAGAGCTTGAGGAGAGAGAAGGTTAGAGTGAGAATGATATGAAATAATATCTCATCTAGAATATATGAAGCATAATGATTTATTAAATGAATAATCAAATGATAATATCAACCATGCTTCATTTATTCACTTTGTGTGATTCATCTCATGAGTCATTAATCATTAAATGCATCATTAACTCCATGGATGAAGCACACCATGAGTCATTAAATCAATAAATGCAAATTCCACCTAAGCCCTCCATGTCATCTACCTTCTAAAAGCTTCTCGAGAATTTACGAGAATTTCCCTCCTATCCGTGAAAACAAGGAAATACTTTAGACTGTATAAATCCAATAATCCAATACTAGAATCTGGCTTAAACCAAAGCCCGCTAGTAAAAATTGTCCAAATATCGTACGTGCGTAAAAACACGTATGCGTCCGAACCCTATCGTAAAACCATACGACCTCTATATCGTTTCGCCCGAAGCAGGGAAACTCTCTGTGTGAGACTCTAAAGACTCGACTACTACGCTGGCAGTGGGTTTAACCACAGCCCGAGCGGCACTAGCTATACGTAACGGTCCCCAGGTAGATGTCGATAAGAAGGCCGATGAGAAAACCCATCCGAACTCCTACTGAGTCTGATGTGACAATCTCCGAACAGTCCGGTCTCTTCGTCTAGGACTATCGCATATCGGGCCTAGGGGGCGGCAAGCGTCAGTCCCCTAAAAGCGGTATAAGTCGTGTCGGAGCGAAGCCCATTACACCTTGAGAAACTACTGGAAAACCTACCAGTAAATCTCGCTTACCCTGGCCAGGGACTTTGCGTAATGGCTCTCCAGACACAGCGCGATATCAACTCCCAATACCGGGAGAGACGAATCCCGTCTAACCGCCACTGCCTCCAAATGCTTCGGGACTGCACCCAACTGCTACCTGTTTGCACGACTCTTTTGAGCCGTGGTAGGGTAGCAATCTAAGAACAGTGGGAACACACTCGAGACGAAGCAGCAGTGTCAAGTCTGCGGACTATGCTGTACTCATGTCACCTGGGAACTGTTAACTGACGACGGGTATAATACCAACCAACAGTTCCCTGCGAGTCCTGTCCGGTGTACCCGTAACCCAACGAGCACCTGTATACTATCTCCAGTACGACGTACTGATGGCTGTGGGATAGACCATCTCCCCAACTGGGATGAGAAGCATACACACTAGTCTACTCCGGAGTATCGATGTCCTGTCTCGATAATCCTACGACTAGGGACCTGAAAAAGGATGTGCTTGTAGACTACCCAGCCCCCACTAGTATGACTGCCATCACAATGCTGGTAGTCAAGCAAGATCCTAAGGGCTCTATCAATACGTACACACATATTAAGATAGATATAAACCAAGTAGCATACTACCATATTTAGCAAGACTGTTAATATAACTGTGAATATCCCAAGCTTCCATTAAGTAATATACAAGCTAGTATGATACAATAATGGCCCTTAGGGCATATACACTAACAGAATCCTCTCTAGTCACCACACTCCAGAAAATATGCTAAATTCTGCAAGTTTCCTGTATGTTTGAAACTCCCAATGTGGTTTTTGCCCCTAACGACTTATGAACTTGACACAGTCAACATATTATAAGTGGCTAGCCAAGTTCAACCTGTCATTGTCCATGATTGCATTAGACTCACCTGCATGACCCTTGACACAGTCAAAATGGTCATACGACTGTCCTAACCAACCGCATCATATGCCACAAACAAGTATTTCTCAGCTACCATACACCAGGCCTTGACACAGTCAACATATGCAGCATGAATACTAAGCAACACTTGTAAGAAACGACGGAGGGCTACGGCTGGGTTTTTGGCAAAAAAACCAATTAACGTAATGAACTTAATATCGTTGAAGGAAGCTGAACAGTTTTGAAAAGGAGTGGTTCAGGCTCCGCTTTTTGAAAAACTTCTGTTTTTGAAAAAAACGAGTAATCTACAGTATAGACTTTCGCTCAAGAGATCACTTCCCGTGAAGGGATCTCGGCTCTTGCCTCCTGGAATGAGGTGCTGGATATTCATGACCAAATACCATTGTGCAAAGCAAAAGAATATAACTACAGGTTTTCGAAATTTGTTCCAACAATATCTTTTAGGTTTATTATCTTGCATTAATAAAAATTAATGCGGTCCCATCAGTTTAATCCTATCACACCAGAAAAGAACGAAAATACGATGTACGTATATGCCATCCGCATTCACTACGGGCCCCGTCATCACCAATTAGGTTACTTAACTAACGACAGAGCGGGGGCTGGACTAGCGCGGGTGCAAAACATATACAACATCTACTAGTATATATATAAATATATATAACATTCGTCCCAGGCATGATAATAAGCAACATCACAGAATCTCAGCCAACAATACAGAAAGGTGGATAATCTTGGAGCCCCGGATTTCATTTGAGCCGCAAATAAAACCCGACATTCTCGGTCGTGTGGATAGCCTGTGCAATGACAATCTGGACCCCTACGAGCGCGGCAAGTTGCCCGCCAATCTCAGAAGTGAGGCAACCCCTTCAACAAAGTGAATGGGCCACCCAGCACTTCACGGAATCTGGTAACTTGGGCGCCTTTCTGTGGGTCATCCTATAGCCCCTACGAGTGCGGCGAATGGCCCGCCAATTCTAGAATGAAGCCCCTTTTGTCTCAACGCCATGAAATGCGGGCTTGTTGCCTTCTAAAACCCAGCTATTTGCTCACTCCACCATGGGGTAATCCTGGTACAGAAAATGAAAAAAAATATGTACAAATGGTGACATCGACCTCAACCCGGTCGTGCCCCAAAATAATATACAACCCGGCAAAGCTAGCAGTCCACATGTCGGACGCTTGCCCCGCAATAATAAATGTACAAATGAATATCCAAATGAATCTTTAACCGTACCATTAACATTGCACCACATGCTATCCACCACGACTATCCAACCACAATCACAGCACAAGCACAAAACATCAACGTGAATGTCATGTTCGCAAACCCGTCTAAAAGAACATATAGCAATCAGTCGAGTTGTACCGATCGAATGACATTCACGGTCACAGATAAAAGTGAATGTACTGTAAACTATTAAACAGTGTCAAATATAACGACTTCGAAACACTCCAAATTGCTCCAAACTGAAAAACAACAGAAAATCAAACTTGGGCAAAAGCTAGCAACACCTGAACCCAAACTCCATGAGATAAGAACCCAGAACAAAACTCGACCCATTTCTCCACTACAAAACCGGTGAGGCCGGATTTTTTTGAAGGTGTGGCCGGCCATAACATGGTAGAATTGTATCGTTTTTGTTCTGGGTACATCTCACAGTCTAAGGATCACTCTGCACTTGCTTAAAAAAATTCAGAGGCCTTTTAAAAATTAACAGAAACTGGAATTTTGGTTTCAATCTTTTGGAGTTGTTTCGGTTTCGTTATTTTAACATTATTTAAACTTGCTAGTGTAGGGTTTATGGGCTGGCTCTGATACCATACAAAGTTATGCTAGTACCCCGGCCAACCACCGTGACCAAATGCGGAACAAAAAATTTTCTAACGATTAAAACATGGCACTAGAATAACTTTTAACCCAAATCTTACCATAAACCTAACTAGCTAAATAAAGAGAGCTATCTACTATGATGAAGAAATCTCACCAAACGACCCAAGTCCTTCGATCTTCTTTCTTCATCTTTAGCTCCAAGTGGCCACCTTGAACATGCTTGATCTTCTTTGTTGGCTCGTTTGGTTCTCCGCGATCGATCTTGCTCTCCGGTCCTCCTTTATCATAGATGATCCACCCAAGAGATATAATCCATGGCTCTAGCTCCTCACAATATGTCAAGTGGAGCAACTAGAGAACTTGGGTTGCTAAACCAAGTAATTTAGGATATAGTATGAAGATCTAAGTGTTATGCTATCTCTTTTTTACCTCTTCACTTGTTTCTCAACTCATGAGAATGGTAGTGAAGAGGAAGATGATGAAGGTGGAGGAAACTCAAGAAGAGGGAGGAGATGAAGAAAAATTGGAGCTCGAGAAAATTATGAAGCATCCAAGTGAGAGAAAATCAACACCAAGGTTTTGTGTATGGATTTCTTTCAATAAACAAGTGTAGCCATACTTCAACAGTAACCACAAATGAATAAAGAATTCATTTGTGAACTATTGAAGCCATGACACTCACTATGCCTCCCTCTCCTTAATTTCCAGCTCATTTCCATTTATCAATAAATGGAAAAGTCTATGATAAGGTGTCCACCTTCTAGAAGGTAATCTGTAACAAAATACGGATTACAGTTTGCTGTATATACATATCTGCATTCGAATAAAAATATGAATGCCTAAAGAGATAGAATAACACGAAGAACGTAATACTAGAATATACATATCGAAATACATATATGTAAACTATTAAATCAATACCTGATTTAATAATCCGGCTCAAACATGAGCCGGCTAGTATTACCAACTGTTCGATCGAAAGTCCGAGTACAAAGTACATCAATCGATCGAGACACTACACGTATCCAATACGGCTACTACATCATTTTGCCTGAACCAGGGAAACCCTCTGTGTGGGACTCTAAAAACTCGACAGTACGCCGACAGTGAGTTACTGGATAAATCCATAACCACAAGCACGTCAGCGGCACTAGCTGTACGTAACAGCTACCCGGGTACCTGTCGAAAAGGAAGGCCGACGAACAAACTCATCGGGATCCCTACTGAGCCTATCTTTGACAATCTACGTACAGTCCGGTCTCTTCGTCTGAGAGTATCACATACCGAGTCTGGGGGGTGGTAAACGTCAGACCCTAATATCCCGGTAATTCGTGCTGATGTGGCTCAGGACCAATCCGGGAAACTATTGATCAGCCTATCAGTAAATCCCAACTTCCTTGGCCAAGGTCTTATGGTCCTGACCAATCAAACACGATGCGATATCGACTCCCTATACCGGGAGAGATGAATCCCCGACAATCGCTCGCTGCCTCCATGTGGCTCGGGACTGTACCCAACCAAAACCTGTTTGCACGACTCAGTATAGTCGTGGTAGGGTAGTGATCAAAGCACAGTGGGAACTCACACGAGACAAATGCCGATCTCAGGTCTAAAGACTAACCTGTACTCATGCCACCTGAGAACTTCCACCTGACGATAGGTATAGTACCATCTGGAAGTTCTCGGTGAGTTCGTCCGGTGTACTCACCCCCAATATGCATATGTATACGATCTTAGGTCTAAAGACCAATGGTTGCGGGACCAAACCATTGCCCCTCGTCGGGGTCTAGAAATGTATACACTAGTCTACTCTGGAATATCGATGCCCAGTCTCGATACTCTTACGACTATGGACCATTTAAGGATGTGCATACCGACTACCTAGCTCGCACAAGTATGATCGCCATCACAGCGCAGGTAGTCTAGCAATGATCCTACGGGCTTTATTAACATGTATAAGAGATATGTAATAGCAAGTAAAACATGCTCGTGTTAAGATAAAGACAAACCAGATAGCACACTATCATATCGAGCAAGATTGTCCTGTATATATATATGTCCAAGCATCCATATGTATACATATATAATAATGGCCTCTAGGCCATACATATCCAACAGCTTTCTCGGTTAAGTCGGCCTATGGGGTCTTTAATTGTGGTGGTGTGCGCGGACCTTACAATGACGTCAGTTGGTCATCTTTGGCGCCATCTTTCTTTGGCTCTTGAGACTTAATAGGATCCTCACGAGGGATATTCTGATCCGTATACACATCATTGTCCTGCGTGGTTGTGTTTTTTTCACCTCTTTTGATGAGTTGGTTCAACATCTCTTCTTTGACTACTCTATTTCGCACAAGATCTGGGAATGGGTTGTCAGATTTGGGTTGACCTTGGCGAGTAGCAATTTTGCGTTTTGGTGAGGGCAGTAGCGCGATAGGTTCATCATGGATGAGAAGGATGTCTTGTGGGATGTCACTGTGGCGGCCACGTTGTGGTCCATATGATTACATAGAAATGGTATTTGTTTTGATGCTAAAACTTTATCTATTGTGCACGTCCATGTTAACATTATTGTGTTATCTTCTTTCTGGTTAGGTTCGCGGAAGACTGTAGGTGAAAGCCCTTGGGTCATCTTCCTGACTGCGAGAGGCACGCTGGGGATGCTTGATTTGGTCGTCGTTTGGTGGGAGCCCCCGCCTTTTGCTTGGTCTTGCCAACCTGTTGTGGGTGCTCGCTGAAGACCCTTTGTGGGGATGCTCTCTCTTTCTAAACTACTTTATTTTGTGCTTATCTTTGTATTTGTTACTTTAGGTTATTTGTATGCTTAAGCCACGCTGTTGGCATACTTGGTTGACTCGGTTGTATTTTGTGTTTCAGTAGCTTTCTATTATGAATTCCAGTGTGTGACCCTGTTTGCTTTCAAAAAAACAGACGCGAAAGATTGATTACAAATCTGGACCGCATGCACCAGTGTTTTAGTAATTAAGTCGGACGATCAATTGACCCAGGGAGCTCGCCTCCTCATGGACCTTCGAGAGGCAAGATAATAAGAGGATTAAGCGATTTGTTTGATATCTAGGAATGAATTAATTAGTTTTATGGGACGAACTGTTGTGTGTGAGAGAGAGAGAGATCAGAGAGGAAGGGGAAAAGAGAGGGAGCAGCTTCATGAAGAACAAGAAGAAGACGAGGGTGCGAGGGAGAGAGGGGGGAAGATCAGCTCCACGAAGAAGAAGAAGAAGAAGAAGAAAGAGAGGTCGTGGAGATTGGACAACCTGGCGCCCACGTAACCCAATTGTGTGCTTGACGTGGATAAACATAAGTCGGGTTTTATAAATATATTTTCGAGAAGCCTGTTCCTAGAAATAAATAATAAACCAGGATCTTTTAAAAAAAAGTCCTAAATACTACTTAATAAATGAATTTTGAACAGGAAACAACGAACATATGAATGGATCCAACTAAAATTGTTAATTTGTCTTCGAAGGGATCCCAAAAAATAAAACATGTACTTCAAAATTTAGAAGAATTATGCCATTGGAAATGAGTTTGGCCTCGAGCTAACCACATATCCTGCTCCTGTTAAAAAAAAAGTACCCTTGTTTTTCAAGCATGGAAGGGATTATAGCATTAGTGAAAAAAGTTCTTGAAGTTGGACAAGAGATTTGGTGTTCAAATCTTTTTATATCATACCAATATATTAAATAAATAGGATTTTCTATATTCGTACATAGATTTTTCCCATTTTTCAAAACACCATTCAATTTTAGCCAGTTGTATTTCTCCGTAAATTTCTCACTCATGTATCTCACCTTTGAGGTGACTTCAAATCTTGTTTACTAGATAGAAGTACCTCTTACCTTTATATTATTATAACTAGCAACTGCCCCGTGTTGGGTTGTCCAAAAAATATGCTATGATCAAATCATTTGATCATAACTAAATTTTATTAGAGGCAAAATTTTCAAACTTCATTTAAATTCTCTCGATTTAGAAAATTACTTCATTTTCTATCAAAACAATTCCATAAAACTATCCAACTTTACACATTTCTATATATTGCACGTATTCAACGAATGATAGATTGCATTCGAAAACTCTTGCTATCATCATTTATTGCATTTAAAATTTGGAAATATTTTCTCTAGAATCTTTTTGCTATCATCACTAATTGCTGTCCTCCTCCAGACGACAATTATCTTCACATCATCATGTACCATTCTCTTTCTAATTTTCATATTACATAATTCAACTTACGGCTTTTAATATATATATAACTTTTAATATATATTTTATAAGCAGTCGATCTATAATATACGGATTATCATTTCTTATAACTATCCAAATCCATATTCGTATTCGCCAACGACCACATGATACGAATATGGTAACGTCTACATCCGATCCGTATCCGATCGATGAGAATGTATGCTAAATAATAGTGAAAGTATTAATTGCAAATTTTCAAATTACATCTAAGCCTCACATAATTTTCCATGAAAGAATGTATTCAAAGCAGCAGGGGACATGTTGATTGTAATTTTTAAAAAAAATATTAAAGACATTATCTAATTTTCCATCCACATGTGTCAAGAGAGATGTTACTTTCCATAGAAGTTATGCTACAATCTAGATTAAGTAGCGAGATGATACTTTCCATAGATGTTAGACTACATCTAGATTGAACAGTGACAAGTCGTATGGATATAAATATAGACAATTCATCTGAAAATATATTACATGAATATGAAGGTAAATTTAAGATAAGCCAAATGCATATTAACTTAAATTATAAGAGGCCTGGGATTAATTTCTCATAAGAAAGGGCTAAATTGCAGATTTTCTTAAACTAAAAGGATTGAGTCTAATTTTCCATGCATGAGGACAACAAAAACGCTTGAAGAGGGAATATTTTCCTCGCATCGCTTTATTTAGATAGATAGATAGATAAATACATAGATAGATTGGAACCGAGGAGGGGTGGGCAGCGGGGCGTTAGCGATTTCACAATTAATTACAATATAATATTCATAAAAATAAGAAATATTCTTGAACATAAGACAATCCACGTTATCGAATTCTTAAACACATGTGATGTACATATATATATGTTGACAATAATGGAGGAAAGATGGCCTAAGAGGCTTTTTACCTTAGGTGGTGGTAAAAAGTACGCCCTCCACCATATTATTCGACGATCGCCACCTTCCAACTTGATATCCATGCTCTAATTTGTCGATACATCAAATTTTATATGATTACAACACCATTTTCACCATTGAGTTGGTAGGTGTAAAATTAACGGTTTACCGACAATAGAACTTTTTACATTCCTAAATTAACGGTGAAATGGTGTTGTAATCCTATGAAATTTGGTGTATCGACAAATTAAATGATGAATATCAAGTTGGAAGGGACCGTTCATTTAATAAAATAATGAAGAACGTACGTTTTGCCGCCACCTAACGCAAACCTCCATTATTCTCATGTATGTTAGCATTATGAACAAAAGTTTTGAAAAGCCTATTAAAGAATTTTTATTCTCATGTATGTTAGCATTATGAACAAAAGTTTTGAAAAGCCTATTAAAGAATTTTTATTCTCATGTATGTTAGCATTGAAAAGCCTATTAAAGATTTTTTATTCTCATGTATGTTAGCATTATGAACAAAAGTTTTGAAAAGCCTTTTAAAGATTTTTAGTTAAATATTAGTCTTCTTAAGAGACTTTCGGTTCCGACCTTTTATTTTTACACACATAAGTGTAAGATAAAAGAATTATTTAAGAAGCCTAAATTGTCAAAAACCTTTAAACAGGTTTTTTCGCTAACAAGAACTCCTTGTCTTCGAAACGGTTGTCAAAAATCCTTGAAATTTTTCCATGCATATATATACAATTGCCTATTATATCTAAATAGGTTATACATATGATACGCAATTGCATAGATATCGCAAGAAACTACATAGATATCACATAATAGCTAGATATAGCAGACAACTATACAGATACAACAAGCAGGGTTTTTTTGACAATCGAAAGGGTTTTTTAGCACTTCGAGGCCGGTCTGTGGGAAACCTGCCGGAGGGTTTGACAATTTACCCTAAAAAATAAGGGTAAATTGTCAAAACCCTCTGAACAGGTTTTCCCGCTGTAAAAATCCCCTTGGTCTCAAAGCGGTTGTCAAAAAACCCTCAAGAAAATTTTCATGCGGTATATGCATAGTTGTTTGTTATATCTAAATGGGTCATACATATCGGAGGCAACTGCATACCTAACTAGATGTAGCAGGAAACTATACAGATACAATATACAACAGGTTTTTGACAACTCAAAAAAAATTTCACGGATTTTTTGACATGTGCTTCGGAGCCAGCGGGTTTTCAACGGCCGGAAAACCCGCTGGAAGTTCTTTGACAATTTACCCAAAAAAGAAAAAACAAGCGAAATTTTAACGCTCCCAAAAAGCACACACATGATAACGTGCGCACACGTGCGAATGCTGCACCTGCTCCGTCCTCGATCTCTATTCGTCCCCGCCAAAACCCTAAATTTCCCAAATCTCTCGATTGTTCTCGCTTCTCAAATCCGCTTCTCGAGCTCGAGACCATCAATGGCGAGCGAGACCTACACGTTTGGTCCGTACAAGATCGACAAGAGCGAAGTATTTTACTCAACTCCCCTCTCCTACGCCATGGTCAACCTCCGCCCTCTTCTCTCTGGTACTAATCTTTATTATTTCTTCATTTCATGGTTTGAAAATTAGCATCTTTATTGCTTTTGTAGATATGAAACTGTCCACAGTATCGAAAACCATTTTTTTTGGGATCACATCCTGATATAGTTTTTAGGAGGAAGAATCGATTAAGATGGTTTGGGAGTTGCTTATAGAAAGTGAAAATTGATCTATGACACATGCATATCGCGTGAAACAAATTTAACTTTGAATACCAAATTTATTTACATAATTTTTAAAATGTTTTTATAGTATATATCTGCTGGTAGATATATTTGTTGTGGCCATAAATTGTACTTTATGTGCAAAAAATGTTGTGATTTAGTTTAAAGTTAAAATTACAAGTCCTTAAAGAATAAGGATAAATAAAGGAGTCCTATTAAGGATCTTTATATTTGGATAAGAAAAAGGAATTGTTATGGAGGAGTATCTTAATTGAGATCATGTAGAGTGAGATTTTGAGTATGTAGGCGTAAGGCCCGGTTCTCTTGGGTGGAAGGCAAAGAAAGGGATGAGGTAACACCGCCATAAGGGGCTTTGTATGGAATTCTAGAGAAGGTATACGGTGTGGTACTCTTATACAATATCATCGTCATCATGATCAGCATCATCGTCATCGTCGTCATTATAGAATATAGATTCTCTTTGGCTCTTCCAATGGATGCAGATATCTTGTTATAATGAAGGAAGGGAATATGAGGATAAATATTAGTCTAGCAGTCACATCACAAGTCATGTGATGGTTTCTCAGTGATCTTCCTAGAAAAACCAGTGATAAGAGACTATGGGCTAAAGAAATGAAAATATAGAGGGTTCACTACAAAATTAGTATTTAATATTGACACATTTCATTTAACAGAATGGAAGTATATGGTGGTTTTTCGAGACGGGGGTAAAAATATGATGATTTGGGTGAAATAACCCTGTTATATTTAATATTGATACATTTCTATTTTCTACTCAAATTTTGTATGCTGGTGGAAACATTTTACAAGTCATTTGTAGTGAAATTAGATTAAAAAAAGGCTTAATCTTTTTGTTCCTTTGTTTTATTGAGCCCCTTTTACATATAATCTAAAGCGGTACCCTATAGATTGAGGTATGCTAGCTGGTAGATAACTACTAATGGAGATGAAAGGAAGAGACATGATCCATGAAGCGGACCCAGTTATCTGACATGAAGGATTCTTTTTCTTGTCATTATTGTGATATGAATTCTTTCCCTTCAATGTATGTTCCCAAGAAATTACAAATTTCATTCGATGGGTGTTGACCTGGTGTCAAACTTTCAATGGTCACTGGTTAGAGTCTCAAAGAAGTTCTGACCCAAATCTATCTTGTTCTAGAATTTCATAATTCTACAATGATTAATAGGGGGGAAAAGGCTAGATGATGATGATATTTTTACAATAGCGTTAAATATTTCACCCATTTCTAAACGCTTTTTGTTTCTCTGTGCTAACAGTAGGAAGTGAACGGAAGGTTAATATGGCCATCCTGCAAACTTTTTATCTAATATCATGACCACTAGACCATATGATGGAAAAACCCGACAACAGATTGGTGGACCTATTAGTTTTAAGTTCATGTAATGGAAAAACCAGTCTCCTCTGTCTCTTAGTACTTGTAAGTCAATTAATGGTACAAATTCTCCTTTTATATCTAAAGAATTTCCCCCTTTTTCTTTTGCTGGTTTTACTTTTTCAGATATTTTCTTCTGAAGGCTTATATGACAATTAAGTTTCTAATAAAACAATTATGTGTTTTGCTGAAACTTTTATCCATCTGGAATGCCTTGTTGTTTGGGAAATTGGCTTATATATTATATGAAGAATCAGCTGAACATTCTTCTAACCACTTTCCTAGTGTATATAATATTTGGATGTTGCTCTTTAGTTGCATGAGCTTAATCTAGATAACCAAATAGTTCGATCTAGTACCTGCCGACATATAGGTGTTAGGATAAGCGCCTCTCTTATAGTTTGTGTTCATGCATTCGGCAGAAATTTGATACACAAACTCTGAGCTGTATGTCGGGTTAAAGTAAGTGAAAGAAATTAATCAAATCCTTCATGGAGCATTCTCAACAGCAGATACTATATCATATTAATATATCTTGTCGACGAATACCCAGAAGCAGCAGCTGCTCCAATACTTTAAAATGCCACTGGAAAAATCCAGCTGACTTGATTGGTGACTGAGTTTCTTTCTTTATGCAGCATTAATTCCTTTCACAAATTGGATCTTCTTGTAGTAGTCTTGAAAAAGAAAACAATATTAGGTTTGTAACAGTCAGTTTTTTCCTAGGTTTTGATTTTAAACATGGGGTAGAGCACTTGGTCTGGATTTTTTTAAAAGCATTTACTTGGTGAACAAGGGAGTAAGATACATAGTTACAAATGAAAGATGAGAACCTATAGCAATATATCGAACATTAAAAAGTCGAAGGTAATAGTCATAAGTAGTTTCTGGCCCTTATTTCTTATTTTTTTTAACCAAATCTCAACAACAGAGGAGCAGAAGTGGTCCTCTTTCCAATAACGTAAACTGTGAGATGGGAAGATAGAAGTTGAAATATTGTTGAGAAATTTAGATGAGCTCTTAAACCTTACATAGTCACGAAATTATGCATATATATTGGATGTTTAGATCTTGATTTTTACCTAAATTATTAATATTCGCGCTTTAAAATCGGGGTATACCTTACTGCTATTTAGCGTGTGCAGTCTATTCTGATAGATGAAGGAACATGGTTCATTCAACATTGGTTGCATCTCCTAAAGAAAGAGGGGGGGGGGGGGAGTCTCTGGAATATCGTGCTTTCTCAATATGGTATTAGATTCATGTTCAAGCAAATGTTCTCGTGTTACATCATGATAATCACAGAAAAGGTGTCTGAATATTGTGCAGCATTTCTAGAGATGGATAAATAACTTGGATTTCAAATATATATCCTTGTCATTTTAATGAAGAGAAATTTGTTAAAGGATTTTGTATGGAAAACATTCTTAAATCTTTTTTCGATCGACCCAGCATAAGAACTTTATCTTCATTAGAATCATTACTTCTATAAATAACGTGTGTTGTTTTTTTTCTTGTTAGTAATATTATTTCATGTAAAGTAATACAGTAATTGTTTCTGTGAGCAGAAAAAGCATTTATAAATACAAAGGAAATATAAGCTGGCTTGTCTTAGTTATATTTTGTTTTCAGATTACATCATTTATGCATCTTTAATGTTGACCAAGTTTCTTTATATGCAATGTATTTTATCTTTAATTTGAAGTATGCTTTGATACATCATTGCCCAAAAAGGAAGTTGAAGTTACATAATTCATATTGGATCATATTTCATTTTTAATTTGAAGTATGTTTTGATACGTCATTGCCCAAAAAAGAAGTTGAAGCTACATAATTCATCTCGGATCGAAATGTCATTGTAGAAAATTTTTAGAGTTGATCAGCTTGAAGATATTATTTCCTTTTTAACATATAATGCCTGTCTATATTACGGTATCTCTTTTCGTTTTATTGGATCTTGTGTGAGGATCTACTTCATTTTCCATTAGCTTTCACAACATGTTTTCTTATCACTCTTTAATAAACTCTTGCAGGTCATATCCTTTGAAGTGGAACTTGATAATCTGTTTGCGCATGGTACATAGAGGGATGCAATGCTTCCTTTTCTGCATGCTGTTATAGTAAATAAATATTCATAATCGGTTATTTTCTTCTTTATAGGAATGTGTTTCGTTTAACATAATAAATATGGTTTGGTGACCTTTGTTTGATCTACTATCAATAGGCTTAATTCCAAAAAAAAAAACTGCTAAATACTTTGGTTTAGTTACGATAACTACCAAGTACTCTTAAAACTATGAGAAACTACCCCAAAACATGCAGAAACTACCACAACTTCCAAAAGCTACCATAACTAAGATGTCGCGTGAGCAATATTTGCAAATATCACAAAACTTTCAAAGCATAGTAGTTTCTTATAGTTATGAAAGTTTTTGGTTGTTTCTCGTAACCGAGCCAAAGTATTTGCTAGTTTTTTATGGAATTAAGCCTATAATTTAAATGCAATTATGCCAATGTTCAACTTAACTATACTCACATGTGCTTGTATGCCCAAGGCGTGAGGTCAAACGCTTTGTTGAGCTCACTACTGATGAGACTAGCGACTTGTGGCTTGCTGCAAAGGAAGTTGGAAGCAAACTTGAGCGATATCATGAAGCATCTTCGCTGACCTTGGCTATCCAAGTAAATTTCTAATTATCTATATGTGATTCTTCATTTTGCCATTAATTGTTTCCATATATTTTAACTTTTAATGATCTTTTCCTTTCATGGTCATGCACTAAGTTGGTAGTCATCACGCCTTGAATAACTTGGCAATTATGTTCTTTGATCATCATTTGGCAGTTAATTAGTGTATGATTTTTTTAAGGTTGGTTCTTATCTTTCATTCCTACTAGTTATGTACAAGCTTATTGGTTTGCATTATATTCTTTCAACATGTGATATTCTGCGGCTCATTTGTGGAGGCTTTTTTTGATATCAAGACCTCAACTTAGTTTCACCCAGCTTCAGTACTTAATGCTAAATCTTTAAATGGAGTATTTTTTGCATCTTATTATTATGTGTATATAAATGCCAGACATTCTTTATATTTTGATATCAATAGGATGGCCCTCAGGCCGGGCAAACCGTTCCACATGTGCACATTCATATTATTCCAAGGAAAAAAGGTGACTTTGAGAAAAATGATGAAATCTATGATGCTGTAAGTTATCACATTTTTGGGCATACTTTTCTTTTAAATTTATTTTGATATATGCCATGATTCCTTATGGGTTTTTAATCTTCAACAGATAGATGTGAAGGAAAAAGAACTAAAAGAAAAGCTTGATCTCGACATAGAAAGGAAGGACAGAAGTTATGAGGAAATGGCTCGTGAGGCTGATCAATATCGAGTTCTTTTCTCATAGTCATGGCAACTATTTGTGACGTGATACATTTTCAAATATCATACATAATTTAAATTTGCATCAGAAAAGGTTTAAATTACGACTGTTAAATTACTAATTCATTCTCTACATTGGCTTTACATTAGAGTTTGCAATTCGGTAAGATTTGAACGGACATGTTATTTAACCTAATACATGACCTGATTTTTCATCCATCATATGAGGAGGATTTTTAAGTACTTATTTTATACCCAGCTCAAACTTTCTGATGTTCTTTTAGTTTGGTTTGTGTTATGTGCCACAAGATTATGGCATGTGGAATGCACTTGAAAATAACTTTCATCGTTTTCTATCAAAGAATGGTTGTACAATATACCTCAGCTTGCGTCAAAGGGGTGTATCTCTCATACCCTCTCCCTGCCTTTTTAAAAAAAATTTTAATAGAAGGAACAAGAAAGTGCCACATGTCATCCCAGGTGTTACTGTGTTCTAGTTATAATAGTTGTGATAAATATATGTTACATTGAAACCTCTCTAATTCCTCGAATCACATTCTTTGTTCGATTTGCTGCTGTCTACAAGGCAATGTGTTCTTATTCATGTAAATAGATTTCCTTTATTTCTTTTTACTTTTTACAGGAGTATATGAATCCGCTCCCCTTTTTTCTTTACTGGCCTGATGAAGTTGAGTTTAAAACATACCTGATTCTTCTTTTGCATTTGCTAAGAAATTTGGAGACCAAGTGTTGGCTGTAAACTGCTGATCAAACCAAAATTAGGTATGAAAATAGAAAGGAGGACTGGATCAATCCCTTCATGGAGGTGGGTAAAAGGTTGGATGAAGGGAAAGGGAAAGCTCTTATCTCACTGAGAGATAATCACTTTATTTAAGTCTGTTTGGTCGCTTGTAAACGAAGTTGCATGCAATCTAAAATTTTCATGAACACTAGACACAACCAGGCATATAGAGAGGGAGAACTTAATTAATTTATTAGATGCTAGAAAACACAGACTAGGGAACATAGGAACTCGACTCGATGACCGGAGATGTTGTCCTACCATTGGAAACTCTATTCAATGGGCTAAGATTTTGTTGGCTCTAAATATGTCACTATAATACAACAGTAACCATCCACGGACAAAAACAAAAAAATATTTGAAGCCACACATGCCCTCCTATTAAATGTATTTAAAGCAGCACATAGGCTTATTACCAACTGTTTAGGAGCATTTCATTTAGTTACAGCCGAACAGCGCTTGCTGAGACATAATGATTTTTCTTTTACTGCAAGTGATAGGAAAAAGCATCATGATAAGCAGTAGCAACATTTATTACCATTAATAATTAACGGTTAACCAAGCTAGCGGCCTACATATTACAAATTCACAAACAAGCCATGATACAGGGCACGCTTCGGCCGTATTTCAGCCTTACGCAATAGAAACTCCATGGACATGTCGGTCTAGGAGTCGGTTTTCAACTGAGCTCATATGGGGTTGCGCCGCAGATGAGTTCCTGAGCACTGTAGGCCGACGGCCTAGCCTGGTATGAGTGGCATGCACTATACATGCTCGACCCTGTCTCAAAAGGGACTTGGACGTTAGGACTGACCACAAAGCTTCACTGGCAAGGGGTGCGTGCCCTGCTCCAGCAAAGGTTTTGTCCATGGTTGACAGCACGGTGATGATGTGGTTTACCTTACTACGGAAGGCTCACACTCTATTCCGGTAGGGCCTGCGGAAACACTGCTCTCCGCAAAAGTTAACTAGAAGGGTAAACTAAGGCATAAATGTGATAAGATTTGATAAAAGAGGGTATTTTGGTTGATCAGATGAAGGTCCTCTTTCTAATATCCCTTTATAATCATGGGTGCGTTATCCTAACTGCATGGCTAGTTCCCTCGGTTATGTGCACATCCTTTTAGGGCAGCCGTTATCTTGGCTAGTTTTCCTTATAACCGTATATATTTCAGTAGCTGGGTTGAAAGGCCTAGATAAAGCTCATTGCCATATTCATTTTATAGCTGGTAAGTTTGGACGACCCTTTCAAGATCAAAAGTTATGGTCCTGGCAAAATGCTTCTTCCGCTTATAGAGAAAGTTATTTTGCATCAGGCACGTTTTCTTGGTTGGTCAGAATAGTTTTGCACTTATGGGTAGCAACCAAGAAACATGCTACAATTCTTTTTGAAATCCTCCTCTTTCCTTTGACCTATTTTGGCCAAATCAACTACGTTTACTTTTGTTTTGGCTGTTATGAACCGCCATTTGAAAGTAATCACCATCATTGGGCAGTCCACTATTGCTTCTAGCGCCAAATTTCGGTACTAGTCGAAAGCAACGCCGGTTAATGACTCATCAAAGAGCCGTATTTTTGATAGCCGATGCTTCCGGCCTCTTTACACTGCATAGTGAATCTAGCTAATGCGCTTATCAGCGGATTGGCCGCTTTCACCATAGAGCAAAGTCGGAAATCTTGAATCCCATAGGGAACTCGTACGTCTAATCATAATGATCAAGGTATGGTTTCCGATATAATTCTAGCTGTGCTAGAGGACTGGCTCTGCTCTACGGCCTAGGTATCTGTTGAGTATATGCGGCCTTTGGGTTTAAGTTATCTATATAATTGTTCCCTGGAGTAAATTTCTCCTCCATTACACCACGGCCTACATATTGCAACCATTGGGGTTATAAAAGGCGTTTCTAGGGTAAACCCAAATTCTATGCCGATTGATTCTGGCGCTTAGTTTGCATTTGAAGCCGGAGGTGGCTGATAATATACATTCGACGCGTTAAACTGTTTAGTGCCTTGCGCCCTATGGCAGAAACTCAGTCCTTGAGTCGAATGGCATAATTTTGAGCATGGGATCCCAACCCTCCAGCTGCCTCAAAGGAATAATTAGCTAATATCATGTCCTCAGCGACACTACTTTCTCCGGTTAGCTGATATCATGTCCTCAGCGACACTACTTTCTCCGGTTGTTTGTGACGCAAAGTTAACGCCACCCTGAGACATCTGCCTAGCTCTCTCCATTGGAGCAGGCTCTCTAGGCTCCTCATTCATTCGGGGCTTTCACTCTAGCCGCTGTCTGAACCTGAAGAACCCTCAAAATGGATTCTTCATTCTCAGCTATTGCCTTTCACACAGGTTTCAGGTTATTGGAAGTTGAGTGGAAAGACTCAAACTTTACAAAGTAACTTTAGTTCCACATGAGGAAAACTAAAGGTTTTTTATGTGCTTAAATAAGTTACCTCGGTATGTAACACTTTTATTGGATTTTTGTTGAAACGCGCGTGTGGAAACACGCCATGCCTGGCTTTGAGCCCGAGCCTCCTGTGTTGGAAGGAGAATGAACTCGTTCTGGTCTGGGCTATGAGGAAATAAATTTAAACTCACTGATGCAATAGTTGACCTTAGAGACTTTACAGCTTTCTCAGTTGGTCTGTTTTTTTTTGTTCTGAGTATCGGTGTGAGACAAGACAGGATACATACTATTCATGCGACTTATGCAAGTCGGGGATGTTGGGGTTCCTAGCGTCTTAGCCTCCACAACCGCGGCCTATGCAGAACTGGTGGAAGTCTTTTTCAGATCTCCTTCAGATGTTGTCTTCCGTCGATCTCCCGGTGGATTCTGGAGGGGATCCCCCGTTGAATGTGGGTCTCAAAGGGGTTTGAGGAGATTTGGTAATTGGAGGAGTTTGACGCCAGGTACCTGCAAAGAAGTCCCGGGATGGTTTGTTACCACCGAGGACCCTCCGACGATCAAGTTAGTATTAGATTCGAGCAGCGTAACGGCTGGGTGGAGTAAAAAATGGCTTACTTGACCCTTCTGTCAAGGGGGTTTATATAGTGGTGGAGGCATGCAACAGCAGGCGCGAGAATCTCGCCAGCAGTTACGCTCCCGACGTCACGCCCGCGTAAAGAGCGGATCGCCCATAAATGGGGATCGTGGAGGCGTGGAACGTGGGATGTTGCTGGCGGAGAATCCGCGCATGGCGAGATTCGCAGAGCTGCGGTTACGCCTGTGAGTGGCAGAACTGATCGGAGGACCGAGGAAGACAGCCTCGGCAAAGGGGCTCGGAGACGAGCGAGAAGGCCGAGGAGACTTGGTCTGGCGGCTGCCCGGGGCGAGCTGGGGGTCGAGGAGGCCAATACGCGGGGAGCCTCGATGAGGGCTAGCTTGCACTGGCCGGACGGGTACAGGGGTGGCATGGCCTGCCTTTGTGGGCCCTTTCTTCTGAGTTCTGGGACGTGCCGTCCGCCACGTGCCCTGATCTTGAGGGTTGGCAATATTGAGCATTATCATTAGCCCCCCACTCTTGTCCCGACCAGCTATCGGGTCGGGTCAAGAGTGGACCGCCGGGCCACCCGGGGTGAGCTCCCTCCTAAGCTTTCGTCGGGACACGTCCCCGGACCGTTAGCTGTCTTTTCCGCTAGAGAATCAGGGCGAGATCTCTGCATTTAAGGAGGATGCGCCGGTTCGTGTATCTTGTCTTTTAAGTGGCGGTCCACGTGTCGAGCGTCGGTTAGCTGACGTGACGTGTGCAGACCTGCGACGCCTGAAAGGGCGCGGTCCAATGTGGGAACGACAGGTGGAGCAATCTGAGCCGTTTGGACGTGAGGAGGTGTTTCGGCGGGAGACGAAGGGCACCGCTGGATGAGGTTGCTCGTGGCGATAAATAGGGATGGGGCCTGCTCTATGGCCCCTAATCCTTCATCTCACCTTTCTTATAAGTTTTGGCTGCTCGGCGCTCCTCCTTTTTGGGGATACATGGTTCGTTCTCACTCTTTGGGTCGCTCGTCCCAGAGGGAGGCCCGCGATGCGGGCGTGTCCCTGGCTGGCCGAGGTTCTGTGTCGAATGTTCTGCCGGCGGCAAGGTCGTCCGCTCCGTTGGCGGCTCCTGGGGATTTTTCCGGCGGCGGTCAGAGACGCCTGCAGTCACCCGAGCCCCAGACGGGAGATGGAGAAGGGGGCGAGGACGGGATCCCCCTTAAGAGGAAAAGGACAATCTCTCGTGCATCGCCGTCAATGGTCCCTGGAGGGATCCCCGTGCAGGAGGGAGAGGTCGTCTTCATGCTTCCGTCCGGGCTTTCTGTCGCTGCCGGCTTGCTCGCCGGGATGGAAGAGTCGGCAGGAGGGAGACTTCCGTGCGGCGCCCTGAGGGCCCAAATGGAGGCCATAGCCCAGGGGACGGTCCAGGTACGAACTCTTTCACGCGTTGTCTTTGGCCTTCCTTTTTTTTTGGCCCGAGTGACTCCTGGTTTCTCACCCACTTCCTGTCAGGTCCTTTAACACTGCGCCATCGCCGCTCGTATGGAAGCCGAGGGAGCGTTCCACGTGCCGAGCCCGGTAGAGGCATTCCCTTCAGAGGTCGAGGCCCTGCGGCGTGACCTGCGCCTGGAGAGGGCCAGGGCCGATGTTCTAGCAGCCCGTGCGGAGTCTGCGGAGCTCGCCAATTCAGCGAATCAGGGCGTCCACCATCGCCTGAGTGCATCTCTCCGGGTTGCCGAGAGGAAGCTGGCGGATCTGGCTGATCGCTTCGCGGCCATGGAGAAGGAGAGGGACGCCAGCCGGAGAGATGCCGAGGTGGCGCTTCTGTCGGCTCAGGCCACTAAGGCCCGGGCCAGGAAAGCCGTGGCCGATTACAAGGTGTCAGAGCAGTTTTACGTCGAGCTCGGTGAGTATTCTGCCGTCGCGTGGAATAAGACTCTGGATGCCGTGAAAGAGCAGCTTCCCGATTTCACCGATGGCGAGCTCCGTGCTCGGGTCCCGTCTCGGTGGCAAGGCCTCCGGCCGACAACGATGGGGGGAATAAGGTTCCCCCCTGGTGGCAAAACCTCCGGTGGTGAAGCCCCCAGCAACGAGGGGAGCGAGGCGCAGGGGGGAGGGGTTTTGCGACTTAGGTCTTTTGATATTTCCTTGCCCCCCTTTTGTAAGCCTCCGGGCAGTTTGTAAGGCTGGGGAGCCTGAAGTACCCTTTGTAAAGACTGTGTGTTTGATAATAAAACTTCTTCTTTGATTTCATCGGTCCGCACTTTATCTTCTGTTTGTGCTGCTGGGCTTTCATGTCAGGTCGGCCACCTGTTCAGCGACCGTTCATCGAGTTGACTTCGATCGCCTGCCAAGCATTGCCGAGGATGGATGGAAGCTGTCCCGTTGCCCTTACGTGAGGGCTTCTGTTTTTTGGCGTTGTAGGTAGGCAACTACCAGCTTGGGAGTGCCTCTTGCGAGGGCCTCGATCCCTGGTGTTACGGGTAAGAAGCTACCATCCGGAGATAGCCGAGCAAGGGCTCGACTGCCTCTGGGAGGACTTTCTGATCCTGGGCATTGCGGTAGGGAAGCTACCCGCCGGGATCGACCGGGCAGGAACGACCGGGCAGTGAAGCCGTGCGTTTGCCTCTTACGAGGGCTCTGATCCTTCAGGACGGGGACCGAGCAGGGTTACTGCCCAGTGCCTCTTGGCGAGGGCTTTGATCCCTGTCGGTCGTAGTAGGATGCTACCAGCCGGGGATAGCCGAGTAAGGACTCGACTGCCTCTGGGAGGACTTTGGTCCTTGGCGCGGGAGGGGCTGTAGAAGCCTACCAAGGACCCTTGGCTGGGCGGGGTTACCGCCCGGTACCTCTTGGCGAGGGCTTTTGTCCTGAAGGATAGCCGAGTGAGGGATCCTCGGGCTCGACTGCCTCTGGGAGGGCTTTCTGATCCCCGGCGTTGCGGCAGGGAAGCTGCCCGCCGGGGATAGCTGAGCGACAGTCGAGCTCGACTGCCTCTGGGAGGGCTTTCCGATCCCTGGCGTTGCGGTAGGGAGGCTACCCGCCAGGGATAACCGAGCAGGGTAGCTGCTGTGTTGCTTTTAAGGAGGACTTTGGTCCTTAGCGTTTGGGGGCTGTAGGAAGCCCACTAAGGATAACCAGGCAGTGGGGCTGCGCGGCCGCCTCTTGGCAAGGGTTTTGGATTGTAAAGACGGAACTCTACTCGGGATGATACGACGTTGGTCTTGGGCACTACCATGTTGAGGATAGCGTCGATCTTCTCCGGGTTAGCCTCAATTCCGCGGTAAGTGACCATGAACCCGAGGAAATTTCCCCCGGTGACTCCGAATGCGCACTTGGCGGGGTTTACCTTCATGTTGAACTTGCGGAGCACTTCGAAAGCCTCGCCCAGGTCCTTGGCATGGTCAGCCGATGAGATGGATTTGATGAGCATGTCGTCGACGTAGACTTCTATATTCCTGCCGGTCTATGGCTTGAACATGCGGTTGACCAACCTTTGGTACGTGGCCCCGGCGTTCTTGAGGCCGAAGGGCATCACCTTGTAGCAATACACTCCCCGGTCCATTATGAATGCGATCAGATCATCATCTTCAGGATTCATATGGATTTGGTTGTAGCCGGAAAAAGCATCCATGAAGCTCAACAGCTCGTGGCCGGCCGAGCTGTCGACGAGCTGGTCTATCCGGGGGAGCGGAAAGTTGTCCTTGGGGCAGGCCTTATTGAGGTCGGTGAAGTCGACACACATACGCCACTTCCCGCTTGACTTCTTGACCAGAACTACGTTTGCTAGCCACTCCAAGTAGGGTACATTTCTGATGAAGTTGGCGGCGAGGAGCCGATCAACCTCCTCTTCGATAGCCTTATGTTTGATCGGGACGAAGCTTCTTTTCTTCGGTCTGACGGGTCGGGCCGCAGGATCAACCCTGAGCTTGTGGGAGATGATTTTGGGATCGATCCCAGGCATGTCAGCAGGCGCCCAGGCGAAGACGTCGGAGTTGCTTCTGAGGAATCTGATCAGGTCATCTCGCTGAGTCCCCGTTAGGAGCGATCCGACCTGGACGGTTTTTCCCTGGTCCCCTTCTGTTAGGGGTACCTCGGTCAGAGGTTCGACCGGTGGCCCACGGACCTCCTTCCGCTCGTCTCGGGTGTCCAGGGAACCTTTGATGTCGTCACATGCCTCGGCATCGTCGGCCGGCTGTTCGGGTGAAGACGTTTCGGTAAGGCCTATCTTCGCGACTCGCTGGCTCCCGTAGGCCCGACCTATCCCGCCCCGATCGAGAGGGAACTTTATCGCCAGGTGGTAGGTCGATATCTGGGCCTGGAGGGAGTCCAGCGTCGTGCGGCCGAGGAGGACGTTGTAGGCCGATGGGACTTTTGCTATGATGAAGTCCACAGGCAAAGTGTGCGTGAGGCCGGGCTCCCCAATCGTGAACTGCAGGGTGACCACCCCTTGCGCCGGGATGGAGTGGTTGGTGAACCCCGAAAGGACGTGAGAGGTCGGTTTCAGGTCTGCTGGGACGAGCCCCATACATAGAAAGCAGTCGTGGAAGAGGATGTCTGCCGAGCTGCCCGAATCGACGAGTATCCGGTGGACCTCGTACCGGTGGATTTGGGCCGTGATCACCAGTGGGTCGTTGTGGGGCACGGATATGCCGTGGAGATCTCCGTCGCCAAAGGTGACGGGCTCGCGGCCTCTAGCCCTTTTGCTCGGGCGTTCGCCCGCGTCTTCGCTGAGGGGAAAGTGGTGGCTGGGACTTGGATCTGCGGGGCGATTATTCGCCATATGGATGGAGATCGGAAGGCCAACTTTGTGTTTATGGAGTTTTCGTTTCCCACAGACGGCGCCAACTGATGGAAGTCCTTTTCAGATCTCCTTCAGATGTTGTCTTCCGTCAATATCCCCGTGGATTCTGGAGGGGATCCCCCGTTGAATGTGGGTCTCAGTGGGTTTTGAGGAGATTTGGTAATTGGAGGAGTTTGACGCCAGGTGCCTGGAAAGAAGTCCCGGGGTGGTTTGTTACCACAGAGGACCCTCCGACGATCAAGTTAGTACTAGATCCGAGCAGCGTAACGGCTGGGTGGAGTAAAAAATGGCTTACTTGACCCTTCTGTCATGGGGGTTTACATAGTGGTGGAGGCATGCTGCAGCAGGCACGAGAATCTCGCCAGCAGTTACGCTCCCGACGTCACGCCCGCGTAGAGAGCGGATCGCCCATAAATGGGGATCGTAGAACGTGGGATGTTGCTGGCGGAGAATCCACGCATGGCGAGATTCGCGGAGCTGCGGTTACGCCTGTGAGTAGCAGAACTGGTCGGAGGGCCGAGGAAGACAGCCTCGGCAAAGGGGCTCGGGGACGAGCGAGAAGGCCGAGGAGACTTGGTCTGGCGGTTGCCCGGGACGAGCTAGGGGGCCGAAGAGGCCAATATGCGGGAAGCCCCGAGGAGGGCTAGCTTGCGCTGGCCGGACGGGTACAGGGATGGCATGGCCTGCCTTTGTGGGCCCTTTCTTCTGAGTTCTGGGACGTGTCGTCCGCCACGTGCCCTAATCTTGAGGGTCACCAATATTGAGCATTATCAATAACGAAAAACAAAAATTCACAACTATGCAGCCTATGTTGACCTTAGAGACTTTACAGCTTTCTCTGTTGGTCTATTTTTTTTTGTTTGGAGTATCGGTGTGAGACAAGACAGGATACATATTATTCCTACGACTTGTGCAAGTCGGGGATGTTGGGGTTCCTAGCGCCTTAGCCTCCACAACGGTGGCCTATGCGGAATGAAAAACAAAAATTCACAACTAGAAACTGTACGTATTAAGGACGGAGTATTAGGGACCGTTCATTTATATACGGTCCCTAATTGATTAGAGAATGTATAAAATATACGGTCCCTAATAAACGGTCGTCGGTGCTAATAAACGGTTTTTTTTAAGTATCGGTGTGAGACAAGACAGGATACATACTATTCCTGCGACTTGTGCAAGTCGGGGATGTTGGGGTTCCTAGGGCCTTAGCCTCCACAACCACGGCCTATGCAGAATGAAAAACAAAAATTCACAACTAGAAACTGTGCGTATTAGGGACGGAGTATTAGGGACCGTTCATTTATATACGGTCCCTAATTGATTAGAGACTGTATAAAATATGCGGTCCTTAATAAACGGTCGCCGATACTTTGGCGGCCTTGTATTAAGTATTAGCGACCATATAAAACGGTCTCTAATAGCCCCTGCATATTCCAGCCGCGATGGCTTTTGTTGCGCCACGGCAGCGCCCCGGCCTTCTACTCGAGGCCAAAATGCGGAATCAAAATTTTTCTTAACTTTAAACCGGCGCTACCGCGGACAATAAACCCGGATCGTAACCATTAACCTAATCCTAGCTAACAAGAGATGGGAAGAGAGTTATACCAAGCGATCCGTTTCCTTCGGTCTTCGTCTCCACTCCGATCTCCCGCGGAATCTCCATCCGTCACCTCCTCGTCGGAAAGGGCACCACGTAGCCGGATTCTTTTACGGGCTCCCACCTCTGGACCGAGGCAACTCGGGCGCGAAGTTGGCTAGCCGACGCGTCCAAGGAATGCTGTAGGTGTAGTGTAGTGGCTTGTCTCTTTGGGGTTTGTGAAGTTGCCATGGATGTGGAGGTGTAGGAAGAAAATGAACTTTGGAAAAATGGAGCTATCATTTTCTTGCAAGAAATGAGATGAGGAAATATGCTACACATCAAAAAGAACCTCTCTCTCACTCTCACTCCAATTGTGGCCGCCCCCCCTTTGGAAATATGGTGGAGGAAATAAAAACACAAGAAGGAAGGTGAGTGTAGGAAAAGAGAATGGGTGACCACACCCCCAAGCAATGATAACAATATCATATCAAAATCAAATCCATCCTAATCCTTTCTAATCTCAATAAAGCAAGCCATCATGAAAAAGCAAAGATGCTTAACTTATCATAATGCCACAAATGCAAGAAACCCCTCCACAACAAGTTATTTGCAAACTTGCAAATAACCCCCTCCAACGGAAAGTCCGGCCGGGAAGGAACAAAGGAAAACTGGCCGGAACGGAATACAAACTGGCAATTTCAGAAAACTGATCCCGTAATAAATTACACGAAAACCCCGCTACTGCATATACATGCCCGCATTTGTATTCCCACTGAACACAAATGCAAAGAGACAAAATCTACACAGTCAAATACTAGGATCCGGCTTAAGCCAAAGCCGGCTAGTAAAATCCGTCCGATCACGATCTGTGCAATACCGCATGTATCTGATCGAACCCTACCATATCTCCATACGGCCTCTACAGCGTTTCGCCCGAAACCTGAGTAACTGAGTGTGGTGGACTCTAAAGACTCGTCAATACTATGGCTGTGGATTTAACCACTAGCACGTCAGAGATATCAGCCAATACGTAACGGGCTACCAGGTACTGACCAAAAGAGACGTCGATGAGCGAACTCATCGTGACACCCTACTGAGCCTGTCAGTGACAATATCCGTACAGTCCGGTCCGTTCGTCTATGAGTATCGCATGGCGGGCCTAGGGGGTTGGTAAAAGTCAGACCCCCAAAAGCGGTACAAGTCGTGTCGGAGTGTAGCCCAGAACACCCTGAGATACTACTGGAATACCTACCAGTAAATCTCCTGCCTCGGCCGAGGGCTTTGTGTAATGGCTCTCTTAGACACAGCGCGACCTCACCCCCAATACCGGGAGAGACGAACCCCTGCAGATCCGCTCACAGCCTCCATGTGGCTCGGGACTGTACCCAACTAAAACCTGTTTGCACGACTCCTTTGAGCCGTGGTAGGGTAGTAATCAAAGCACAGTGGGAACTCACACGAGACAAATGACGATCTCAGGTCGATGAACTAACCTGTACACATGTCACCAGGGAACTGCTATCTGACGTCTGGTATAATCCCAACTAGCAAGTTCCCGGCGAGTCCTGTCCGGTGTACTCATAACCCAATGAGCACCTGTATACATCTTAGGTGAACCAACTGACACCAATGGCTTGTGAGACCGGCCACCGCCCCTCGTAGGGGTCTCGACTGTATACACTAGTCTACTAATGGAGTATCGATGCCCAGTCTCGAAACTCCCACGACTAGGGACCTTTTAAGGATGTGCTTATAGACTCCAGCTCTCACGTATATGATCGCCCTCATACTGCTGGTAGTCAAGCAAGAATCCTAGGGGCTCTATCAACGTGTAATAGCGACTCGTAAGGTCACCTAAAGCAGTACACGATGATAAAGATAAACCAGATATCATACTATCATCTCGAGTAAGACTGTCCTACCGGGATAGATCCTCCCTCAATCATTGCAATCACGTGCCTGTGATCCAATAATTGACTCTGAGGGCACTATCTCCAACAATCTCCCACTTGCACTCAAGGCTAATTATTGCGATGTTGCATACTCACAGCCCGTGTGATACCGAACACCCAACTCCTCTACTAGTCAGTCTCACAAAGCTCGTTTGCGAAACTATTGCGTTCAAGGAATAGCCTCAGTGAGTGGATCCGCTGTGGTGTTTCTTTCTATGTCTCTCTTTATCTCAAGTTCGCGGAGAAAGCCATCTCCCGAAATGAGCAATACCTGTCTTAGAATGTATCTGGATATCTGATGGGACCTAGCTCATAAATGAACTCCAAATCCAAACTTCTTAGACTGTATCGTCAACTGAACTTAATCAGTATCCTGCGCCATGCCTTTCCCTCAGTATCCACCTGGACCACCTGTCCAAAATACTGCCCCTCGTCAGAGGGAAAACTATAACTCTGACAGCCACTCTGCCATCCAGGTCACCTTGGAAGCCTGGAATGATAACCGTCTCCTAAAAGAGGCCGCCGTTATCAAATCCCTAGAACATTCACTTATGTTCTAAAGCTGCTTCCGATCGTTTCTCCAGAATTGGATTAATATCAACTTATTGCATCTACTGCAAGAACAATATCTGGTGTGGTACTTGACATCTCATGATTGATTCAATTGCCTAAAAAAGTGATCTGCCAATCATGCACATCCCTCTCTATTTTAGTCTATAAGACACCTTTAGAGAGGGTGACTCCATCACCCGCAGGTACACTACCGTGCCAGGAGTCGTCCATTCTAAATACTCATAGAACGCTGTCTAAGTACCCTGATTGGGAAACCACCCAAATCTAGATCTAAAACCATAGATCTAGTAACCAGAATGTCTGATATAATATCCAAGTCCCATGTGGAGAAACTACTGTGTGACAACCAAAGTATAACCGATCGTAGTATAGGAATATCACTTCCTACTCTGTGTATGTCATCCAAATACCAGGACATTACACCCTACTACCTTCTTAACAGATCCATCCCCTATTCTGATGAAGTCAAACCTATGACTGTCACATCAGAAATAGATGATCTATCTCCGCTATATCTGCTTAAGTCTATAAATAGACATAAGCCTCTTGCCCACTATGCTTCCACTGCTCCCACTGACTACGACAACCCTCTGGCAGAGTCATATAGACGTACACTTCTAAAGCTAGTTTAGAACGACGCTATACTCATCCTCTTGCCGGGTCTCATACTCTGGAACAACAGCAATGGCAAGTCTGGGTAAACAAGAACCTCCCTGCCACCGTCCTTGAGCATACCGAAGTACCTCTCGGGTGTCTGAGGTTACCCACTTTATCTGCGGAGTGGCCAATGGAATGTCAAATCAGATTGAATGTTTAGGTTCTTATCAAATCTTCAGTAATCGTTTGCGGTTCTGGAATCACTTCCAGTTCTACCATACTCCCGCTACTGTTTTCTGAAAAATCCATTTCTTTTAAAAATGTGGCGAGTCAAGAACAATATCACTATTGATCTTCCAGATGGTAGAAAGTCAACCCTCGTCATAGCCCGGGTCAACCCACAAACAGCAATTACAGAAACGTGCCTTGAGTTATCCAGAGTCTGGTTTTAAGCATAAGCCAGACAACTCCCCGTACCTTAACAATGTCAAGATATGAACTGTTCTATATCCAATATAGAAACAGAGGCACTGATTTAATTGAACCAGATTCAAATCATGCAGCTGTCTCCAGTGCATGTCAACTAAATGGAGAGAGACCGATCAGCGTTACTCAACTTAGAAGTACTTCCAATTATGAGTAACCTGAAAGAGAAGCTAGTTCTCTTAGTCATTACTATCAACTGAATACCATCCACAAGTATCTACATCTTCGATCACCTTGAAGAATCCCGATACTTGCAATATCTGGTTCTCTACTTTATTCTTATACCTATAACTTCTCAAAACTCAAACCCTGTGTTTCTACGAAACACCTGTCTAAAACCAGAGATGTCATAGGTAAACTGAATATAGTACGAGGACCATCCCCTCTGTCCTACTGGACACTGGACAACATACAATACTCTGTATAAGTCCCCTGAGTCAGATAACTCATTCACTGTGTGTCGTAGGTTGAAAACTGTACTTATGGTTAAGAAGAATTACACCGCCGTTTAATGCTCCTTACCTAACCATCCACTAATATAGGTAAATTTCATAGACATAATTTCAAAAAGGTACATCTCACTCTATAAAAATAGACGTACAGATATATCAATTTGAAATTGGTGCACAACAACGGATATTCAAAACCAAATATTTGCCGTCCGGCAAACAACCCAGGTGACTTCCTCAAATATCACCAATTACAACGAATTCCGATATAATGAGGATGATCACCTAATTCCCAATAACTTACTCCCACTCATCATCTGTAAAACCATACAGATGTGAGAATCAAACCTGGTAAATACATACCCTGGAGCAAGTGTCTAATTGGGAAATCAGTTTTCTTTTAACAGTACACGGAAAAACTGAAACATTGAAATGTTTCGATGGGGTATCCCGGTATTCCTAGTAATGCCTCTTCCATTATCCAGATTCACAACTGTAACCGTATAATTCTTTGCCATCTCTCCAAATCCCTTTATATGTCTTTAGTCATTACCTTCTGTACACCCCTTTAGGCCAAATGGTTTTCTTCCTTCCCTACCGTTCGGCACCAGCCTATGGTTTGGAAGACAACTATCCAATAAGCATAATGGGTGTACTGTCCTAATCCTAGGAACACTCGCAATGCGAGAGAAGATGAGGATAAAAGACAACCGAATAAACCTTATTCCTATTTCTCCTGAACCAGAATCCATCCCCGAACTGGAACAAGTTCCTTTCGAGTTCGTATATAACCATACGATGGAATATCCAATATACTGTGGATCTTCGTAGTGATACGGAGTGTCCTGGAGAAATACAAAGGTGATTTAGGATTGGCGAAGAAATACTTGGTTTGGTCGTGAATATCAGTCGCAATTTACTTTGCCCTCTTACTAATCCCTTTCTTTGTCTTAACTTAATACCTTCTGTACACCGTTTAGGCTAATTGGTTTTCCTCATTCCCTACCGTTCGGCACCAGCCTAAGGTTTGGAAGAAGACTATCCAATTTGCGTAATAGGTGTACTATCTCCTAAACCAAGGAGTACTCGCAACTTGAGAGAAGGTAAAAGGAAAATACAACTGAATAGTCCTATTCTTTTTCTCCAGAACCGGAAACCATCCTCGAATAACTTCGAGTTCGTATATAACCATACGATAGTTTTGTCCAATGGAAGTGGACGTTCATAGTAATACGGGGTGTCCTGGAGAAAAGGGTAAAAGTAGGAGTGGCAATAAGGTTTGCAACTCTGACAATCCAAAAGCCAGTCTTATAAGAAGGTTCGGTTAACTTGGTCACTGAGTCATAGTGTAGGGTCGGGTCGATGGTCGCTGCTAAAGAGAGAGAGAAAAGAAACACTCAGCGTGCACTCTAACCTAGATCAGAATGGTTATCACTTTATCTAATCAGGAAACCTCCCACTGTAACGTCAAATTCTTCCCCAAACCTGAAAGAAGAATTAGTCGGGATCACCCGAGGAGTAAACCAACTCATCAGTGGGAATCGGGATCCAACTATCATCGCATGACAACGTGACGGAATCCACTCACGTCACCACACTCCAGAAGGTATACGCATGCCTGGCAAGTTTCAGTTTCTTTAGAAACTCCCGATGTGATTTTTACCCCTAGGACTCAAGTGACCTTGACACAGTCAACAAATCAAAGAGTCCTAGTCAAGTTCAACCCGTCATTATCCTGGATTGCATTAAACCCACCCGTACGAGCCCTTGACACAGTCAACAAGGCCGCACGACTGTCCTAACCAATCCCATTAATATGCTACAAACAAACACTACTTAGCTACCGCACACTACGCCTTGACACAGTCAACAAACGCAGCACGAATACTAAGTAATACTTGTAAGAAATGACGGAGGGCTACGTCTAGTTTTTGGCGAAAAACTTTTAACGTAATGAACTTGATATCGTTGAAGGAACTGCATAGTTTTTATAAAAATATAGTGGCGAAAAAACCCTTTGCTAAAGAGGTCACTCCCGGTGAAGGGATCTCGGCTCTTTCCCCGTAGAATGAGGTGCAGGATATTCCAACTGAATACCATGATGCAAAGCAAAAGGCAATCGGCTATAGTGAAGTTATTGCCCTGACGTAAACTTCTGTCTAAGGGGTCACTCCCGGTGAAGGGATCTCGGCCCTTGCCTCGTCGACTGAGGAGCAGGATATTCCAACTGAATACCACTGTGCAAAACAAAAGAGAACGCCCTTGCAATAACAGCTTTTTGAAAAGTGTTCCAACAACATCAGAATAGGTTTGTTTAGCTTGCATTGATCCGAATCAACGCAGTCTCATCAATTGATCACACCACAAAAGAACGAAAATAATGACGTACGTATATGCCATCCGCATTCGCCGCTGGGTCCCGTCATCACCCGTTAGGTTACTTAACTAACGACAGAGCGGGGACTGGACTAGCGCGGATGCAAAACATATACAACATCTACTAGTATATATATCAATATATAATTTTCGCTCAAGGCGTGATAAAATGCAACATCACAGAAATGTAACCAGTTGCACAGAACAATACAGATATCTAGGATCCCCGGGTTTCATAGAGCCGCTACTGAAACCCGACGTTCCCCTGGTCGTGTGGATAGCCTGTGCAATGAAAATCCTAGACCCCTACGGGCGCGGCAAGTCACCCGCCAAAACCTGAAGCGAGGCAGCCCCCTTCAGCAACGTGAATGGACCACCCAGCACTTCACGGAATCCGGTAACTTGGGCACCCCTCCAGGGTCAACCTGTACCCCCTACGAGTGCGGCGAATAGCCCGCCAATTCTAGAGTGAAGCCCCCTCCGTCTCAATGCCATGAGATGCGGGCCCGTTGCCCTCTAGAACCCGGCTATCCGTGCACCCCTCCGCGGGGTAAACCTAGTACAGAAAGTAAAATATACATACAACGGGTACATCGACCGCAACCTGGTCATGCCCCAAAAGAATAATACAAACAGGCAGTGACGGCAGTCCACATGTCGGACGCTCGCCCCGCAAAATCAAATGTACATAATACAACAAAAACTGTACTAGCATTGCATCCAGGCTATCCCCCACGACCGATCCGCAACAACACAGCACAATCACAGAACATCAACGTGAATGTCACGTTTGCAAATCCGTCTAACCGGGCTATAGCAGTTAGAGAGGATTTACCGATCAAATGACATTCACGGTCGCAGATATAATGTAAATACTGTGAACTAATGTGTTTAAAATATCCGATCGATCAAATTTACCGAAGTGGGCCCCCAAGTACTACTGTAGCACTCACAGAAAATCTGGGCCCAAAAAGAATATTCCAAAAACCCCATTTTCAACAAATAAGCCCACTGTAAAAAATTGAGGCAGTGAACAGTCGAGGTCGCGGCGGAACCGCGGCCAATGCGTGGGTTTGGCTGCGGTTCCGCGGTGATAAGGTGACGTCACGCGATCAATTTTTCACAGAATGCTTAGAATTTCGTGCACATCTTTCTGCAATGTACTGAAAAAAATTTTGAGCAAAAAACAATTCGACAGAAAACTGATGTGCATGATATCGGGTTTTTGGAAAATCCGTTCGATCGAACTTGTAAACACATTAGACAAAGCTAGACTAGGTTAATAGCATGGCTCTGATACCATGTTGCGCCACGGCAGCGCCCCGGCCTTCTACTCGAGGCCAAAATGCGAAATCAAAATTTTTCTTAACTTTAAACCGGCGCTACCGCGGAAAATAAACCCGGATCGTAACCATTAATCTAATCCTAGCTAACAAGAGATGGGAAGAGAGTTATACCAAGCGATCCGTTTCCTTCGGTCTTCGTCTCCACTCCGATCTCCCGCGGAATCTCCATCCGTCACCTCCTCGTCGGAAAGGGCACCACGTAGCCGGATTCTTTTACAGGCTCCCACCTCTGGACCGAGGCAACTCGGGTGCGAAGTTGGCTAGCCGACGCGTCCAAGGAATGCTGTAGGTGTAGTGTAGTGGCTTGTCTCTTTGGGGTTTGTGAAGTTGCCATGGATGTGGAGGTGTAGGAAGAAAATGAACTTTGGAAAAATGAAGCTATCATTTTCTTGCAAGGAATGAGATGAGGAAATATGCTACACATCAAAAAGAACCTCTCTCTCACTCTCACTCCAATTGTGGCCGCCCCCCCATTGGAAATATGGTGGAGGAAATAAAAACACAAGAAGGAAGGTAAGTGTAGGAAAAGAGAATGGGTGACCACACCCCAAGCAATGATAACAATATCATATCAAAATCAAATCCATCCTAATCCTTTCTAATCTCAATAAAGCAAGCCATCATGAAAAAGCAAAGATGCTTAACTTATCATAATGCCACAAATGCAAGAAACCCCTCCACAACAAGTTATTTGCAAACTTGCAAATAACCCCCTCCAACGGAAAGTCCGGCCGGGAAGGAACAAAGGAAAACCGGCCGGAACGGAATACAAATTGGCAACTTCAGAAAACTGATCCCGTAATAAATTACAGGAAAACCCCGCTACTGCATATACATGCCCGCATTTGTATTCCCACTGAACACAAATGCAAAGAGACAAAATCTACACAGTCAAATACTAGGATCCGGCTTAAGCCAAAGCCGGCTAGTAAAATCCGTCCGATCACGATCTGTGCAATACCGCATGTATCTGATCGAACCCTGCCATATCTCCATACGGCCTCTACAACGTTTCGCCCGAAACCTGAGTAACTTAGTGTGGTGGACTCTAAAGACTCGTCAATACTATGGCTGTGGATTTAACCACTAGCACGTCAGAGGTATCAGCCAATACGTAACGGGCTACCAGGTACTGACCAAAAGGGACGTCGATGAGCGAACTCATCCTGACACACCCTACTGAGCCTGTCAGTGACAATATCCGTACAGTCCGGTCCGTTCGTCTATGAGTATCGCATGGCGGGCCTAGGGGGTTGGTAAAAGTCAGACCCCCAAAAGCGGTACAAGTCGTGTCGGAGTGTAGCCCAGAACACCCTGAGATACTACTGGAATACCTACCAGTAAATCTCCTGTCTCGGCCGAGGGCTTTGTGTAATGGCTCTCCTAGACACAGCGCGACCTCACCCCCAATACCGGGAGAGACGAACCCCTGCAGATCCGCTCACAGCCTCCATGTGGCTCGGGACTGTACCCAACTAAAACCTGTTTGCACGACTCCTTTGAGCCGTGGTAGGGTAGTAATCAAAGCACGGTGGGAACTCACACGAGACAAATGACGATCTCAGGTCGATGAACTAACCTGTACACATGTCACCAGGGAACTGCTATCTGACGTCTGGTATAATCCCAACTACCAGGTTCCCGGCGAGTCCTGTCCGGTGTACTCATAACCCAATGAGCACCTGTATACATCTTAGGTGAACCAGCTGACACCAATGGCTTGTAAGACCGGCCACCGCCCCTCGTCGGGGTCTCGACTGTATACACTAGTCTACTAATGGAGTATCGATGCCCAGTCTCGAAACTCCCATGACTAGGGACCTTTTAAGGATGTGCTTATAGACTCCAGCTCTCACGTATATGATCACCCTCATACTGCTGGTAGTCAAGCAAGAATCCTAGGGGCTCTATCAACGTGTAATAGCGACTCGTAAGGTCACCTAAAGCAGTACACGATGATAAAGATAAACCAGATAGCATACTATCATCTCGAGTAAGACTGTCCTACCGGGATAGGTCCTCCCTCAATCATTGCAATCACGTGCCTGCGATCCAATAATTGACTCTGAGGGCACTATCTCCAACAGCTTTCTCTCTCCCCTTCTTCCCAATTTCCACCCACGGTTCCCATTCCCCCCTTCTTTCCCAATTCTCCCAAATTCCTCCCAAAAAATTTCCAATTTTTCCCCAAAATTTTTTTCTAAGCTATTGTTGCTGCTGTTGGAGCTCGAAATCACCATCCTCATTCTTAAATCCCGTCCAAAGTTAGGGTTTTTCCACTCCACTTATTACTTTTTTCAATTAAATCAAGTAATTATGAAGTTAGATTATGAAAATCTTTGATAGGGTGTTGGGTTTTAGGATATTTGAAGAATTAAAGATGAGAAATTAAAGAATGTGTTTGTTGTTGGGTTTTAGAATGAGGTATTGAAGAATGTGTTTGGTGTTGGGTTTTAGAATTTAAAATGGAGGAAATGAAGAATTTAAAGAGTGGTTGATGGGTTTTAGGATTATGGATATGAAAGTTGAGAATTTGAAATAGAAATTTGAAGAGTGTTTGTATGTGAGTGTGCGAGTGATGTGTGCACGCACACAGGTATGTGCGCTCACGCATGTGGGTATTTATGCGTATGTGTTAGTGTGTACGCACGCATACGTATGTGAGCTAGTGTATGTGTGAATGTGTGAGCATGTGTATGTATGAGTGTGTGAGTGTGTAAGCATGCGCGTATAGGATACACACACACACACATCATTATTTGTAATGGATACTATGGATATGTATATATGTATTGGACAATCTTACTCGAAATGATAGTAAGCTATCTGGTTTGCCTTTATCTTAACATGTGTGTATGTTTTACTTATTATTACGTATACATGTTGATAAAGTCCGTAGGATTACCGCTTAACTACCAGCATTATGATGGCGGTCATACTTGTGAGGGCTGGGTAGTCTATAAGCATATCCTTAAACTGTCCCTAGTCGTAAGAATATAGAGACAGGGCATCGATATTCCAGACTATACTAATATATACGTTTCTAGACCTTGACAAGGGGCGATGGTTGGTCTCACAGCCATTGGTGTGTTTCACCTAAAATTGTATACAGGTGCTCACTGTGGATGGGTACACTGGACGGACTCGCCGAGAACTGTTGGATTGTATTATACCTAGCGTCGGATGGAAGTTCTCATGTGGCATGTGTACAGGTAGTGTGTAGACCTAAAATCATCATTTTTCTCGTGTAAGTTCTTACTGTGCTTTGATTACGACCCTACCACTGCTCAAAAGAGTCGTGCAAAGAAGTTTTAGTTAGGTACAGTTCTGAGCATACGGTGGCAGTGAGTGATTGTTAGGGATTCATCTCTCCCGGTATAGGGAGTCGATATCGCACTGTGTTTGGTTGGTCAACATCATAAGCCCCTAGCCAGGGCAGTTGAGAATTACTGATAGTTAGATCGGTAATTTCTCGAATGGTTGTTCACACCATAATATTGCATTATTAAATTCCCCATTCTTATTCTTTTTATAAATAAACAGGTACTTTTGACGCATGTCTGTTACATGTTACAGGTTACAGGTTCTTGGACAGGAAACAGTGAAAACGATGTAAAGACGATGAAAATATGGACTTTTGACCAACAAATGGGAGGATCTTAGTCAAGCCTATATTGAAAGACAGTTCACAATTAACAAGGCAACGCAAGACCCCAAAATGTCAAGGCAAACGGTTAAAAAGCCATTGCAAATTGTTCACTGAAGATCTGGAACCAACCTAAAAGCCCAAATGGAAAAAGACATATAGAAACAGGAAGACAAAGTCACCAGGAGCCCAGCCCAGAAGTTGCAGAAGCCAAATCTTCCTTTTGGCCGCGGAACCGCGGCCAAACCATGCCTCGGGCCGCGGTTCTGCGGCAGTTTTAAAGAAATAAAAAATTAATTTTTTTTAGCGAAATAAAGTGGCGGCGTTGACCGGTCTTCCTAGAGGGCTATTTTTGTAAATGCAAATATGCGAGTCATTGTAACCCTAGGGTTTCCTATCTTCTATAAATAGGGACTCTAATTCATTGTAAACTTTATGCCTCCTTTTAATAAAAATTCCAAAATCCTTTTTGGAGAGCATCGGTGCCTCTCTTCAATTCTGAAATTCAGATCTGACAACCCTGCATGGATGATTGGAGAAATGCATCTGTAAAGTAAGTAGATCTATTTATTTTCTTGCCTTAGATAATTTCAATTCCTGCCCTAGATTAAATTTATTTTCCTGCCCTAGTATAGATTTTATTTATCTGCCCTAGTTATAACTTTCAATTAATTGCTCTAGGTAGAATAATTAGATTTTTAGATTTAATAATGAACCGAACACCCTTCGGAATTAACTCGTAAGAACGAATCGGAAATTCACAAAATCCCTGTGGACCGACCCGTACTCACCGGCTAGCTTCATGCGACGCCGTTCTTGATTGCGGTTACAAATATTTTTGATCTATCTTTTAGAAAGCGCAAGCACGGTAAATCATTCAATCAAATGGCGCCGTTGCCGGGGATAGCGTAGAACTTTCCTTTTCGCAATTTCGGGTTAATCAAAATTTAAAAAAATCATAAAAATCTAAAAAAAATCCAAAAAAATATAAAAAAAATATATAATCTGTTATTTTTGGAAGGGATACTTTGTTGTTTGAATTTTGCAGGATATACGAAAATCGGATCTGGAAATCTACAGAGATCAAAACAGGAAAAAACAGATCGGAACAACAGAAGATCACAACAACCGAGAAACAGAAGAAATTTGGAGGACCGAGTCTACAAGTTAACCGCGGTGATCTGTTCCAAAAAAAAAAAAAATGGCTGAACTGACCAAAGCGCGGCGGAACCGCCGCGCCAGCCCCCTTTTGGCCGCGGAACCGCCGCGGTCTAGTCGAATCAGGGCTTAAAAAAAGGGGCAGAAGCGCAATAAAAAAAAAAAAAAACACCGTTCCGCCGTTGCAAATTTCTGTGAGTTTTCTCTCTCTCCTCCTCTGCAAATCTTGATATATCTTCTGTAAATTTGCCTGCAGGATTTTTTTGCGCTCAAAAATCCTTTCCCTTCCAAATAACAATCTTGTGCAGGATTCTTTGCACCGCGCATAAAATAAAAATCTTTGATTGCAAGTGATTACTGTTTTGCATATCTTTAATCGGACTTTAAGGGGCTTTTTGACCAATTCAGATTGGGTGGGGATTTCATCACCCTTCCCAGGACCCCAGAAATCACATAAGGCATTTGCATTGACCATATCCTAATTAAAAAATACTAGACTTAGCCCTAAGGACATCGAGCTCAATAGGAAAAGGACTAGTATAGGCATCGACCGTTTATCCTAATTGACTTTGCGGTGTCCAGGCTAGTGGTTTTTAATTAGGCCCACTACTGTGGTTCCTTCCCACTTACCTGGCCGTACTTGTCGGTGAAGAGGCGGTTTGAGGTCCTATTTCTAGCCCTAGTTAGGAGCTGTCTAGCAGACCTAGGTGACCCTAGATCTAGGTCTGATTGTGCATTTCTGGTTGATTACATTTGTGTCTAAGCCCTTTATCGAAATTTTTTTTCTGCAAACAGTCTCAAATAAAGAGAAAAAGGAAAAAAGGAAAATATTTTATACAAACTTGCAAAAAAATTTTTAGCTGCAAATAAATCCTTGCACCACCTAACCTTCCTTCTTGTCACCTTTCTTCTTACAACATGGGTACCCCACATAATAAATCATTAGCCGAACTTTGGTATCCCGAACCTAATTTTGCGTCGTACGTTAATTTGTTCGGTCAATTTAAAGACGATCCTTCCTTGCCAAAAATATCTTTGAAAGATCAAATAGAGGCGTCTAGGAGAAATAGTTTGACTTTTCAACCCACTTGGTGTCAACCGAGTCAAGCTTCACCACTTCCATATGTTGATACCACTTTTTCAAGTCCTTCTGTCACTCCTAGGCCGATGTCCATTGCTGAGCATATTGCTCAATCTCGCAGTCGATCTTTCACCCCTCTCCACTCATCTAGTTCTAGGGATCTACACGACTGTTCACCTTTTTATCCATATGTTGACCCTACCCCTGTCCAATCACCCACTTCCTACCAGTCATACCCGACCTTCCCACCTTCATT
Source organism: Agapanthus africanus (assembly GCA_030015575.1). Taxonomy (NCBI): domain Eukaryota; kingdom Viridiplantae; phylum Streptophyta; class Magnoliopsida; order Asparagales; family Amaryllidaceae; genus Agapanthus; species Agapanthus africanus. Next base: position 275,051,530 of record CM057337.1, read on the forward strand.
AGATACCGTTTCTACACAGCCTTTTGGGAGTTTCACATATCCAAACAATTATGAATCTTTTACCGAAACCCCCTCACCACCCAAGTCTAGTTTGGAAGAGTCGTTGGAGGCTTATATTGCTGCAACAAACAAAATGGTGAGGAATGTGGAAGCGTCCATGGCCGCCCTTATGCAACCGAGTGAACCGGTAGCTAGTTTCCAACTAGCTCCAAATTTTCCAATGTATGAGGAGGCGGTTGGACAGAGAGAGAATGTGAGAGGATTTCCAAATCAAACCTACCCATACCCAATTGAATCCTATAACTCTAATTTTCAAACATGTGTCCAAAAGGAGGAGTTGTGCGACTTTGTAGTGCTTGATTTGCCAAATTGTGAGGAACCCCTTTCGAGTGAAACCGCACCTAATCCTTTCGATCTTTACACCTCCACTCTAGAACCTACATTGATAAATATCCATGCTGTTGATGAAGTGTCCAAAGAAATTGATTTTTACTTGATTGAGGATATAGACGCCGGGAATATTTCGGATGATGAACCTGTCGATTTGTTTGAAATTTTATGTTCAAATCATCATCCTGAGTTATTAAATGTTTCTCCCGAATCTCATATGCGTCTAGATTTTGATGATAATGGCATGGATGAGTTAAATATTGAGGATAGTATTGAGGAGAGTCTTGAGGATAATATTGAGGTTGAATCATTTTTGTTTGATGTGTCTGATTTTCCAATTCATCCTCCTGAACCTTTGACTGTTATATCACCCTCTCTCCTTCCCATCGTTCCGACCCCGCTTGAAGACTGTGAGCTTGAAACCTTTTCCTTTGAATCTGACACAATTCTCACAGACGATGACACCTACGAGTGTTTCACTTTTTCGGACGATGTTGATGACTCACCGCCCGAGTTTGAGTCCTTTACATTTTCAGATGAGCCATCAGACTCGGTAGATTATAGTAGTTTCGAACCATTAATGGAATCTTTCAAGTTCGAAACAGTTTACTACGGTGAGAAAGATACTACCCCTAATTCACTCCCTTTCGTCTTTCCCATTGTTCCGACCGAACAAATGACCGTTACGCTTTCATCTCCTATACCAAGTTCGGCGTACCCATGTTTTCTTGCGAACCTTGAGAGATTTGACCCCATTTCCCGACGGGTTGATAGGTTAGCGCAAGCGCTTTTAACATATCGATCATCACATATTGCGCTAATTTATTCACTCGATTTACACCCTCAAGTTCGCGCGATCCTTCTTTCTTCTTTCCGCTCTTCTTCTCCCCCACCGAGACCATATTCTACCATTCTTCTTTCCACACGGTCTCGCATGTTTCTTATTTCTTTCCTTTCCACCCCATTCTTTCACCAACTAGATCATTACCACGATAAGATTTTTGAATGGTTGGTGCTAACCTTTGGCTTGTGTATGGCCAAGCTTAAGTTTGGGGGGGGACCTTGTTGTATATATGTATATATTTTTTTTTTCTTTTTCTATAAAAAATAAAAAAAAATTCAAAACATTAAAAAAATATTTAAAAATTTTTATAAATAAATAAACAGGGGAGTACCGATATTTTGACCCTCTTGGTTTAGCATGACAGTGAGGACACTGTCAAGTTCAAGTTTGGGGGTATGCTCGGTAAGTCTTCTTTCTTCGCATTCATTTGTACATATTTTTGCATTTGCATACTTATTTGAAAACCCATAAAAAATTGAAAATTTTCAAAAATTATAAAAATTATTGTATTCAATTTTGGCTTATTGACTTTGGTTTGACAAATAGGTCAACTGGTTAGGAACAACTAGATCTTAGACTTAGTGAATTAAAAACCCTAAAAATAACATTCCTTAAAGTTTAACGGTAGAAAGTATATGTCTTTGTAGATTATTTAGAAATAGGCAAATTTTGGGTTCACTTCTTGGGCTAAGTCAAAATGAGGGAAGAGTATTGATGTTCTTATTAGAGTATAAGTTTGAAAAATAGTTCCTAGCTTAAGTCTAGATTCTGAAAACGTGTACCCTACAAAATGCACAATCACGCATCTTGAAACTTGGAATAGTAGAAGAGACCTTGAAATGCTCTTGTCTAAAGTCCTTAGTACGAAGAAAATAAAAGAAAAAAGTGTGAATAAAGAATATAAAAAAAATGGACACTGGTTTTTGTGATTACTTAAGGCTGTAAAAATAGAAAAATATTTAGCGAGGGTGCCTCATCACCTAGTGCCTTAGACCAACTGGTTTGGGAGTCACTGCTAAAGCCTTGGGTGTTGCAAAACTAGGAAGTACGCTTTAAAGTGCTAACGCATCTTGTAATCGATTGTTGGTACCTCAAGAAGTATTAACGGTCGCATGAAGGATGTGTAAGCAAAATTCAATTAAAAATTCACCAACTAATTAGTACTTTGGACAACAGACAAGGGTATGATTGCTTGATTTGAATTTCCAAGTGTAGGGGTGATTTATACACACACGTAGAGGTATGTGATTGGGATTTAGATAAGAGAAAGGAGTGAAGAATAGAACTTGTATCTTTAGTAAGGGTTGATAGAAATTCCTAAGTGGAGATGGAACTCTAGAAGGAAAACTTAGGAAATGCCGAAAGCTAAGTAGGTCTACATAACATATATAATCTTAAGTTAAATAATGAGGAAGTGTGAAGAATGTGGGTGGATAATTTGCGAGTCAAAAGATAATAGAATTCCTTATTAGAAAACCTAATTGGAGAACAAAAGTTAATGGGCCGAACTGATAGGATTTTGTGGGTAATATCCGCTGAAAACCCTCAGGAGACAACACTCCTCCTACTAGGGATACCTAGAGGTTTAACGGCTTGTTGCACGTGCTCAGTGCAATCGCGTTTCCCTGCGAAAGTGCGGTTAGGTTTTTAGTGAATAAAAATAAGTTTGCTCGAGGACGAGCAAAAGATAAGTTTGGGGGTATTTGTTCACACCATAATATTGCATTATTAAATTCCCCATTCTTATTCTTTTTATAAATAAACAGGTACTTTTGACGCATGTCTGCTACATGTTACAGGTTACAGGTTCTTGGACAGGAAACAGTGAAAACGATGTAAAGACGATGAAAATATGGACTTTTGACCAACAAATGGGAGGATCTTAGTCAAGCCTACATTGAAAGACAGTTCACAATTAACAAGGCAACGCAAGACCCCAAAATGTCAAAGCAAACGGTTAAAAAGCCATTGCAAATTGTTCACTGAAGATCTGGAACCAACCTAAAAGCCCAAATGGAAAAAGACATATAGAAACAGGAAGACAAAGTCACCAGGAGCCCAGCCCAGAAGTTGCAGAAGCCAAATCTTCCTTTTGGCCGCGGAACCGCGGCCAAACCATGCCTCGGGCCGCGGTTCTGCGGCAGTTTTAAAGAAATAAAAAATTAATTTTTTTTAGCGAAATAAAGTGGCGGCGTTGACCGGTCTTCCTAGAGGGCTATTTTTGTAAATGCAAATATGCGAGTCATTGTAACCCTAGGGTTTCCTATCTTCTATAAATAGGGACTCTAATTCATTGTAAAGTTTATGCCTCCTTTTAATAAAAATTCCAAAATCCTTTTTGGAGAGCATCGGTGCCTCTCTTCAATTCTGAAATTCAGATCTGACAACCCTGCATGGATGATTGGAGAAATGCATCTGTAAAGTAAGTATATCTATTTATTTTCTTGCCTTAGATAATTTCAATTCCTGCCCTAGATTAAATTTATTTTCCTGCCCTAGTATAGATTTTATTTATCTGCCCTAGTTATAACTTTCAATTAATTGCCCTAGGTAGAATAATTAGATTTTTAGATTTAATAATGAACCGAACACCCTTCGGAATTAACTCGTAAGAACGAATCGGAAATTCATAAAATCCCTGTGGACCGACCCGTACTCACCGGCTAGCTTCATGCGACGCCGTTCTTGATTGCGGTTATAAATATTTTTGATCTATCTTTTAGAAAGCGCAAGCACGCTAAATCATTCAATCAATGGTCTTGAGCCACACCAGCACAACTTATCGGGTTAGTAGGGGTCTGACGTTAATTGTCCCTAGACCCAGTATGCGATACTCTTAGACGAACAGACCAGACTGTACGGATATTGTCACGGTTAGGCTCAGTAAAAGTTCAGATGAGTTTGCTCATTGGCCTTCTCTTCGACATGTGCCTAGGTAGCCGTTACGTACAGGTAGTACCGCTGACATGCTTGCGGTTAAACCCACTGCCAACGTACTGTCGAGTATTTAGAGGCCCACACAGAGGATTTCTCTGGTTCAGATGAAACGATGTGGAGGCCGTATGTTTATACGTGCAGAGTTCCGATTGATTATGTGTACTAGTTGCGCGGAATTTAATCAGACGAATTTTAATACTGACGGGCTTAAGATTAAGCCGGTTCATTAAATCAGATATTGATTTAATACAAGTATTATTTTAGTGGTATTATTCTATCTCTTGAATCTTGCCAATATCAGTATATAATGATAGTCATCTGAATATATATATTCATGTATGCATGCGTATCAACCAATGTGTGTCCATCAACGACACGTCAATCATCATGAAACCGTAGTGTCCAATATCAACACTCGAAATATCATAAAACCCGTGTTTAGTATCGACACATAAATCCTCATTTCTCAGGCACCACATCCTCAGATCGACCCTCATATCCATCTGATCTCACGACTCCGGTCGGTATCCTCCGGATAACTGCCGAGCCCAATTATCACCGGTAGGTAGTGTATCCCCTGCCAGGCTCATCGTCTACTTCACGATCTTCTTGCCCCGGGTACCTTACCAGGCCCACCATGTACTCGCAGACGGTTCCTTCTCACTCCTCGAATCGGGTATGCTCATAACTCAGAACCGAGAAAACTCTTGGTGGACGCCTCAAATCACATCATGAGAAACCACGTTTTTAAAACAATCATAAGGCTTGTTAAAATATATCAGAGGTTCTCAAATCCAAAGATCTCATGAAAATAACATTTCAATGCATGTAACCATAAAGTATAGTATATGCAAACATAGAACAGTATTGTAAGTATCTCAAGTGTTATCATATAAGCATGTCATGTGATAATTACTGAACAATGATTGTACATTACAGTTAAGAGTAATACAGTGATGTAACAGTTCTACTGTGTAAGTGGCATAGCAATTACCGATGATGAATGTGTGAGCCGGCAAATCTGTATATGTGTAACATGCGCATCATCGGTAATAGTGCAGGTATACTAGCAGACGATGCCATATAAAAGTTGTAAGTCCACGTTGCGACCCCCGGTTCTTACGGGGAGGCGGAAACGGTATGAAAATCAAATTATTAGCGCAAGGGGCAACATGGACTAAGCAAAGTCGGGATCTTTGACTAAACTAAAACTAGCATACTTAGCTAAAGAGAGTTAGCTACTCGGATGGAGATGGTTATACCTAAACTTGAACTCCTTCGTCTCCGAGCTCCGATGGTGGTCCGATGGCTCCTTCTCGTCGTCTCCGTACGCCGAAGATAGATCCACCTGAAAGCTCCAACCTTTAGCTCCTTCTTCGTTCTTTGAAGAAACTAGTTCACTTGGTTTGCTAAACCTAGTGAACTAGAATGAGTAGAGAAGATTTAGAATGGGATTTTATCTATGGTTCTTGATTCTCAACTCATGAGACAAGAGAACCATAGATCAAGAGAGGGAGCAAGAGGTTGAGGGTGAGAGCAAGAGGAGAGCTCAAGAACAAGAGAGAGAATGAGCAAGAAAGAATGAGGCTCTCTTTTGTCTCTCACCCTCTCATAATCCAATGTAATCATAACTCATCATATCAATAAAAGTCTTATGTGATGGTTGAAGCAACCATAACCTTATCATGTCATGCACTCATTTTACTCAAATGAACAAGCACGTAAAAGTCTTTGGCATGAAATGATAACCATGGTTATCATGATGGTCAACTAGTCAAGCCTAGTCAACCGGTCAACAAAGTCAACAAGTCAACAAAAGTCAACAAGTCAACAAAGTCAACAAAAGTCAACAACCAAGTCACCATAATACTTAATTAATATAATAGTTAATCGCATATCATATTCTCATTAGGGTTGAGCAAAAAGTCAAAAAGTCAACGGTCAACTGTCAACAACCCTAATGAGAATCCGCTGTCTGTGCCTCCCTGTCAACTGTGCATACACACCCGCATCCGCGTTCCGAGGAACACGAATGCAAACTGGATAAATCCAATCCCATAAGATACACTAGGATCTGGCTTAAACCAAAGCCCGCTAGTGTAAACTGTCCGGACACTGTACGTGCACAAGTGCACGGATGTGACCGAACCCTGTCGCAAAACCATGCGACCTGTCGCAATACCATGCGACCTCTACTCTTTTGCCTAAAGGCGAAAAGCTTTCTGTGTGGGACTCTAAAGACTCGACACTACGCTGGCAGTGGGTTTAACCACAGACCGCAAGCGGCACTAGCTGTGCGTAACGGTCCCCAGGCAATGCCGACAAGAAGACCGACGAGGCGAAACCCATCTGAACTCCTACTGAGCCTGAGTGTGACATTCTCCGTACAGTCCGGTCTGTTCGTCTGATACATCGCATGGCGGGCCTAGGGGGCGGTAAACGTCAGTCCCCCAATAGCGGTACAAGTCGTGCCGGAGCGAAGCCCAAAACACCCTGAGATAACACTGGAAACCTACCAGTATATCTCGTTTGCCCTGGCCAGGGACTACTCGTGTAATGGCTCTCCTAGACACAGCGCGATGTCAACCCCCAATACCGGGAGAGACGAATCCTGTCTAACCGTCACTGCCTCCAAGTGCTTCGGGACTGCACCCAACCACCACCTGTTTGCACGCCTCCTTTGAGCCGTGGTAGGGTAGTGATCAAAGTACAGTGGGAACACACCCGAGGCGAAGTGACAGTGTCAAGTCAGCGGACTAAGCTGTACTCATGTCACCAGGGAACTGATAACTGACGATAGGTATAATACCAACTAGTCAGTTCCCGACGAGTCCTGTCCAGTGTACCCGTAACCTAACGAGCACCCGCATACTATCTCAAGTACGACGCACTGACGGCTGTGGGACAGACCGTCTCCCACACTGGGATGAGAAGCGCATGCGCTGGTTTACTCCGGAGTATCGATGCCCTGTCTCGATAGTCCTGCGACCAGGGACCTGCATAAGGATGTGCTTATAGATTACCCAGCCCCACTAGTGTGACGGCCATCACATCGCTGGTAATCAAGCAAAGATCCTAAGGGCTCCACTAATGTGTATAGGCGATATACAAAATATAAACACATGTACACATTGAAGTAGAAACAAACCAAGTAGCATACTACTATTTTGAGCAAGATTGTATATACAAGGTGAATATCCCAAGCATCCATTAAGTAATATACAAACCAGTATGATACAGTAATGGCCTCTAGGGCATATACACTAACAATCTCCCACTTGCACTAAGGCCATGTACTGGCGTATCGAAGACCTATCATCTCGATCAGCCGCTCGAACTGAGTCTGGGGCAGGGCCTTGGTGAATGGATCTGCAGTGTTATCTTCTGAAGCGACTCTCCGAACCTCGATCTCCTGGCGATCTACGATCTCCCTGATCAGGTGATACCGCCTCAAGATGTGCCTGGATTTCTGATGGGACCTGGGTTCCTTCGCTAAAGCTATAGCCCCGTTGTTGTCGCAATACAGAGGTATTGGATCAACAATGGACGGAACCACCTGAAGTTCTTTCAAGAACTTCCTCATCCAGACAGCTTCTTTTGCGGCATCAGATGCAGCGATGTATTCCGCTTCCATCGTCGAGTCTGCAACGGTTTCCTGTTTGGAACTCTTCCAACACACCGCCCCTCCATTGAGGGTAAAGACAAAACCCGACATGGATTTGGAATCATCCTTGTCACTCTGGAAGCTGGAGTCAGCAAAGGCCTCGATCTGGAGGTCTTTTCCGCCATACACCAAGAACATCTCCTTAGTCCTTCTCAGGTACTTGAGAATGTTCTTTACCGCTATCCAGTGTTTCTCCCCAGGGTTTGACTGATACCGGCTTACCACACTCAGTGCATAAGCTACATCCGGTCTGGTACACAACATCGCATACATTATAGAGCCTACCGCAGAAGCGTAGGGTATAATAGACATGCGATCCCTCTCCAAATCAGTCTTGGGAGACATCTCTTTAGAGAGGGTGATCCCGTGACAAGCCGGTAGGTTACCGCGCTTTGAATCTTCCATACTGAATCTTTTCAGTATGGTGTCGATGTACCTGGACTGTGAAAGTCCTAACATCCTCTTTGATCTGTCACGGTAGATCCGGATACCCAGAATGTATGAGGCATCACCCAGGTCTTTCATGGAGAACCTGTGTGACAAGAACCCCTTGACAGATTGTAGCATAGGAATGTCATTTCCTATTAAGAGAATGTCATCCACGTATAAAACGAGGAATACTACAGTTCTCGCTACAAATCTACTATAGATGCATGGTTCATCTGGATTTTTGATAAAGCCAAATTCTTTGACCGTCTCATCAAAGCAGATGTTCCAACTCCGCGATGCCTGCTTTAGTCCATAGATGGACTTAAGCAACTTGCACACCTTTCCGCTGCTCCCACTCTGAATGAAACCCTCTGGTTGGTCCATATAGACACACTCCTCTAAATTTCCATTTAGAAAAGCTGTCTTTACGTCCATTTGCCAGATCTCATAATCGTGGAAGGCAGCAATGGCAAGAAGGATCCGAATGGATTTCAGCATGGCTACTGGAGAAAAGGTTTCGTCGTAGTCCAAGCCAGGTCTTTGACGAAAACCCTTTGCTACCAGCCTAGCTTTATAGGTCTCAACCTGTCCATCTATACCAATCTTCCTTTTGAAGATCCACTTGCATCCTACGGGTTTTACCCCGTCTGGAGCAATGTCCAACGTCCATACCTTGTTGGTGTACATGGACTCCATTTCGGTCCGCATTGCATCCAGCCATTTCACTGAGTCAACGCTCTGAACGGCCTGCTGGAAGCTAGTAGGCTCATCATAGTCTATGATGCAATCCTCTCTATCCCCGTCTACGAGAAAACCGTAGTATCTCTCGGGCGGATGAGTCTGCCTACTACTCCTGCGGAGCGGCGTAGGAATGTCCTGTTCTTCCGAACCCTCTGGTTCCACTAAACTTTCAGTAATAGTCCGTGGTTCTGGAATTTCTTCCAGTTCTACTGCGCTCCCACTTATTTCTTTTTCTATGAACTGGTGTTCTAGAAAGTGGGCATGACGAGAAACAAGAACTTTTTGTTCCTCTTCACAGTAGAAGAAATATCCCTTGGAATTCTTTGGATATCCCACAAACTTGCACAGTACTGAGCGTGCCTCGAGCTTGTCCGCATGCTGCTTTTTGACAAAAGCTGGACTTCCCCATATCTTAATGTGATTAAGATGGGGTCTCTTCCCACACCACATCTCAAATGGCGTAGTAGGCACAGTCTTAGTGGGAACTCGGTTCAAAAGGTATGCGGCTGATTCTAGCTCATATCCCCAGAATGATCGCGGCAACTCAGCGTTACTCATCATGGACCGCACCATATCCAATAGGGTGCGGTTCCGTCTCTCCGATACACCGTTATGTTGCGGGGTGTATGGAGGAGTAAGCTGAGAGAGAATTCCATTCTCTTTTAAATAGTCCAGGAACTCGGCACTTAAGTATTCTCCACCTCGATCCGATCTTAGAATCTTAATACTTTTGCCGGTCTGTTTCTCCACTTCATTCTTATACTCCTGGAATTTTCCAAAGGCCTCGGACTTATGTTTCATTAAGAAGACATAACCGTACCTTGAGAAGTCATCCGTAAAAGTAATGAAGTAAGAATGTCCGCTTCGGGCATGTGTAGACATTGGACCGCACACGTCACTGTGTACGAGTCCCAAAAGCTCGCTCGCTCTTACTCCATATCCAGTAAACGGAGTCTTTGTCATCTTTCCTTTGAGACAGGATTGACAAGTGGCATACGACTGATATTCGAACGCATTCAAATACCCTTCTGTATGTAACTTCGTCAACCTTCTCTCATTGATGTGACCCAATCTACAATGCCATAAGAAAGTCTGATTTATTTCTGGAGACTTTCTTTTGTGTGTATTCTGGACATTAAAAATCTGTGGTTGGTTTAACACGTATATACCATTACTCAAAGTACCTGACCCAATCAAAACTTGATTAAGGTGAATGTTTACAACATTACTTACAAACGCAAATTCATAACCTTCTTTAGAAACTAAAGATACAGAAATGATATTACAAGTTGCGTTGGGTACAAAAAAGCAATTACGCAAAACCAAAACATGTCCATCTGACATTCCTAGGTGATAGTCCCCCACGGCTTTAGCATCCATGCTAGCTCCGTTCGCAACTCTGAGGGTCATGTCACCTGCCTTCAAAACCCTACGGTTTCTCAACGCCTGCAAAGAATTACAGATATGAGATCCTGATCCGGTATCCAATACCCAGGAAGTAGAGTTTATTGAAAGACAGTTTTCAATAACATACACACCTGAAGCTGAAGCTGCAACCTGCTTCAATTCCTGTGTTCTGGCCTTCCAGGCCCTGCAATCATTCTTCCAGTGTCCTCTCTTATGACAATAGAAGCATTCTTCCTTATCCACAAGCTTCCCCGCTATCTTTGTTGCTTTACCTTTTCCCTTCGTATCCACTTTACTAACACCGCCCCTTGGTTTGGCGGGGGCCTTCTTCTTCTTTCCCTTGGCTTTCGCCTTGGACCTAGAAGAAGATGATCCTCCTACAAACAAAGTGGATGTTTCCCTACCTTTCTGTAGGGTGCCCTCTGCGCTCCTCAGCATGTTGAGGAGCTCTGAAAGTTCAACCTCTTTTTCTTGTAGGTTGAAGTTCAGTATGAACTGGGCGTAAGTGGAAGGAAGGGACTGGAGAACTATATCCGTATATAGCTCACTCTCCAATGTGATCCCTAGGTCAGCGAGCTCCTCAATGTAGCCGATCATCTTTAGCACGTGCTCGGCTACTGATGATCCGACGGCCATTCTTGTCGAAAATAACTTTTTCGACGCTTCGTATCTTGCGATACGAGACTGCTCTCCATACAGTTCTTTTGTATGAAGCAATATGGACTCCATGTCCATATTCTCATGCCTCCTCTGATGTTCGTTGTCCATCGAGGCAAGCAGGAGGCACTTGGCCTTCGCGCTATCAATCTCCCAAGTCTTGCGGATTTCCTTATCCGCGACGCTGGAAGTTGGACCAGGGACAGGGGGAGCTTTGGTGGTAAGAAGATACCCCAGCTTGTCATAAGTGATTGCTATCTTGACATTCCTGAGCCAATCTTTGTAGTTTGGCCCTGTCAGTTTGTTTTTATCTAGGAGTAACTTAAGTCCAGTCATGTTGATTGGTCGCTGCAATTAGGAGAGAGAAGAAGAAACACTCAGCATGATGCTCTTGCAAGTTTAGAGTGGTTTTTAGTTTGTCTAAACAGGATGGCTCCCACTGTTTCTCGAATCCCTCCTCAAACCATAAAGGAAGAATTAGTCGGGATCAATCCCACCGCACAATACTTGCTTAACCGTTCGGCCAGGCCGGTGTCGGTACTTCGAGGGAGGTTTTCCAACGCTTTCGCGAAGTTCCTTAATTATAGAACCTCTTTTCCCTGGGGGCGTAGCCCCACTAACACCTTTCTAGGCACCTACTAGGTTTGTAGCATTGATCGATTAGTGAGAAATTTCCCGAGGAGTAGCATATACTCACAGTAGGATCGGGATCCAAATATCATCGCGTGACGAAACTGAAGGAATCCTACCAGAATCATCACACTCCAAATGGTATGCAAATCTAGCAAGTTTCAGTACTTATGAAACTCCCGATGTGGATTTTTGCCCCATGCTCTTATGACCTTGACTTTGGCCAAAATATCATAAGTCACATGTCAAGTTCTACCCGTCATTATCCAGGTTAATTTGGATCCATCCGTACCTACCCTTGACTTTGGCCAAAATGGCAGTACGACTGTCCCAAACCAACGCATCTATCTATGCTACACATGAACACCCAATAGCTACCAATCACTGTGCCTTGACTTTGGCCAACATACACAGCTTGAATACTATTGACTATTCATGTGAAACGACGGAGGGCTACGGATGGTTTTGGCAAAACCGTGAACGTAGTGAACTTGATTTGGTCGATGGAACGAGATAGCTTTTAAAAGGAGTGGCTCAAGCTCCGCATTTAAAAGTTGTTTTTGAAAAGAACCGAGTGGTTTTTCGAAAGTGTTCCAACGACTTTAACTTGGTTTATTATCTTGCATTAGTTCTTTTAATGCGTGATATTCTTGCATTAGTTCTTTTAATGCGTCCCATCATTTAATCCTACCATTGCAGAAAACAACCAAAATATGACGTACGCTTATGCCATTCGCATTCGCCACTGGACCCCGTCATTACCCGTTAGGTTACTTAACTAACGACAGAGCGGGGGCTGGGCTAGCGCGTCTGTAAAACATAAGCAACGCCTAAATAATATCATATATAGATATACTGCAATGATAAACATTTCAGATCACAGATAAATACATTGGATATACTAGGAATCTGTAATTTGTATGAGCCTGTAACAAAAACAGATTACACGGTCGCGGTGAATAGCCAATACCCCACCCAAGACCCCTACGGGTGCGGCAAACTACCCGCCAAGTACCCGAAGCGTAGCAACCTCCCTCATCTCCATGAGTAGGCCACTCGACACTTCGGCATACCCGGTAGTTTGTGCACCCCTCCATGGGTCTATCCTAGGAGCAAAAACAGTAAAAAGAAATTATACAATGACGGCTACAACCCCGACCCGGTTGTGCGGCCATACAAATAATTATTACATCAATTTACAAATTTACATGAATTGCAAGAAAAGAAAACTCTCGTCTCACAACCCCCGGCTATTCACCCGCGACAATCCAACATATTTATATACACATTCCAGCATCAAACACAGATCATGTATAACCCCGACCAATCGACTTATAGCGATTAGCCGACGTTCAATACATGCAAACATCACAGATATAACCATCATAGTCAAAGTGCAGTGAAGTTCGGAAAAAAAATACGGAATTATAGGACCCCAAAAGGAAATTTCTTTTCTGGAAAATCTGGGCACATATAATATATTTCAAAAATCCCAAAACCAACACAGACACACACTGCACGAAAAACGATGCAGAGAAGACGACAAACCGCGGCGCTTCCGCGGCACATGCCTACCTCGTGCGGCGGAAGCGCGGCGGTTTGAACGAAACAGTGGACCGTTTTTCATGGGTGTTCACACAAAACCCTGAGCCGAATTTAGGAGTATAAAGTTTTTCATTTTGACCAGAAAAAATTTCAACAGAAACTCAGGTTTTGTAAAAGTTTGGTTTTTTTGATTTTTCCGGTTCCGAACTTCGTTACACTTCACTACCAAGCTAGTTTAAGTTTAGTTAGGCTCTGATACCACTGTAAGTCCACGTTGCGACCCCCGGTTCTTACGGGGAGGCGGAAACGGTATGAAAATCAAATTATTAGCGCAAGGGGCAACATGGACTAAGCAAAGTCGGGATCTTTGACTAAACTAAAACTAGCATACTTAGCTAAAGAGAGTTAGCTACTCGGATGGAGATGGTTATACCTAAACTTGAACTCCTTCGTCTCCGAGCTCCGATGGTGGTCCGATGGCTCCTTCTCGTCGTCTCCGTACGCCGAAGATAGATCCACCTGAAAGCTCCAACCTTTAGCTCCTTCTTCGTTCTTTGAAGAAACTAGTTCACTTGGTTTGCTAAACCTAGTGAACTAGAATGAGTAGAGAAGATTTAGAATGGGATTTTATCTATGGTTCTTGATTCTCAACTCATGAGACAAGAGAACCATAGATCAAGAGAGGGAGCAAGAGGTTGAGGGTGAGAGCAAGAGGAGAGCTCAAGAACAAGAGAGAGAATGAGCAAGAAAGAATGAGGCTCTCTTTTGTCTCTCACCCTCTCATAATCCAATGTAATCATAACTCATCATATCAATAAAAGTCTTATGTGATGGTTGAAGCAACCATAACCTTATCATGTCATGCACTCATTTTACTCAAATGAACAAGCAAGTAAAAGTCTTTGGCATGAAATGATAACCATGGTTATCATGATGGTCAACTAGTCAAGCCTAGTCAACCGGTCAACAAAGTCAACAAGTCAACAAAAGTCAACAAGTCAACAAAGTCAACAAAAGTCAACAACCAAGTCACCATAATACTTAATTAATATAATAGTTAATCGCATATCATATTCTCATTAGGGTTGAGCAAAAAGTCAAAAAGTCAACGGTCAACTGTCAACAACCCTAATGAGAATCCGCTGTCTGTGCCTCCCTGTCAACTGTGCATACACACCCGCATCCGCGTTCCGAGGAACACGAATGCAAACTGGATAAATCCAATCCCATAAGATACACTAGGATCTGGCTTAAACCAAAGCCCGCTAGTGTAAACTGTCCGGACACTGTACGTGCACAAGTGCACGGATGTGACCGAACCCTGTCGCAAAACCATGCGACCTGTCGCAATACCATGCGACCTCTACTCTTTTGCCTAAAGGCGAAAAGCTTTCTGTGTGGGACTCTAAAGACTCGACACTACGCTGGCAGTGGGTTTAACCACAG